>VWPW01013477.1:0-42239 GCA_013389825.1 Crypturellus undulatus
TGGCAACCGAGTTGTCACGTCTGCTCGTCTGGAGAGACCCCTCCGAGCTGGGACGGGTCTGTGTGTCGTCTCTGAACGGCTGCCAACCTCTCCTGCTCGTACAGGGAGTTGTAGCTTCCTCCCGTGTTTCCCAAGGGGGTATCCTACCTTTTGGCCACCGATGCGCCCAGAGCCAAAGGGGACGGGGAGCGCAGGGCAGGGAAGAGGCGCCCGCTGACATCTCCGCGCTTCCCTCCAGGTCAGCTGGCCGCCACCGCGGGCTTCGACGCGGCTGCTGTGCGGGAGCAGCGGGAGCAGCAGGGATACTTCGTGCGCCTGGGGGCCCTCTCCAGCGCCGTGCGCCTCCGCGCCTACCGGCACTCGCTCGACAAGCTGCGGCACGTCGGGCACAGCGCCCAGGACACCCTGGCCCACCTGCAGCGGGCGATAAACCTGGTACCAGCAGCGCTTCCCCCTTTGCACCCCAGTCTGCAGGGCCGGCTGCCTCCGTCCTGCACCTACCGTGGCTTTTCTGCTGCCTGTCCCTTCGGGTCCCCTCCTGGCAGGGGACAGGCTGCAGAAGGCGGTTCTGGAAGCTCCTGTTCCTACCGGGATGCCAGCGCTCGCACGGGAACGCTGCTGCCCCTGTACGTGCTTGCAGTGTAACTGCTCCTCTCTGTGTTTTTTTTTTTCCCCACAATCAGATTGAATGTGTGAAAAATGAGGTGGGCCAGAAGCTGCTGGATGGGCAGGAGAAACTCTATCAGCTGTGGGTAGACTGGAGCCTGACGCAGCCCAAGGGACATCAAGTTAAAACTGCCACCCAAGCAGAGGTACCCTAGAAGGGCATAATCCAGCCTTTTCTTTATGGCCATCAGGCACCTTCTCCGCTGCAGCCGCTGAGCTCCGTGTGTTTCCCAGCAGGTCGAGCCCCGGACCCTGGCCATGCTGCGGATCATCACCCAGCAGCTACAACCTGCCTACGAGAACCTGAAATCCAACATCCACGGCCTGCCCAGCACCGTGCAGGACGCCGTGCAACAAGCCACCCAGAACATCCAGAAGCTCCACGCTACTTTTTGCAGGGCTAAGTCCTTCCAGGACCTCTCCAGCAGCACCTTGACCCAGAGCCAGGGCACCGTGAGGGACGCCCGAAGGTCCCTCGAGGAGCTGCTGGAATACGTAGCTCAGAACGTGCCCCTGAACTGGCTCGTGGGCCCCTTCCAGGCTCAAAGGAGATGTCGGATGATGCCTGACCTGAAATCACCTGCTTTGGAACAGGCTCCATCCCCACGGGAGGCAGCTCAAGTCCCTAAGGAACCAAAGGGGACAGAAGGGGTCCTAGGCGTAGGGTCAGAAGTGCTGCAGGAGCTGGAGGAGAAAGTAGAGAAATACACCAAAAATGTAACAAAATCAGAGGAAGTGGCAACTAGCGCACCAAAGGGGGACTTCTGAAAACCTCTGCTCTTCTAGCCCAGCCCCATGGCTAGAACTTCTATTTTGATTTGTTTTACCCATGTCACCAGCGTGCCTCCCGCTCGGACACCGTGCCAGGCTCCAGAGCGGAGCTCCAGTCAGATGGAGTTTGCAAGGAGAGCTGATAACCAAGGTGGGATGAGGCTGGCACCAAGGCTGCAAACCTCGTATTAGACCATGCTGCTTTGTGGGGGAACACGGGGACCTGCATTTTGGCTTTTTTTGAAATAAGTAGGTGTGAACAGCTAGTTTTTGCAGAAAAGATTTATAGGACAGAAGTGCTCTTAAATATTACTTTTAAAGTTGGATTTTTTTGTTAACGAACCCTTCCACGCTGCATCCTAAGAGGATGGATGCACTTGATTGACCTCCTTGATACTGTTTCCCCCCAGCTACAAGTTTAAAACCCTCCATGAGACCCCAGGTCCTGTCTGTGCTGCTTCCTGCACAACCGAGACCTGCAGCCACCCAGGAAGAGCTGGGAAAAGGGGGATTCTCCCAGGAAACTTCTCTTTCCAGCCAAACTCCTTCCTTTCCCAGGGAAAAACACTTACAAAAAACACTTACTTGGGGTTTTCTTTCCAGCGTGCCCATTTTCAGTGGGATTATTTTCTTCATCCATATTAATAACTCTAAGGACCCTCTGTTTAAGTAACTTCTTGCACGAGACATTTTGCAGCCATTAAAAAGTTGGTTTAGGAGGAAGCCTTTTCCACGAGCTCTCGACCACGGTTATGGGATACCTTGTTAGGGGAGATATAGGCCCGCTTTGCTTCCCAATTAGCAATATTCTTGTAATCACTCTTAGTGTAACTTATTTAGCCCTCCCATGTCCCGGCAGGGGATCACTGCTAGTGCCAAAGAACTAGAAAAGAGAAGACTTCAAAATAAAACTCGAGCTGTTTCCACACAAAACCGGTTTCTTGTGGGTCTCTAGCGCTGCAGCAGCTCTGAGGAGCAAGTCCCAACACGGAGCAGGGGGAAACACTGCAGCAAATTCCTTCTCGCTGCAGCTCATCTCCTCGTTGCTCTTTTCCCTCCTGTTTTTCCTCCCCTTTGCTGGAAATAAAGGCTCCGAGGGGCTCCCGGGCTCTGCCTGAGCACCTCAGCTGTCCCCCATGCAGATGCCTCCATCCTGGGGCTTTGGCCCTGTCCATGTGATTCCCAGCTCCAGGCGGGATGCGGAGCCGCGTTCCTGCCCCTGCACCGACGCCAACCTGAGCGCGTTGGGGCCGGGCGAGCGCGTTGGGTGCCGACCGCGACCCCGGGGAAACCGAGAGCCTCCGGCCTCGGGTAGCGACCGCTGCCCCCGGGATGTCCCGGAGCTCCCGATACCCCTCGTCCCGCTCCACCCCGGTGCTCCAGCCCTGCCCCGTTCCGTTCCGCCCTGGGAGCCGCCACTTCCTCGTGTGACATCAGGGCCCGCGGGGCAGGCGGCTCCCGGAGCCCGGCGAAACCGAAAGCGCCGCTTTTCCCCCATCCCGGCGGTGAGGTTGGCGGGAGCAGGGACACGCGGGCTGGGACAGGCGGCGGCGTCGCCGGGGCTGGCGCGATGGCCCCGGCCGCACGGGCGGCTCGTGGGATCCGCAGGCTCCCGCGAGGTGCCCTGCGAGCGGGCAGAGATTTGGGGAGGAAGGGGCGGATTTGCTGACTCACGGGGCAGGGCGCCGGCGGTGTCAAAGGTCTCCTGTGCCCTCTCCCAGGCCGGCGCTTCCTTCTCCTTTTTCTCTCTTTTTCTTTCCTTCCTTCGATGTTTCACCGAACCAGAGGTTTGCACTGAGAGGCACCAACTTCCTCAGGCCCCGCTTGAGCTCATTCATTAAGCAATTGGAGGATTTTCGCGAGCTAGAAAAACAAATCGAAATTTCAAACTTTCCCCAGAAATCCGGTCGTCGATGGCTATTTTTAAACCTTGTTTTTTCTCGTTTTCCTTTAAATAGAGGCTCAGTCGCTGCCAGCGCATCCTCGGGGAGCCTCTTGTGCCCCGCCGGAGGCCCCGGCCTCCCTCGCGCTGCGGATCTCTCTGCTCGACTCCCCTGCGGCTGGCGGCATCGGTGAGTGCTCGGGGCTCGGGGAATGGGTGCCTGTGGCCTTGGCGTGGCCTGGAAACGGACGTGAAAGGAATATCCCCTTCCCGGCGGGATGGGAGCGATGCCGGAGGACGTGGAGCCCGGGGTCGGCAGGAGGTTTCCTCCAAACAGGGGGTTTCTTCTCATTGAAGGCCCCTGCAATCGGGAGGCCGCTGGCGGCGATGGGCAGTTGAGAGGGACCCCTTGGACCTACCCAAGTGTGTTTGTAGCTTAGTTATCTTCACATAGTTTGGTTAACGTATCATGAATGGGAAGCACTGGCTGTTTGCTTAAAAATAGGCTTGGAATAATGCATGGAGCACCAGAGGGATGCAAAAATACCCGCAAACCTCGCGGGGAGCCTCCCCGCGTTGCCGTTTCTGAGCGTGACCCTCTTCTCGCAGGCTCCTCTGGGCAGATCTTCAGCGCAGACGGTCCCGGGTCCGGGATGAGCCCCTGAGCACCGAGGACCTCGCGCAGAGCCTGAAGCACCACGAGGAAACAGCCCTTTCCCCTCGAGACTTCAATGCTCCTTTTCCACCCATGCCTCTCCCGCACACGGTCTAGGGAAGCCGCCGAGGAGATGACGCCGAGCGCCGAGGTGCGGCCGAGCTTCGAGGACGTTTTTAACATCCTGTCGCAGATCCCGGAGGACAAACTGCTCAACCTCAAGCACAAACTGAAGCGCTTGGTATCCAAGCCCTGCAGCAAAGTGCTGCAGGCCATGGTGCTGCACACGCTGCGGCAGGAGGCGGAGGCCAGGATCTGCCTGGACGCGCTGCGGGACGAGCGCGCGGCCCTCCACGTGCTCAGGACCAGGCTGGACCCCGCGGGCGCGCGGCGGGACGGGGAGGATCCGGCCCCGCCGGAGCTGGACGCGGAGGCCATGGTGCTCCTGGCGCGGATCTACGCGCTGCTGGCCGAGGAGAACCTGTGCGGGCGGGAGGCCGCGGCCAGGGCCTACCGGAGGGTCCTCGATGCCTGCGGCGCCGGCGGGGACCCCCGGCAGGAGTCGCTCAGGAGCATCCTGGAAGAGGCGCGGGAAAAGTGCGGAGCCGCCCTGGGCTTCCCGGGCTCGGGCAGCCGCTTCCAGACACTGCGGTCGGAGCTGGGGATTGCCGGCGGCGCCGGCGCGGCGGCGCGCAGCTCCCCGGTGCCCATCGGGAGCGCGGCGGAGCTGCCGGGCCCGCGCAGCCTGCGCTCCTCGGGCAGCCCAGCCTCCTTCGTCAGCCGCTTCGAGATCAGCGAGTCGCCCACGGTCGCCCTGCGGAGCCCGTCGCCCCGTGACGGCCCCAGCCCGCTGCCCGCGCAGGGAGCGGCCGCTTCCCGGCACCCTTCCCGCCCCGGCGCTGGGATCCCGTCTCCGGCCGGGAGCGCCACAAACCGACCTGTGGAAAGCAGCGACGTTTCGAGCGTGGGCCCGCCAGAACCCCCGGCACCCGAAGCCCCCAAGGGAGAGGACTCACCTGGAAGTGCTCCCGATGCCGGAGCGGCGGCACAGCCCGCTCCCATCCACCCGCCCGCGCAGGACGCTGCGGCCAGGACGCCTCTCCACGCTCCATCTGCTCCTTCAGCCTCCTCCCTTTCTCCTCACCCGTCTTCCTTCTCCTCAGCTCCTCCCAAATTCCCGTACCCCCATTCCGCAGACTTCCCTGCAGCCTGCCCTGCTCCTGCCCAGGCCGCGGGAGCCGACGGAGCGTCCGAGGCGGACGGCGGCGAGCGGAGGTTCTTCACCTTCGTGGTCCTGCACGCCAGCAGCGACGTGGCCACGGCCCTGCGCGTCCAGAGCCTGCTGGAGGGCATGGGCGTCCCCGAGGGCGCCACCTTCTCCGGGGACTTCCTCACCGGCGGCCGCGGGCAGCTCTCCTGCTTCCAGGACGCGATGGAGAACTCCGCGTTCACCATCCTTTTGCTGACCAAGAACTTCCTGTGCCAGCCGTGCATGTTCCAGACAAACTCGGCGCTCATGCAGTCCATCGAAACCCCATCCAAGTACAACTCGGTCATCCCTTTCGTTCCCAGGGAGAACCCCTTGGAAGACAGCGAGATTCCCCTCTTCCTGCGGGGGCTGGTGTCCTTGAACGAGAACTCGCCCTTGTTCCCCACAAGGGTCCGGAACACCTTTACCCGCAGCAAGGTGAGCGAGCAGAGAGCCCTGTGGAAACGCAGGCAGCAGCTCCAGGAGCAGAGAAGGAAACTGCAGCTCTACCAGGAACACAGCGACACCCTGAGCCGCTTCTCCAACCTCAACCTCGGCTCCCTCCCGCAGGCGCCTTGGGCGGCGTCGGAGCCGGGAGACGCTCGGCAGGCCCTGGAGCAGCTCCGGGCTCAATGGCCGGCCCAACAGGGCCCGTTTCCCAACCCTGTCGCTCCTCCTCCCTCTGGGATCGCCCAGCCGGGTCCTTCTCCTTCCCACATGTTTTTCCCGCCCGGGGTGATGCCGGGGGCAGGCGGCGCCCAGCACCTCATCATCCAGAACGCGCGGATGGTGCAGATCGGGGACCACAACGTGCTGCGCGTGCGAACGGCGCCGCCGGGCCCCGAGGACAGCGAGGACGACGGCGAGAAGCCTTGACGCGAGATGCAGAAGGGCAGCCAGGACCGTTCACTCCCCCTAAGTTAAATAACAGCAAATCTCCTGGGACTGTTCTCGTCATTTCACTGTGAATAAAACAAGGTGCCCCTTTCTTGGAGCAGGGGAGAGAAAACAACTCTGCTCTGTTGGACAAGAAATGCTGCTGTATCCTAAGACTTTCTTTTCCTTGTGCTTATTTTCAAATAATTGCCAAAAAATATTTTCTTGACTCTCGAGGTCTGCTTGGGGATTTTATAAAAATATTTCGGTTAATTCAGCTGTGTTTCTCTAGTTATTTCTTGCAAAATTGGGTGAAGGGCAGAACTGGGGAGGTCGGGGTCAGCCGGGAAGCAGCCCCGAACACGCGGAGCTGCGCGGGGGGCAGAGCCCGCGGGGACACGGCCCATCCCGACCTGTTGTGATCCCGGACGGGCCCATGGGGACACATTCCACAGGACACGGCTCCATGACCAGGCCGCTGCCAGGCCCTTCCGCAGGACGTGTCCCCAACGGGACATGTGTCCCCAACGGGACACAGCTCCCAGCTCTGCTCCAGGCCCTCCTGCTGCAGCCCGTGGGCAGCAGAGGTCCCACTGCCACCACCGTCCCCTGTGCCCGAGCCACAGCAGCAGGTGACAGCAGCTCGGTGACAGATGAACTGATCTGCTCCCCTGCTGAGCACCTCGGCAGCCCCTATTTTCTCCCCTTTGCGTCACCTGCGCTGGGGCAGGGGTCGAGTTACCGCCAGTCCCGCCGCAGCTGCTGCTTTGCGGCGCCCGGGGCAGTCCCTGCCCTCGGGGATGTCACACGTGTCCCTCCTGGCCCGGCCCTCCTCGCGCTATAAATAAACCTCACGCAAACCCCACCGCTCCAGGGGAGGCTGCTCCAGCTGCTGAACCAGCTCACGGCCGTCGCGCCGAGTTTGCTGGGGCGGCAGGAAGGGAAGGACGGGGCAGGAGCCTGCAAGATGCTGTAGGGTTTTTTGAGCCTATGTGGAAGGCCAAGATGCTCCGAGGTTACGGAGAGCTACCTGCTCGTCAGAGCCACCGCAGCAGGTTCCGTCATCCCGCCGTTTCAGAGCGCGGGATCCTGCACCGCTGGGATTTCCACCAGGAAAAGATGCGCGTGGTGCTTGGGATCTCTCCAATTGCTCCCCGGTTTCTCTGGGAACGGCAGAGACATTGACACAGTGTCCAAGCCGCCCCAGCCACCCACCCTGTTCATTCCCGTAACAGCAGCTGCTCCGGAGCTCCCCAAAGATGCCCATGGAAGGAGTAAGCAGCTCCAGGGAAATGCTGGGAGAAATTTGCACCCCTTTTCACTTCCAAAACCTCTGTGAGAGCCTTCATGGCCAGGGAAGCTGGTTATTGGCATTATTTTCCTTAGAAGAGCAGGGGGCACCTCTCAGGGGCGCGTGGTAGAAACATCTCCACCCCAGGAGTGTCCGGAGCGGCTCCTGGAGAGCAATGGGCACAGCAGGATCTGGAGCCATCCCAGCAAAACCACCCCCCAGGCTCTGTCCCGGATAACTGTTCCGATAATAAAATCATCACCGAAATGTGTCACTGCTCCCCACAACTGACTGTTCTGCCTGCAGACCGGAGTTGGTCCAGGTAACAGCCACAATAAATAGTGATTGTTCATGGTAATCATGCCTAAAATCACGCAGTGATTTCTCCCACCCAGCAATTACCATCAACGTTTAATTGCTGGGTCCTCACTGCCTAATTACAGGTTACTTATGCTCTGAAAAAAAATAAAAGCCCGTTTCAGGCACACAGAACGGTCTCTCCCACGAGGATTTTTTTCCTCTGCTTATTGGGGAACCAACTCTAGTCTTTTTAATCCTTCTGGCTGCCCCAACAGCTCTGGGGCTCCTCTTGATCGCAAAAGCCGAGTTACTTCCAAATCCACAGCTGGAGCATCCCTAGAAAACGAGCAAGGGCTGAAAGGAGAAGCTTAGCAGCAAAGAGTCCAAGTCACTTGCATTCTAGCAGCCATTTTTCGTTTTATTATTTAAAGTTAAGAGCGCTCAGCAGCTCACAAACTTACAGGTTCCATATCTGCAGTTTAGTTCAGACTTCAGCCAAGAGGAGAAGAAAATAGAACAGAGCTAAACTAACTCTCCGCTTTACGTCTGGATCAAAGTTAAACCTCCTTGCTTTATAAATAAAAGTTAACACTGCAAAAATGTAACGGCAGATCTACAGTATCTTTAACAGGCAGAGAGCATTGGATTATTGAGGCTTATGGATATGCTGGCTTATAAATACAAGGATAGAAGCTTCAGTTGCGTATAGGGCATGGGTGCTCGTTAGGGCTCTGCTCTCCCAATCTTGACCTTTTCTCAAAGCTCAGGGGCAGCTGCTTCATCCTCGACTTCACTTTCCACTCTGCCCAGGCCAAGGAATGAGCCCCGGGCTGCCAAAGCCCAGTCATTCTCGCTGCAAGAAAACAACCTGCTGGCACCACAGCATCGTGTTTATCAACAGCAACTGTTTACCACCAAGGAGGGATCTGAGAGAGGCAAACACCTGCCCTGAGACTAGGGATTTAAAGAATAAAACAAGTTGGGTGCAGGTCCTAATCAAGAAAGGAGTTTGCTCAAACAGTAAGCCAAAGGAGATTTCAATTTCAATGCTTGAAGTAGCACCATCTTCAGGGAAATCTCAAAAAAATGCCAAAAATGAGAAGTTAACAGCCCATTCCAGGAAGGTTTCCAGAACAGGATAATTCAGAGCCCGCTGGGTTGGTACTAACAAACCTAAGAGGAATCGGAAGGCACCTTCAACTGAATTTCTTCTTTGCTCCTTCCTTCAGGCCACCCTCGTGCAAACGTGCCACAAACACAGACTTGCTTTAATGACCACCCAGCGCCCCCACGGCACCAGTGCCCCCGTCCCGAAGGCTGCAGAGCCGGTGCCAGGTGCTGGGTTTGGCTCCAACCTGCCCAGATCCCTGCGTCCAGCCCGGCCCGCGTTCCTACCAAGCTTGGAAGCTATAGGGCCTCCACAGGGGAACGGGAGTTAACTTGTGCACAGCGGGCAGGGAAAGGGCCTGAGCTTCACGGCTCCGTTTTTTCGGTTGTAGATTTTCTCCCCATTCAAACAGACAAACATCTACTGATGAAACTGTAACCAGAACTGACCTTACTCTATCTTACGGGATTGAAGGAGTCTTGCAGCATAGATAGGGCCTGGCNCCGGTGCCAAGCGCTGAGTTTGGCTCCAACCTGTCCAGATCCCTGCGCCCAGCCCGTGTTCCTACCGAGCTTGGAAGCTATAGGGCCTCCACAGGGGAACGGGAGTTAACTTGTGCACAGCGGGCAGGGAAAGGGCCTGAGCTTCACGGCTCCGTTTTTTCGGTTGTAGATTTTCTCCCCATTCAAACAGACGAACATCTACTGATGAAACTGTAACCAGAACTGACCTTACTCTATCTTACGGGATTGAAGGAGTCTTGCAGCATAGATAGGGCCTGGCTCTAAAAGAGAAAAAAATAACCCAGCTTTATGCACAATCATTGAAATCTCAGGCCTTTAACACCACTTGCTACTTGGCCAACCAAACAAAAATGGAAAAAAAAAGAAATCTTCAGCATACCCAGCCCTACCATCATGCAAGGCAACTACCTCAGCAGAGCACGAGCCGCTCAGCCGCTTTACTCGTGTACCAGATCTGCAACAGGGGCAGGGGAAGAATTAGTTGGAAGATATTTTATTCCTCACTTGTATTTCTATCTGTTCAGTACTTGGGGTGGGAAGCCCTAGAGCACGTGTGTTGTGTAGCTGCTCCAAAGCGCGACAGCCGAGTTAATCCAGCACTAATGGGAGAGGCAGAAGGTCCCAGGGATCTCCACGTTCCTTCCTCCTCAGGACAAGACGTCGGCATGGGATAGGGCAGGAGCTGCAGACTTCTCTGGATACAGCGCCCTGCAGAGACCTGGCACCTGAAGGTGACGATGAGGGACAGCCACAAGCTCCGGAGCGTCTCCTGCTACTCTTGCACACGCCGGCTCCATGGGGACACACGAGGACAAAACCCGCCGCCCATCTCAGCACAGCGAAGGCCGCGGGCACCTCGACAAGGATGAACTGAGACCTCGGGGTGCAGCAGCTGATGGGAAAAGCCGGGGGCTTCACCGCCCCCCTAGTGCAGCTCTATGAAGGCTTCGAGCTCCTCGGGGATGAAGCCTTTGTAGGGGATCTTGTGCTTGTCCAGCGCGCGAGCAGCAAGGCACTGCAGGGTGATGTAGTTGAAGGGCTGCATCATGCTCTTGGTGAGCAGCTTCTCGTCCAGCAGCTCGTAGGCCGTCTGCTTGAAGGCATTGGTGGCATCCATGTGGGCTCCGGCCTCCATGAGGGCGCTCATGATGAGCGGGCAGTTGTTGCGGGCCGCGACGTGCAGCGGGGTGTTGTTGTCGTAGTCGCGGCTGTCGGGGTCGGCGCCGCACTCCAGCAGCAGGTTCACCACGTGCAGCGAGGGGAACTTGCCCACCGGGTAGCGTCCCACCGTCGTGGTGTCCTTGTCCACGGCCATGTGCAGCGGCGTGAAGCCGTTCTTGGCCCGGGGGCTGCACTTGAGCAGGCGGTAGATGGTCTGCCGCTTCTGGTGCTCCTGCTCCGGCGTGCACTCCACCTTCTCCAGGAGGAAGACCAGGTGCAGGATGATGGCCAGCGTCTTGGTGAACTGCGCCGAGTCAACGACAGGGTCCTTGCCGTGCATGAGAGCCCGCTCCACCTCCCGCACCCCTTTGCTCAGGACTCCCATGAGGTCGGAGAAGCCCAAGTGCGTGGCTAAGGAGCCTTTGGAGCGGTCCTGAAGAACATAAGAGAAAAGCTCCGCGAAGGAAAGGAAGCTGCTGGCGGTCATCGGGCTCAGAGGCTCCAGGTTGCCTTGCTGCATGTCCAGGGCGTATTTCCACAGGTTAATGCAGCGCTCAAAGTTGCCGGAATCGGCATACACGGCCCCTCGGTAACGGATGTAGTAGGAAGTGTCGGGGTGCGAAGGGCCCAGGATGCGCTCGCGGATCAGCAGCGCCTGCATGCGCATCTCGTCTGGGTCGGTGATGAGGGCCTCCAGCTCCTCGAGCGAGCTCACCTCCCGCGAGTAGTCGTAGGCCAACACGAGCTGCCGCGGCTCGGGCTTCGGCAGGTACTGCCCCCCCTCGCAGCGAAGCTCCATGGCCCTTCGCCAGTACTTGTGGGCTCCCAGAAGGTCCCGTTTCTTATCCACAAAGGTGGCCCCCAGCAGCTCCAGGGCTTCCACAGCAGCTTCCCGAGTGCAGAGCACGTTCGGGACGTGCTGCTCGTCCTGACCCTCTCCAGCACAGCACCGAGGAGACTCCTGGCCGGCACCGCAGCCCCTCTGATGGCCGCCGCCTGCTGCACAAGTCCCGCTCTGATTCCCTGCGGCCTCCTCCTGCCGCAGCTCGCCCTGGATGAGGTACTCCACAATGTTGGTGTGCCCGGTGACGCTGGCAGCCAGCAGAGGAGTCATGCCGTAGCCGTCCTTCTCCATGCGGGCCTTGGAGCGCAGCAGGAGCTGCAGGATCTCCAAGCTGCCCGACTCGGCGCAGTCATGGAGGGCAGTGTTCCCCTTCACGCTGCGGCGGTTGACA
Source organism: Crypturellus undulatus (assembly GCA_013389825.1). Classification (NCBI taxonomy): domain Eukaryota; kingdom Metazoa; phylum Chordata; class Aves; order Tinamiformes; family Tinamidae; genus Crypturellus; species Crypturellus undulatus. Next base: position 11,719 of record VWPW01013477.1, read on the forward strand.
TCGGCCCCTTTCTCCAGCAAGTAACGCGCGATCTCCCGGTGCCCTTTGTAGCAAGAAATCATCAAGCAAGTGTGTCCGTGCCGGTTGGCCACTTCGAGGTCAGCACCGCGCTCCCCTACCAGGTAGCGCACGATCTCCAGGTGCCCGTCGAAGCACGCGGCCCGCAGCGGCGTGGAGTTGGTCAGCGTGGTCTGGTTCACGGAGGCGCCGTGATCCAGCAGGCTCCGCACCACCCCCAGGTGCCCGGCGGCCGAGGCCGCCCACAGCGGCGGGGCCCCCTCGATGGTCTCGCCGTCGAAGTTGACGGAGCCGCCCTCCTCGACGCGGGCGCCGCAGTGATCCAGCAGGTACTCCACGACGTCGAGGTGGCCGTGCCGGGCCGCGATGAGCAGCGGGGTGCTGCCCCCGCCGGGGCCGTCACCGCCTCCCGGCCCCGCCGTCAGCGCCTCCAGCTCCTCCCGGCTCCGGCTGCCCAGCAGCTTCTGCAGCAGCTTCAGCTTCCCATCGCGGGCCGCGTTGTACACGGCCGTGCGCAGGTCCATGGCGACGGGGGCCGCGGCGACCGCACCGGCCACCTCCTGGCCATGGACCGGCCGCTCCTCCAAGCCCCCAGCTCGGCCCGGGGCGCGGGAAGGGCGAGGAGCGGCCGCCGGGGAAGCGGGGCCCTGCGGGGCCGCGGGCTCCCGCACACGGAGACTCCCCTGGCCCCGGCACCAGCAACCTTCACCCGCTGCGCGCGGCCGCCATCTTAGGGTGCAGCGCGAAACAAAATGGCACCCCGGTGGCCGGAGCGGGGGGCGCGGCGCGAGGGGGACGCTGGGATTTGTAGTTCCACCCCTCGCCCCTGCCCCGGCCGCCAGCAGAGGAGACCTTGCCTGGAGCCTCCGTTTCCCAGCAGGCAGCGGGGGAGAGGGGGTGCCAGCGGAGGCGGGCTGTGCCGGGGCCCCGCGCGGCGCCTCATGGGAAATGTAGTCCTGCGGGACCCCCGTGAGCACCGCCTCCCCGGGGAAGGCGGGGAGCCAGGACCGCGTTTCCCAGCGCGTCCTGCGCGCCGCCGCAGGGGCTCTTGGGACGGAGCTTCGCGCTCCCGCGGCTCGTCCTCTCCTGAGGCGGCGGGGTCGGGCCGGGCTGGGCTGGGCCGAGGCACCGCAGCCCGGGGAGGGGGAGCGGAGCCTCCAGCCCCGTTCAAAGCAGATGCCAATTCTTTTTTGTTATTTTATTATTTTTTCTTTTTTTTTCCCCCCTGTAACTTCACAAGATGAGCAAATTTCACCTGTAATTTTATTTTCATTAACTTCTCAAAAATGATAACGCCCCGAAATACAGGGCTGGGTGCAGTGTATTAGTACACGACCGTGGCATATTTTTAACACAGGAATGCGGTTATTGTAATGAAGTGTTCAGTTTTGGTAGAAAGCGATAAAATTGACTGCGTTTTCAGCCAAGGACAGGATTGTCCGGAGGAGGTAAACACTGTTGTGACTGGAGCAGCTTGGCCGGATCCCCACGTTGCTCTGCCCTGTGATTAAGGGCTGCAATTTTTTCCATTCCCCATTAAAAATAATAATTAAAAAAAATGATTAGAATAAGGGAGGGGAAAAATATTTCAGGCACTAAACAGCCTGGCTTAGATTAGCAAAGCTTTGGTTACCAGATCCGATTTTTCGGGCATAAGTTCAAATTTAAGCAGGTCTAATCTTCCTGCAGGGAATTGTGTTTTATTTATGACTGTTCCTTCTTCTTTCCAGGGCAATAAGATTAGCCTCATTATTTCCATTATTACTATTCTGTCCATCATTATTATTATCCAGTCCATCCATTTAGGTCCTGTCTGGAATTACCTAGGATTATCCCGCTAATGCATGTTGCCTTCGTGCGGAATATCATTTTTGTTGCTAAGAAACTGCTTTTGCCTTACAGACAGCGCAGGCCTAATTTTCACTTCGGCAGCTGTTAAAGCCACCGGGAGCAGCAGGTGCTCAGGGTTCCCGGGAGCCGAAGCCGACGTGTCCGTGGCAGAATTCCCACCCAAGGTTTGCCTGTTGGGTGCCTGTTGTGTGACTGTCGTGTCACCCACGTGCCCAGGCGCGCAGAGCCCGAGCGGCTTCGCGCTCGCAAAGACAACGAACAAAAGTGCCCGGGGAGGCCGTGTTGTGCAAGAGCAGTTTTCCATATGCCAAGAGCAGGAAATTGGCTCCGTGCGCAGGAATATACTCAGTGTGGGAGAGTGTTTCTGGCTCTGGTGCAAGCACAGATGTGTGAGGATGCACCTAAGCTCCCGAGCTGAAAGCTGTGCTGTACATAAAGAGGTGTCAGCAAAGAGTTGGAGCGCGTGGTTTGTGTTTAAGGTTAACGTGGAGCCTTCCTCTCCGTGTCTGTGCAAATTGCTAATTATTCGTGAGTGTCTAGCAGCTGAGGCCTGATTGCATGGACAGGATGGATGGAGGGATGCGTGGCTGCGTGTGAGCATGGCTGTATCCGTGTGCATGGATACCGTGCGTGTGAAATTCACTGCACTTGGGCTCTTTTATGTTGCAGGTCAAGGCACAGACACAAAAAATACTGACATTTCCTCTCCTTGCTGTCTCCGCAGGTTGCTATGGTGATCAGATGCGCTCACACTTTTATCTGAAGTATCTATTAACCAAAGCTCGTCATAATTTTCCTTCTGGCATACGGAATTCACGGGAACACCGCAGGGTTTTCAGGTACCATGCTTTCTATAGGGGCTGGCTCCTAGTTCTTAGATGGGCCATCAGAGACACCATGGGCAGAAGAGCAGCTGATGAAAATACGTTTCCATGAACAAAAAAATTGTTTAGGAATAAGAAATCTGGAGCACGAAGAATACAAGGAATAGGCTCAAAGGTATCCCACTATCAATCCGAAGGGATGGATATGAAACACACTCCCTCTAGAAGTGATTCTGTGTTAAGCATCGCTGTGGTGGGCACAAAGCTCTCTCTCATACACAGGGGCCCTTCCAGGAAAAGCTGCCCCTTCTCGGAGAAGCAGCCAGGAAAACTTCGTTTGCAGCCTGCTAATCAGCGTGGATTTGAACACACGACTTAGCAGTGAAGGGCCCAAAACAACCATGTTCCCCATCTGTGTCCTCCACGGGACCCCGCAGACGCCTGTGACGGTTTCATAGGGTAATTCAGATAAAGCCCCAGCCAGTATTCCCGGAATATACAGGGAAATTAAATACCCACTGGAGGAAGAGAAGATAAAAAATGAGACGTTTTGACAAGGCTGCCAGATTGTGTGGCAGGAGGGTTAATTTTTTTTTGAAACTGCCATTTCATATTCCCTTTCAGACAGGCTGAATTACACAGTACTGGCTGCCGGAGGAGTTGCATAATTTTCTTCACAGAAATAATGACAGGGTACTTAAAAAGCAAAGAAATGGATGGCTAAAGTACTGGGCAGAGAGTTAAGAAATCCAGGCTGAGACAGGACCTCTACTAGAGACTCCTCTTGTGAGCTTGGGCTGGTCATGTGCCTTATTTCCAGTAACACGGGAATAAAACTGTTCTTTACGTGTCCTGTCTATTTAGTTTGCAGGTTTCCCCTTCTACACTTACAGGGCCTCAATTTATGCTAAGACAACCATGACACAGAAAGTAAACAGTAATAAAAGCCTGTGGCTCCATGGGGATTTGGAACATTTTGGGCATGAACAGTCCAGGGTTCCTCGGCTGTTATTCCAATTCCCTTCCCTCCAAATGTGTGCAAGTTTGGATCTGTGCTAATGGTTCCAGAAGCTTACAGATAATTTAGGGACAAAAATTGCTGATTTAGTGAATGACTGAGTTACTTCTGAAACAAGGACTGGGCAATTTGGAGGCTTGCAAAAATTTCTGCAAGATCTTTGTGCTTAGCCTGTCAGGCCACTAAGGGCTAGCAGAAAATTGAGTTGAGATCCTATTTTTTTCCAAGCTTAAATTTAGGTCTGCAGACATGTGTGTACCAAGTTGCTATCAATCTTTGCAGCTTTTAGAGATTTGTCTAATTTCCAGAAATCAGAAGGAAAATGGCCTCTTGCTACTAGGTCAAACGAAGACAAGATATTCTATATTTTAAAGCAGCTACTTGAAAAAATTGCGGTACAAATGGAGCAATTCTAAAAATAGCAAGAAATGGCATCCTGACATTAGCAGGAACAATGACCCAATACCCAACTTGCCGCAGGGGCTTTTGTCCTGTAACTACCTTCATCATTAAGGCCTGTGATGACATTATTATCTGTGCTTATATAGGGCACTGAGGTCATAGCTACCTGGAAGGAAGGGTTTTGATCAGGCTGGAGAGGATGAACAAGCAGGAGAGGCCTGTTGGGTAACACTAAATCAATGTACTTTCATTTACATTAGACACCAGCCTGGCAATTTCAACATTAATGGTTGCACCGCTGCCCTCTGAATTTTTGTAGATTTAATATATCAGTAGGGGAGTGAAAAAAAAGGGGGAGTATGAGTCGTTTGTCCCTATGATACATGGACCTTTTCTTTCATGCATCATCAAAGAATAGTGATTTGTACAGTTGTTAAGTTCCTTTGGCAGTAGATTTCCTGGGATAAGTATTGCCCTGCTCCTACCTCACTGATTATCTGCAATGATAATAATGATGGTTCGTGGCTTTGGCAAGACTGAGAAGCTTCAGTTCTGCGTTTAAGTATCTTTAGAATGGAGGCTCTGAACTGTATTGAAAATTTACCCTTTTTTTTTGTTTTTAAAACCCTGCAAGAAGCAAGGCTTTTTAAACGGTCCTTTTGGGTGTCGAGGTGCAAGCAGGTGCCCAGCAGACCTGTGTCAGCTGCCGTTCAAGTCCTGGTTCTGCCACACATTTGTTGTGGAGCTTTTGAGCCAGCCACTTAACCATTCTCCATCCAGAACACGATGACAATCATAGTTATCTTTGATAAGAAATCGCCTGGAAATTAAAGCAAGTGAGTACCATACTCGTGGCTGCAGGATGAGCCCCGCAGCTGGGTGCTTCCTGTGGCTTCATTCAGGCAGCAAATGTGGTTAACTTCAAAGGGATGAGAACTGAGGAGCAGAGCAGGTCCCAGTGCCTGCCCTAGAGACGCAGAACACCTGCAGGGTACCAGAACATGTCACTACTTACAGAGCTGGAGCAGCTCCCGCGTACAAGGCTCCCAGCAGGTGACCGCAGCGAGGACGCGGATCTGCGCTCTATGGCAGGCTATGATTTGTTGTCACCTCTATACATCAGAACAACAAAATCACTAGTCTTCCACGCAGCGCCAGAACACCAAGAGCGGCAGGTCCTCCTTGGGCGCATCCTCCTTTGTTTCTTCTTCTCTTACCCTCCCTCACCGGTTCACAGTCATTCAGCATTTGCTTTAGGGATGGACACCGACTCTTTTTGCATTTTAGGGAGTGCAAAATAAAAAATAGTATTCTTTGTAGGACAACATCACTTCTCACTGTAATCATCTATCCATTTTTTGACTCTACCTGTGATTTTCTTCTCCGCTTTCTCACCTAGGAGACCACATATGCTTATACAGATTTGGATCATATATTTCCACAGATGTCGAGACTTAGTGGGGTCTTGTTTTACCTTGTCCTATGATAAACTTTTCTCGCAGTGCTCTGTCAACCTGCCTATCTCCCAGCCGCATTGTGGTCTTACCAAAGTAAGTAAATGCAATATATATTTGTGAATGCTAAAGAAAAGCAATGAGGTAGCAAAGAAAAAATTAAGGTAATGATAGCGCTGGGCCTCCTGGAATCCTACTGAGAAACTGATTTAAGCCAGAAAAATAAACCCTCTTTGTCCCTTCCTTTTCTCTGGATCTGTAGAAGAACAATGTTTATTTCAGCCCAGGTTTAACTTGGCTTCCACTGTCCACCTTTTCCTCTGCTAATACCTAACACATTTCATGAATAACACCTGAAAGGACAATGCTGGCTCGCATCCAAGGAAAGGATCCTGTGTTATTCCCTTTCACCGCCATCCTTTGAGTGATCCATACTTACCCAGCCATAGAAATCGGACACAGACGATATCCTTGTCTTCTAACCTAGGCTGTTAAATGTACTTGTGAGAGCAGTTGTAGTATGGAGAAAGAAACAAAAGTAGCCAGCAACAACCTCCGCTTTGCAAAACCGCTTGAGTGAAAGACTCTTTTCATAGGAGGAGAAGGTGTTTTCAGTACAAAGAGAGAGTTTGCTGATGCTGACAAAAAAAAAATGGCCTTTCAAGGGACAATTTAATCAAACTCCAGATGGGTTGTTTCAATCTGGGGATTTGTGCTGCTGCTCAGGAGATAACGATCCATTGTGCTGGCCTAGGTAGCAAGGGTGTTTGTGATAGCTACAGCTGATAGCAGGAGAGGTCCAGGTGGTCTTATTTAACAGAGGGTATTAGCAATGCTGCCATTGTCCAGGTAATCAGATAAAAGTGCAGCCCAGGTGTTACCCTACACCCTGTTTGTGTAATGACATTGCCAAGTGCTGATTGCTACCTACATTAAAATAGAGACCCAGGACTGCAGACAGGACTCTCCTGGGTGGCACTTCCTGGCACGAGGTTGATGAGATTGATGTCGTCCCCAAAGCTGCCCAGGACACCTTTTACATTGGAAATACAATCTGCAAATAAGCTGGAACACTAGTGAGCATGCACCCCTTGCACACACTGAGCACAAACTTACTTTCTTGGATGCCCCCTCTGTTCAGGGTCTGGCTGTTCCTCAATTTATGCTTAAATACCTTAAATTAAGCATTTCCTCTAAAATGTAACTTTTTTTTTTCTCTATCTTCATAAAGGTGATTTATGAAGTTGAAAGGGAGAAGATAGCTTGGAAAATGCTAACCTGGACTGTAATCTCAAACAAGAACATTTTGCAGTTATCTGCCTAGCATAGTGAAGGGATTTACAATAAGTTTTCACTAGAAAATGAAATAATAATCAAGAAAGAAGAAATAACTGTTCACTTCAAGCAAGCGAACAAGATACTCTGTTGTTTTTACACATACGTATTCCCTTTCTGAAGTGTGGTATTTAGAAGAAACCATAAATACAATCCCATCTCTGAGTTCTATGAGACTTGTCCAGACTTCAGAGTGAGTGATCTGTCCCTGTAGGACCATATTTCTCAGAACAACATCTGCCACTTCCATTTTTTTTTCCCTGAGATTTTAGCAATGTGAATGATGATGCCTCCTTGTAATTGTAGCAGATGAAACCCACAGTGCTGAGAGGCCACTATCGCTTCTTTGTAATTGTTTATATAGACAGGATCTAAACTTAGCTACAGAACACGATGGAAAGAAAAAAAAGCCCTGGTCAGAAAGAATGGGGACTCAAGAGCGTAGCCTCCAGCTATCTTAGAAGAGACTGGCTCTTCACAGAGATCCCCAGCTGCACTTCCAGGCTGCAAATTAAACAAACAGTATTTCCTATATAACAGACCACGGGGATGGGAGAAAGAACAGTGTGGTCTTATTGCTGTTATTTCCTTTGGTTTCAATCTCTGTCCTCTGCCCCCTGCCTCCTTCTAGACTGGTATTGCCCACTTTGCCCAATTTGTTATTTATTACTGTGGTTTAAAGAGAGGCAGGGGGAAAAATGCTCAGTGCAAATTATATTTTGAGCTGTTGTGCTTTGCCTCTTTGGCGGATAATAAATCTCTCTGGCAATGCTCCTCTCTATAGGATTTGTCATTAAATGCAATTAAACAAACCCTGCAGGTGTCCATGATCAGGCCTGCAGCAGCCCATTCACAACTGCAATGTTATTATCATCCTGACAACAAAACACCAGATATTTCCTGAGCTCCTCTGATCGATGAGCTTGCCTGATTTGGAACTGGAGAGAGGAGGGACGGGGGGACCAGAATGGTTCAAATGCTCTTTAGACTTATTGATGGAAAAGTCAAAAAGCTGCTCAGCAATCAGAAAGAAGGGGGAAAAAGACAACAACAGAGGAACAGGGAGGGCTGAACAGAAAAGAAGATAGAGGGGTGTTGGGGAACAAAGAGAAATGAGGCATCATATTACATGATATCCATGCAGTTAATGATTTTGTTAATATAAGACAAGAATTTAGGAAAAGCACAAGCAAGGTAATTCAGGCACAATCCTTGTTATGTGACTTTAACCTATTGATAATTAGGTATTTAGTGTAAGCTCGTGTAGGATCCCTTTGCAGCCAACACAAAACTGCTGGGTTGACTTGGTGTCCCAAGATATCTGTCTCCATTAACTGTAGCTGGAACTGCAGGGAGGATCTTGGACCAGACACACACCTAATTGGAAATCCCACCCTTGCAAGCTAAATGAATTGTGTTTTTTTTTTTTTTCCAAATGCACATTCCTTTCTACCTTCATTCACAAAGATGGTGCAGAAGGAGGGCACGCTAGCAAGCCATGACTAATAGTGTTCGTATAGAAGGCAGATGCGACAACATTTGCACCAGAATTGCTTGTGTGTCCTGACAGTTGGGGATCAGGAAAAAAAAAAAAAAAAAATGACTTATTTCAACCATCCCAGGCGATCTGCACAGTGTGAAGGTCAGGGATTCACAGGGGACTGCCTGACATCAAGTCCAATGAGACAGAAAATTTTGCAAACACCAGTCAAATGATTCTGCTTGAATCATTTGCTCGGCTCAGCCTCAGGGTGAGGATGAACTTCTTTCCTCTTGCATTCTCACCCCAGGAACGCGAGCTTAATCCAGTTGATTGCAGGGGCATATAAGGAATTGCAGTAACAATAGATAGCTTATATTTCTACGATGTCTTTGCAAATGTGCAATAGCACAGAAAGCCAGTTTTAGGTTGGAAAAGAGGTTTTAAATGAATAAGCATAAATAATTTGTTAGAAAAAAAAATCATTCATGTCCTTGACTAGTATGTAAAGATGATGTGCTGATTTTAAGCCTCCTTTACTGTCAACCTATACTTCTCAGACTGACAAATTACCTAGACCTACATCACTTCGGCTCTAGGTTGCCAGGGCACTCCTGATTTCTATACTAAAAAATGTCCTCTTTTTCTTACTTTCTTGCTCAAACACTGGAGGATTTCCCTCTACCATTGTGTCCCCCTTTTAGCACATACTATCATCACTTAATCTGCTGTTTTGTGCACACTAATATGCAATTATCTGGTGACACAAGTCAGTATTGCTCTGTGGGAGGTAGTAGAGCCGTCACGTTGCTGTGCTTACCCAGATTTTGGTCTGAAATGTTTATCAACTAGCTACAAAGGGTAGCACACTGGATACATTAGTGGTTCCCCATTTGTGGTCCTTGGGTTCAGAGGTAGTTTGCAAGACTTTAGAAACATCCATTTATGATAATATTTACAAATAAACCCATTTTTTCATGGCTCCACTTACAGTTCCTGGACAAGTTTGAGTGTGACACTGGTTCAGAACATCTGGAATCCAAACATCAACATTAAACATGGCTTGTCTCTTTTTTAGCACGTCTCTAGTTTCTTCTGTTTTACTCAGTTTCTGCCTCAACTCTGCTTTCAGGCACATCTGCCTGTATCTAGAAACTGCTCTGATTTCTGTGGATGCTGTAGGATTTATGCTGGGGAGGTGAAGCTGACACAAAGGGATGTGCTCTATTCTAGGAAAAAAGACAGCCCAGCAGACAAGAACTGGCATGTCCCAGCTGCCAGCCTGGGGACCCCAGTGGCTGTTAATAAGTGTCACCGGGACAGATCTTCAACGGGCGCAAATGAGCCCTGGCTGAGTGCAGCTCCACAAGGACTTCAGTGAAACTATGTTGATTTGCAGCAGAGCAGCAGCCGGCTCCGTGCTCAGGCTGCCTAGGGAAAGCTCCCCTGGAGTTTCCATCAGGGAGTGTGAGAGTGGGATAGGAGCTGCCTGCGCGTGTGAAGGAGAGCAGCCAGAAAACAAATAAGGGGAAAAATGGAAAATACATGTCTTATTGGATTGACTTCTCCAATAAGTGCATTTTTTTTCTCCTTCCGCTTCCCTTCTTCCCCTCCCTGTGCTGCTCATCTCCCTTTGTGCACCTCTTGCTCACACTCTCCTTTCTAACCAGGTGCAGTTGCCACTCAATAGACTTTAATTACCACTTCAAGGGCTCTCACCGGGCTCTGCTGGGAGGGTGGAGATGAAGTTTCCTGAGGATTACGCTTATGTCTGAGGTCTTTCTAGCTGGATGGCAGTATGAATGTCAGTCTGTATCCCGGGAGAGGTTGTTTCTTCATCTTCTCTCTGCTTGTGTTAACATAAAACAAAACTGCTGAGGAAGGGAAAAAAAATAGCTAAATTAATTATCAGGACAGCAAGCTGGTCCAGAGAAAAATCATATGGACAACTTAAACACAAAACCAGCAAACCGAACAAAAGAAAACCCCCCAAATCTAAGCTGGGTTCCTAAAACACTATTTCTGCTTCTAAATAAGAGACACGATTTTCAGAAATGGAGAGCTCAGCATCTCCAAAGATTTCTGTAGGAGACTGGGATTTAAAAACACAAGTTGTTTTTTACCACTTTACCTTCTTTTTGCTCTATGCTCTTCCCATGACATCTCGCTGGAGAAATGCGCCGTTAATGCATCCTGCTGGTGCCCTGGGGGATTTCTCCAGACTGAATGTGTCAGTAGATTTCTGTCTTCAGAATAGTTTGCCTGTGATGGAGAGTTGTTCCCGATGTTTAGCTAGTAACATAACATTATTTTTATTATTAAGATCCTCCTCAAGAGACAATCCTGGAGGCTGCAGAGCAGAAGCTTATGTCTGTTACTGGAATCTGCCTGAAATTGTTTGCATACACGTGAACATGCACTTGTGTATAGATGCAGAAGCACACACGAGTGCATGTCTGTATGTGCTGATACATGCAGCACTGGAAAAGAGAGAAGCTGGAAATGTAACAGTTTCTTTCAGAGAAGGAAAGATTTCCAGCTATCTAAAATAGTTTTACTTTTGCTCAACACTAATATTTTGGTTTTTTTCATAAAATGAAAAGCCGGAAGGAGATGGTTTTATAGCAAATGAAGTAACATTTTCTTCTGCCAAGAATCTAAAGGCTTGTTTTCTTAAGCAATTCAAGAAATTGGGGAAATACCTAGTGTAGCCAAATCAGCCTTTTTTACATATGTGTTTTCTGTGAAATGTTTGGAAACATTCCAAAAGAATGTAGCTATGCATTAGAAATTACGAGACTATAGGATCTATAATGTCCAAAGCTCAGATAATGAACGACGCCGACACAGTGACCCTTCCTTTGCTCACACGCAGCGTTTGGGCTTCTGTTGGGGACCTTCGTGCCCCGAGCCAGCTCGTGCTTCTGGGTGAGTGTCCAGGCACCTTTATCCCTTGGGATAAACCACACAGTGGGAGTCAGACAGGGGCTGAGGTTCTTACTGGTCCCTGTGCACCCGTCTGTGTGCGCTGCTCTGCGCTCAGCTCCGGCCTTTTGGGGAGATCTGCAGTAAAGAGACCGAAGAGGCACAAGGAGCGTTGCTGGACGTGCTGGTGGGAATGTCACCAGCTCAGGGTGGCCTTTGGGCAAAGGGAGAAGCTTGGCAAGATGTTGCCAGTTGAATTCTGCCCATGCAGGCGCAGCAGGTCTGCAACACCTTCTCCAGGGCTTCTCCTCATGCAGGAGGAACCCTTCCCCTCCTCTTCCTGTCCTTCTCCATCCGGAATCCTGCAGTTCCTCCCGCACCCATTTCCTGGCTTCTGGAGATGTCAGCACTCCTGACTGCCTGTTCCTACTCTCATTTCCCCGTGATCATCTTATCTTTCTAATTCACACAGTAACTGCTCCTTTAGACTTCTAGTAATGCATATATATTTTTTTAATTCTGTCTTCCCCATCTCTTCCTCCCCCTCTCCTTCCCTTATGCATTTTGCTTTCCAGGCCCAGCTACGACATGCTGTCCTGCCATTTGTGTGGGACGAGGAGGAACATTGATCACAGCCATCTCAAACCCATCGCTCCCTTTTCCCAAAGAGCCAATGAAAATGTCACCCATGAGATAATCATCATGTTGCTCACGTCCCTTAATTGCTCTCAAAGTACATATTGAGGCTGCAGAGCCTCTTTGAAAGGCAGGTTCTGGCCTTTGGCACATTATTGACAGGCTGTTGATAGGCTCCTTTGTCGAGGAGCAATTTTGTCCCTTTTTCTGTATTTTTTTTAAGACAGCCCTTTCAGAGAGAATAGATTTTAAAAATAGAGCTGAGCTTTGAATGAACAGGCACCAGACTTATTCCTGAGAAGCAGTGACATACATGTGAGAGGAGAGCTACCAGCGTCTTTCATGCAAGACTCCATACCAGAAATCCAAGCTAAGAGGACTGACATCCGCATCCCTAGTTGTTTTTTGCTCCTTCCTCCTGGTAATTAGATGTTTGCAGTGTCTTACTGAACCATTAGATGCCTTGTGTGGTCCAGTGCATGGTCCCTGATAAACAAGTAGGAGAAAGTTGATCCTCAAGCTCTGTTTGGCGATCGGTGATAATTCTTTTGCTTTTCGAATACCTGCTGATTGAAATGGATTAAAATTCTCTCTGCCAAAGCAGCCCTTCGCTGAGGTCTGGGGCAATTGCTCGTGTGGGACTGCTGAAAGGGAGCACTCATCAAGCGTGTTCAGCTCCAGTTTTTGCCTAACTAGACTTTAAACACAATCCTTAGCAAAACCTCCAGACTACCTGCCACTAAGAAAACAAGCCTGAAAGAAACGGGATTTGTTCCTCTCTGAAACAATGTCCCTTGGAATGATTTTGCTGTTAATGAACCCCAGCCGAGCGGCAGTATTTTGGAGCTACTCCTGTTTTAACAAGGAGTTCTCCATGTGTGGATGTGCATCAACACAGGCAGCCCCCGTAATGGGAGTCTGTTCAGCATCCTAAGTCCCGCATTAGGCTGGGCACTAGAAACCCTAGGAAGTTCCATGGAGACCGCCTGGAGGTAATCACCACTGCCAGCCTCCTGGCTGGCCCTAACCAAGTGCCCTGCTTGCATCTATCGCAAGGAACGCTCTGGAGATTATAAAGTGTAGACCCTAATGCATTCACTAGCAACGAGAGGGGAAAGTACCATTTGATTATAGACGAAAAAAAAAAATGCAATGGGCTTTGGTATTCAGAAAAAAAAAATGTCCAGCATGCTGTGATTTGGTTGTTGGACTCTATATGGGGCTGAAAACCCTTGAACTTGTATAACCAAATCATAAACAGTACTTGAAAAATGTGGTCCGACCAGAATTTATCACAGGCTGCTATGAAATTAAAATGATGCATCTTGGTACTTCTTATTATAGAAACTTGTTATAAACATTACTTCCCTTAAATATACATATATATATATATATTATATATATATATATATATATATGAATACATTTTACAAACATACATGTATTATTTAGATTGGTGTATGCTATATAGGATGGAGTTCATTCTACCAAAACTCAGAAAGCAAGCTCTGTCAAACCTGTGCCCTCATTGATAGTCCAGCAAAAGAATATACTGCCTGTGATGGGGAAAAAAAATCGCTCGTTTATTTTTAAAAGTTGGTAATTCATTAATCAGCACTTATTGCTCTACGTACCTGCATTGCACTTGGTCAGGTTATGCAAAAGCTGCGCACGCTTCTGTTGCCAAACACACCTTCATCAACACATAGTGAGAACCGTGCTGAAATAAACCACCGGCTGGATTAGATGGAGCAGATTAGAAAGATGATAAAAGATAAACTGGGAGAAAATAAGACAATAAATAGGTCTGGCAAGATAGATGGATAATCTTCCTCTCAGGCCAAACGGGACAAGATAATGACCTTTTCTTCTCCCTTGTTTCATTTGCTCTTGGATCTCTAGAGCTCTACAGATATCATTTAATTTGGTTGTCTAGTAGCGCTGTGAGGTGGATACCGCAATGTCCCTCTTTGCAGAGAGCAGAGCAGAGGTGTTTTTCTTAGGAATAGATTTAACATTAACATTGCAAAAATCAGATTTAACATTAACATTGCAAAATCATCAGGCTGTTGAGTTTCATGGTTTGGTTTTTACCTCTGCCGTGATGTTTGCACCGAGTCNGCAGGCTGTTGAGTTTCATGGTTTGATTTTTAGCTCTCACCACTCACCTCTGCCGTGATGTTTGCACCGAGTCAGCGGGAGAGCAAGTCTCCGCTTTGCTGCTGAGTGTGCTGATTCCGTCACCGTTCCCATTCTCCGTAAGGGGCAGGTGGCAGAGCAAGGCAGCGTTGGGAGCGGGATGCAGCGCCGGGATGGTGCAGCTCTCCCTCTGCTTCCTTATCGTGGCGTGATCTGGAGAGCAGCCGTTGCACCTGGCAGCATTAATGGAAAGAGAGGGGATGAGAGTAACTTTCCTCCTGTCCCCTACCCCTACATATCTGCTGCCTGGATTATTCCTGAACAAATATAAACAACCTCCATGAGCAATTGATAAGCTGGTTAAACATTTAGGGCTATGGCAACACATCTTGACTCGGAGGAGGCTTGTCTGAACTGCCATTTGCTCTTCTTGATCGGGAAAAACATGCGATTGCCTTGGCTGGATTCCGTGCAAGGTCTGAGTCTGCAGCCTGTGAAACACTGGACCCTTTTCTGGAGCTTTTGCCTTCCAGATGGTAACGTCTTAATTGAATGGGAGGTCCTAAGTGAGGTTTTCCATTGCTTTATGCCATTGATTTCTCCATGTATATTCTACTGACAACAGGGTAATGGAATATTTGATTAGACAGAATAACAGACTACAACATTTATAATTTTTTGAGTTTAACTAAAAAGATTTGCAATTGTTCTGCTCAGGAAATTTTCTCCTCAATTCTCAAATTTTATCCTTCTTCTCAAGAGAAATTCTCCCTTCTACTTTAATGGCAGGGTATATTGCCACCTAAAAGCAGGATGATGCTTGCTTCTGATTTGGGGAACTTGGATCCATCAAATTTTCATTATCTGGGCTGTTTTTTGGAGGAGTGTTCCTCACGGTGCTCATCATGGAGTCACCGAGGGGAAGTTGTGTTTGACCCACCTGACAGCCCTGTACGATGGGATGACCATCTGGCTGGACCATGGGAGAGCCCTGCATGTGCCTACGTGGACTTCAGCAGGGCTTTCGACACCGTCTCCCATAACATCCTCCATGGGATGGGGCCAAACTCGTCTCGGTGGTGGCCAGTGAGAGGACAAGGGGTAATGGGTATAAATTAAAACCCAGGCAGTTCCACCTCCGTGTGAGGAAGAACTTCTTTGCCAGAGCCCTGAACTGGCTGCCCAGAGAAGCCGTGGAGTCTCCTTCTCTGGAGATCTCCAAACCCACCTGGATGCCACCCTGTGCCCCGTGCTCTGGGTGTCCCTTTTGGAGCAGGGGTTGGACTGGATGATCTCCAGAGGTCCCTGCCAGCCTCAACCCTTCTGTGAGTCTGCGATAGCTCTGGATTTTCAAAAGGAGTTGGCAATTTTGGATGCTTCTGTTTGTGTTAGAAATGCTTTGAGAAGGACGCAGTGCCTGAGAGGCAGGTGGGGACTAATGGAGATATCTCCTGCTGGGCACCTGGAAACATAAGATGCTTTTGAGCCTGACTCACGGACCATGGTAGGTGTTGAGCAAGCCCAGAACAGCACGTCCGTGCCCCAAAGAGATCACGGGCCCGTGCGGCCCAGCTGCACATGGTGATCACGTAGCTGCAGGGCTCAAATTAATGCAGGATTCAGCACAGCTGCAAACAGGTACTTGAAAGACAAATAGTCACCCCGATAAAACCTCCTCCCCTTGTTAATCAACAACTTGTTTGAAAACTCGTTGCTTGGCAACCCTTATTAGACCTCCCCTCGCTGCTCGGAGGTTGCTGAAGCCAAAATTTTGGGTATTGACCCTTAAAACAGTTGCACTTCTGCACAAACAGCTGCGTGGTCTGTTTATAAACAGGGGAAAAGCGAAAACTCTATATTCATTAGGCACTAGGAAGGGGGCCAGATCTCCCAATCGAAACTCACAGGAGCCATCTGGGCTCTGCAAATAAGGGCTAAGATTTTCAAAGCTGTTTGGAGAGCAATTCGCTTTAATCTCAGCAACACACTCCAGGTATCCTGGGCAGCCTTGGGATACTCAGACACAAATATCAATATTGAATATTGGGTTAAGTGTTCCGTAGTGATTTTTTTTCCCCTATGCTTTTCTAGGCTTAAATTTAGATAATTTTATAAATTAGAATGCCAGCACCTGTTTTGCTAAAGATAAGATTTACAAAGATACTCCAGCATCTAAAGAAAGATCATTTTAGTAGAATTTACCAATGAACTCAGAACTCAGACTTGAAAGTGTGATATATGCCACATCCCACCAGGACCCTAACTTTTGTTCTAAACTAATTCAGGTTTAAAGAGACGTTTAACAACGATGTATTTTGAGGCCACATTATTGAATGATCAGAGCTGCCTTTGGGCGAAGACCTGCCTAAGCTACATCTATGTTATCACCTGCTTTTCATCTCTTCTTATATTTCTTTTGCTTCCCTAATAAAGGATTGGTCTGGAGGGGTCTGAATTTAGTATCTTAATGGAGAAAACTCCCATTGATTTCAGGGAGTAGAAAATCCAAATTCTTGGCTTAGACTTGGTCCTTAAAGCCTCATTCCAGCCCCAATTCATCCACAAACCTGCGTCCTGCTGAAGTGTTTGCTGATCTGCTAGGGTGGATGCAAGTGCTTAAAGAGAAGCAACAGCAAAAGCTATTGCACATCTTACATCTGAAATCCACTTGTTTTTTCCTGCTGAGATTCCCAAGCAGTTCCCAGTTTTCCCAGCCTGAAACCCAAGCAGATGCCACGATTGTGGAAAAGCAGCTCGTTACAGGAGTGACAGGCAACACGGTGACAAATATTTGTGCATGGCACACGGCACCCAGAGCCTGGCACACGTCGGGGAAGGAGGGCTTTGCCAGGAGCACAATTAAATAACAAAAATCTACACTTTTTATTTATTTCTAGTGATACCAGCAACATTTTCTGCCCAGCGGGCAATACTGTAACCTCATGCCAGCTTGATTTTGGGTTTACACCTTTTGCTGAATCTTTTAAGGGTCAGGAATTAAAATGAATTAAGCTTAGATCTTACCCCGAATCGCCTGCTCTTCAGAGACCTCTCTGTGTTGGGATTTCTTAGCAAAGAGATAGGATTTTGTCCTCCTCTGAGCTGTGCTTGTGCTGAGATCTACAGAAATTCGCTAGTAAAGAAAGATGACAAAATTTGCTTTGAGCAAATCAAAATGTGACTTTGATTAGGCAATATATTGCACAGGACACAAGATCTGGTCGACTTTGAGAATATTATACCATCTATCCTAATATATATATTTTTTGTATTAAAACCAGATCAGATTAGGCAATTTCCCAGGGAATACAGAGCTAAACCCCTCAATGCAGGAACAGATATTTGGTGCAATATAAATGTCTGACTTCCCCTCAGGTTCTTTTGTACCTTTCACTGGGGCAAGAGGTAAGAGATATGATTTCTTGCCCTTATTTTACAGCTGAATTTCAAAGGAAAAAGACATTATTACATTGATGTCGTAAGAGATAGGACACTACAAAAAGGGAATCTCAGTATTTGGTTACGTTGAAGAGCAGAGATTGAGTCAGCGTGCAGACAAAGAACTGATGGGAGATGGTAAAAGATTTTAACAGGAAGATATTTCTCTGTTCAAAGTCTGTTTAAATTCTACAGACAAGCATTTCCACAATTAGTTTGTTCAAAGTATATAACGTATTTCTATGAAGATTGCATATGTTCAAGCCCTTAAGGGAAATATCATTAACTTTCTTTTCAAGTGTTTTTCTTTTTTTTTTTTTTTCCAGATATGTAAATCAGAAACGGCAAATACAAATTTCCTTAAAATGGAGAATATCTTGTGTTGTTTTCCGCATAGAGACGAGGAATATTTAAAAAATACAGGTGGAACAACAGGAGATAGGGACAGTCTAAGCCTGGGATTATTCTGCTTTGTTGAGCCTCTGTTTAGCAAAGTATTTAAACATATGTTGAGCAGAGCTGGGTAAGTATTTGCAATGAATAGGGATTAGTTTTGTGAATAGTCTCAGCTTCCAAAAATGGAGCAAAAACAAATGCAGCAAAGCTTTCCATTTGACAAGGGCAATATGAAATGCTTTATCTCCAAAGCACAGAAGCACTTTTTACATTTGATGTTTTTGATGCTTTAAGTGTCATTAGTTCTATAATAATTTAAACATGGGAAAGAAAAGTTTTCAGATTTGTTCACATTTCTTAAATCAGGTTAAATCTTTTGTTATTTTATTTTTCTCAACGTTTTTTAAATAACAACTTTGTCTACTTCGATCCCAGTGGATTTGGGGGGAGTTTAAGGACTTTGCGGGGAAAAAAAAAATCCATTATAATATAATCCACTGAACACTTCAATATGACACAATCTATCAAAGAATCCTAAATGCACCCCTAAAGCAAGATGTATTTTGAGTGCTCAGATAGAATGAACTAGAGAAGGGTGATAATTTTTAAGTGTTCTCTGAAAAATTGACTCAGCAGCATCCTAGTGAAATATCCTATTTCTCCAGCAAAGTGGAGAATTTAAGGACTGCAAACTGATGTGATATCTATCAGCCAGCTGCATTTTTTTTTTAATGGGAATTTTAAACTCCTCAGTTTGGAGCTGCGGTCTCGGCAGCGGATCCCGGCCACGTCCACCCCGTTTTCCTCGGCTCCCTGAGGTGCTCCCGTCCTGCCCTGCCCGAGTCCGCAGCCGTGACCGTTTCTTACCGGGGAATATTGGGCTAAACGCCCGCCGGGGTGGGCGGCCCGGTGCCCGGTACCCGGTGTCTGGCGCCTGATACCCGGTAGCGGTGCCCAGAGCCCGGTGCCCTGGACATGGTCCAGATTCCGGTGCTTGGGAACCGGTGCCCGGTGCCGCCGCGTTGCCGCTCGGCCCCTGTCCGTGGTGCTGATCGGGGCCAGCACCGGGGACAACCGGCCGCGTCCCCCGCGGCGCGGGGCAGCGCTCGGGGCCGCCCCCCGTGCCNGGCGCCCCCGCGGCCCGCGCAGCATCCGCGCGGCCCCCCCATCCCCGCGGGCGGCCCCGCTCACCTGGGCCGGGTTCCCCCTCGGGAGCAGCGGGGCTGCCCGGCCGCTGCCCCCGCGCTTTTATCATCCAGCGGCCACGGGGGGAGGCGGCAGGAGGGGCGCCCGGGCGGGGGCTCTTCCCCCCTGGCCAACGAGAGGCGGCTTCTCCGTGCCCAAGCCCCGGTTGCGCCGATTACATCATGGGGAGCAGCCCGCGCTTCAGTGTAAGAGTCTCCTTCGCGCAGGAAGGCGGCTCGGAGCAGCGGGAGAGCAACAGGTCCCCCCCGCTCAGGTGGCTGCAGCCCCTGGGAACGGGGCGCTGGGGAGGGGGGCTACGGAGGCGGCTCTGCGCCAGGCACGGGCTTGGCGCGCGCGGGGCCAGCGCAGCTTCAATCTGCTTGCAACCCCTCCCCGGGTTTGCTTTGGGAGCAGAAGTTGCTCGCTATCTCCCAGGACTAAGCCCTAAGCAGATGGAAAATCCGCGCTTTCCACCCTCACCACCATGTGCCGCAGCCTGTGCGGCTCCTCTCATTTCCCAGCCCAATGGATTAGCCAAGGCTTTAACTTCTCAGCCTTTATCATATATATTTTTAAGAGCTTAAACAACCAACCAGCCTTCCTTCTCCTCCCTGGGATACTGAACTGCAGGGGCAGGTCCAAGTATTTGGAATCCACCCGGTTCTCCTGGGGCTGGGAGGTCGGGCAGCTATTCCCCAAGGGTGCCAAGGGACACATCACTCTTCAATGAGGACAAATTAACTTCCTAACCTTTCCATGCCAGAGCACACACACGATCCTCCCCCGGTTTTGGCTGGGTGGATTTGTGGTGGCTTTGCTGGATTGCAAAGGCACAAGGTGCCCCGGGTCGTCCGCAACGGTCAGGACTCCACGCGGAAGCTCTGTCTCCTGCTATATCCTGAGCACAAGATACATTATTAGATGATAATGGGGGTGAAAAAATCACTGGTTGTAAAATTAATTAGCTAGTAATCAGCATGATCCAAAGTCAAAGCTTTCATCTAGATAAAATACAAATTCAGTTCTGATACGGGGAAATTTCTACCTGCTATTAATAGGCAGAATGAAACTCCTGTGGGCAGATATTGGGCTCTTAAGATCTGGATGCAAAAGCAGATAATGGGAAGGGAGCCCCTTTCCAAGGGACACTGGATGCTATTCGGATTATAGCACGTTTGTGGAAAAGCCAGGCTCTGTTTCCAGCTCTTTTTTTGCTGCCCTTCACTGCTATTGTGGACTAAGGACCAAATCTTCTGGCTGGTTTAAATCGGTCAAAAATGAACCAGCAGCTGCAGCATTTCTGTTATTCCCTAAGATAAAAGCCGGCTTTGAGGAGGAAGTACCTGTGTGTGCCGTGATTCAGTGAACATCCCGGGAGGCTCCGACGTGATCTCCCGAAGGAGGAGATGGAGACTGAGCGGTACCCGATGACCTTGCAATGCATTAGGCAGGGCGTGAAGAATGGAGAGCGCTAAAAGGGGGTGTTACAGCCCTGCCTGGCCTTGAGCGTGTGTCGTGAGAGAGTTTCATTCAGAAGGAGCCAAATCTGGAAGCTTTCGCTCTGCCTTTATCCACACAAAGCGAGCAGGAATTGCAGGGGACAGCAGAAAATGTTTCGTGTTGGAATTGTTAACAGCAGCTTACGGAAAACGCTCAGAGGTGCCTACAGCGCTCCAGAATAGGGATCAAACTGCCCTAAGTGACACTCCGGCACTCGGCCTCCTTGAAGATCCTAAGGATCAGGGATCGAGGCTGGTGCTTATGGCCCATGCTGGATCTCTTCATGCTGCTCTTCATTTTCTCTTTACCCCATTTGCTCACCAGGTCTCTCCCAGTTTGCTCAGTTCAGTCTTGACACGTTCACTACTGCTGTCCCCGGCCCAGAGCAGCAGCTACGCAGTCACCTTTGATTTCCTGCCTGCTTTTGGCATCCAGATGCTGCTCCTGAGTCCCATGGAGAAAGGCCCCACTGAGGGTAAAGAAGTGGCCACTAGGAATGATCAGAATAAACCCACCAGCTGCACAACCGTGAAGAGGAGACATTGCAGCACAGCTGGGTCCACAAGGAGGGGGAAGGATTTTGCAGGTGTAGGAGCAACACTGCGGACTCAAGTCCTCCCTGTGGGTGCTAATTTGGCATGACCCAGCTGGGACTTCAGAAACTGCCTTTTCCAAGGGGTCTGAGATGCTCCTGAGCCAAGACCAAACTGCCTCCCGCTCAACAACTGAGATACTGTTCATCCAGAGGAGGCATAGGGCTCATTGCAAGGAGAGACCTGGAAATTCACTGCATCTACAGCTCAGATTCATTGTCTCCGGGCTTTTCCATTTCCTGGGGCTCCTTTGGCTCACTCATTTGCATTCTGCATTGGTTTCAGTGGGAGAAGACAGATTTGTCTCATGGAGAAAGTCTGCTGTGAACTTAGAAGCCGCAACAGGAAAGCTCAACGTTTTATTCCATTTTTTTCCAGTTGTTTTCCATTCCCCACTTGGAGCGGCCCTCACGGCTTGGTAATTAGCACCCGAGTGAAGGGGGAGCGGGCTGGACTTTGGCCCTGGCTGACCTGGTTCATACAACGCGTCTGATTAATGCACCTGGTCACATGGCGGCTGCCAGCGACTTGTTGCTGGGCATCCAGAGGTTTCCAAGGGAACCGCTCCTTCTCCTGCCGAAGCTCCGCTCGGAGCCGAGGCCGGAGCGCGGCCGGGCGGGAGGCAGCAAAGCGGCTCCCACTCTGCCCCGCTCGCGGGCATCTCCCCACGCCGCCCGCGCGCGAGGGGGAACCGCGCGTCTGTGCCCACGCGCGCACTCGAGCGCGGAGCTCTCGCTGCCCCTTTGAGGCTGCTTGGCCGCTGTGCGCAGGTAAACGCACAGGCAGCGTCGCCAGTGCCCCCCGGCGCCCTCCCTGCTTGGGTCTCACCTTGTCCCTTCCTCGCAGCAGCCGCGATCCCTCGGCATCGCCCCGCAAGCCGCGGGCGACATTGCAAACAGATCTGCAACGAGGGTCTTCCCATCCGCAATAGCCTCCTTTTCCTCTTCTCCCTTTCACCATGAAACTGGGAAGGCTTCGGCACGGTGTGTCCCACCAGCAGCATCCCAAGGCTGCTCCGGGTTTGCTAGTCGTGAGGAAGCAGCAGCAGCCAGATGCCGGGGTTGTTCCCGCTGTGCCGGGAGATCCTCCGTACCGCTCTTGCCTGATCCTCGGTTGGGGAAAACCAGTCTCATTCGNCACCAGCAGTGTCCCAAGGCTGCTCGTGCTGCTCCGGATTTGCTAGTCATGAGGTAGCAGCAGCCACTGGATGCCGGGGTTGTTCCCACTGTGCCGGGAGATCCTCCGTACCGCTCTTGCCTGATCCTCGGTTGGGGAAAACCAGTCTCATTCGGCTGTTTTTGCGGAGTAACCCTGGTTTATCCCTGCTGGCGCCCTGGTTGCAGCTCCTGAAAGACAGGAACATTCAGGAAAACGTCTCAAACACACACTGTTTCCACACATTCCTCTCAAAATCTGCTGCTAAATCCTACGCCTTCCCCTTTCTCCCGAGAAGCCGTTGCGCCCTTGGTGTCTCTCCAGAACAAAGTGCTTTTGGGAGCTGCTTATCCAGCACTTTTTATCCAGGTGCCAGGTGAGAACATGTGTCTGCAAGAGGGTAAGATGGGAACGGCTTCATGGAGCTGCATCCAGCTGGGAAGAGAAGGATTCAAAGGGTCTGGTTCCTCTGCCAGTTTCCTCTGTTTTATGCCATACCAGAATTCCTGATACCAGCATTTGATGCAGGAGGTGGTCCAGAGGAAAAACGATCCTTGGGCAGAGCTCAAAGGCTTAGGCAAGGGGAGGCATGTTCCAAACTGCATCTGTGAAGTGCAAGGTAATGCAAACATGAACATCCAGCTCCATGTGAGGCAGAAAAGGTACCATGAACACTTACTTTTAAGACGCAAGGTCTTTGTATGGATGTAAATAAGGACTCAGACATATTTGTGGCAAGGGGAGCGATCTCTCAGCACGTCCAAATTGCATTTGTGAGCATGCATGCCTGTAAACACGGGGATGTTGGTGTGTAATGAGCCCACTTTTAATGAGGTGTCTGCAAAAGGCACAAGCGGGCAGTGCGGACATCCCTATCTCGGTAGCTTTATCTCTGTGTTGTATTAAACCCCGTGTGCCCGTCCTTGAACTTGTGACATTGAGAGCAGCAGAAAAATAATGAGGAGAAAGAGGTCACTCAGACAACCTGCTGCGTTGGGCTGCGCCCGAGCTCGTGTCTCAAGTAACACACTCGGCTGCTGAAGCAGCTAAAAGGAGAAGGGCGATAAAATGAAGCGAACGGAGTAAACAAGAAGCTTGAGAACTGGATCTTCCAGGGGCTGGAGCGGATTGTTAGGCAGAGGTTAAAAGAAAACACTCAAATAAATAAAAACAAGCCAGCAAAGCAGAGTATTGGACGCAATATTTTCATAAGCATTAAAGTAGATCCCATGTTCCACTCTTGGAAGTGGCTTTAACACACAGAAGTCAGATTCACATGACCTTCCAATAAAGTCTGGGATTCTGCATCCTTCGGATATTAGAAATGATCCTTCTCACAACACAACAAGTTGGTGCCCCAGTAAAATTACCAGGAAGGAAGTTTAAAGCAAACAAAAAGAAGTGCTTTTTTTTTTTTTTTCCACATAGCCCACAATTAAATTTTGAAGCTCATTTGCCACAGGATACGGTGTAGACTGAAAGTCTAAATAGGTTCAGGAGGTTTTAGACAAGTTTATGGGGGTTTGGTCTATCAGCGGCGATTAAACTTAATAGTCTGGATGCACCATCAGGCAGTTCTTGCAGATTGCTGGAAGCTACAAAACTAGAGCTAGGAGAAGCCTTATCCTTTATAGGTCTTATCCCTGCACAGTGTCCTGAGCATCTTTCCCCAGTTACTATCAGAAATGGGATATTGGGATGGGGCAACTCTGCTGTCGATCCCCCCGATGACGTTCCTGTTCCTAAATACAGTCAATTCTGTCCCTTCTTCATTCCTGTTTCCTTTCTGTTCCCATCTCTCCTCATCCATATTTCTCCCCTGCTCTTGTCTTGCCCTCTGTCTCTGTCCTGCCCTCCCTGCACCCACTCCAGCTCAAACACTCGAGCCTTTTTTCGGATGAAAATGATAAAAAATAAACCCCTTGTGAGGAGCTGCAGTGTGTGCTATGCCAGAGAGTGGTCTTATTCATTAAGGTAATGGTCTTGTATGCATTTGGGCATGTTATCAGTAACACTCTAAAGGGAAATGGACTACTTAAACCTATTATATCACTGCTTTATTCACCATGTGCTGCCATTTACCTCCTATATGACGCTGGGCTCTAATAGCGCCGGTTCTGAGAAACCCTGCACATTAGCCACAAGCAGCTCATTAATCCACTGTTTTCATTCTTGCAAAAAAAAAAAGGGGGGCTCCAACCACATGAGAGCTCCGATGCCGAGAGCTCAGCCGAAAACAAACCAGCTTTGTTGTGCCACAGCCCTAAGGTGGCCCCAAACCGAGCGGCACTTCCCAATGCTGGGACCCAGGGGGGATCCCAGGGCTGCGGGACAGGGATGTGCATTGGGAATGGGACAAACTTCCCTGCAGCTGCGGGAGGACTTGGAGAATCAGCTTCCCGGGGGCTCCAAGAGCAGCCTGCTCCAAGAGGCAGGTCCCGGCTGCAGCTGGGTATCCATCGCCCCAGACGGAATAAAAAAGGGAAGAGGAGGCGTCTCTTGAGCTCTGGGACGGGTAGGCTGTGCCCAGCCAGGGGGCTGAATGCCTCAGTGTTGGCGGAATGAATTCCGAGCAGGTACAATGAGACCTTCCTTGAGAGTCCTTGAAGGAAATGAAAGCCCCGTACGCCGGCCCTGAGACACAAATCCGCGAGCTGTTTTGCTTCTTTTCAAGCCCGCAGCAGCGCGGAATGAAAAAGCAGCCGCATCTGCTTCATCAGCGTGAAGAGCCCTGCTGAGGGCCTGGGCTTTCTCCGCGCGCTCCCCGCTCGCCCGGCGCACAGGAGGCCCCGGCGGCTCCGCGTCCTGCCCGCGGGTCCCGCGCTCCGTCTCGGGGCCGGACTCGCTGCAGAGCCACCTCCCAGCACCGTCGTTGCTGCTGCGAATGCCAAGGCCAAGAGACAAACAAACCCTTCTGGGTGCGGGGAGGCTCGTGGACAGGAGCTCGAATCAAAACAACCGCTCGTCCACGTGGGGATAGTAAAAGAACATCTGTGTCCTCAAAACAGGTTTCCCGTAGGATAAATGGGAATGGAGAGGCAAAAGGGTCTGGCTGCGGTCACTGGTGGGAAGAGGAGCAGGATGCAGGAGCAAGGGCAGCCCCTAAGTCCTGCAGCATGAACTGCTGGTTCCACCATTCCCAGTGCTGCTGGGAATGCAGCAAAATGCTGCTGGGGATGTGTCGAAGCAGCAGCTCTCCCCTCCACCAGAGCAGAAAGTTGTCACAGAAGGAGCAAGAACTGGAGATACAAACAGTGGCCTAGGGGGCTACAGCATCCTGTTGGAACCCGGGATCCCCTCCCGGCCAAAGGGACCCAACTGCAGGGACTCAGGAAGGGAGCTGGATTCAGGATTCGGCTCCGAAGAGGTTGTGGGGAAGGAGTCATCACAGGGAACTGTCACCAGGTGATTGAGTCTGTCTTGCTGATTCAAGATCCCGTTGCTGCTTCTGGCACCGCTTCCTGCCACGCTTCCGCAGTCACCACCTGCTTCCAGCTGCTCCCGGTTCTGTCCCGCTCCAAAGTCACTGGTGTGCACGAGTGGCTTTATTTGGGATGGCTCGATACAAAAACTTGGGGAAACAGAGCCTCGGAGATGTGCGGTTGTGTTTGCTTCTGCTCTTGGGTGAAGATTGAAGGCATGAATGAAATGGGAGGAAGGGCCCAAGGAAACCAAAGCTGATAAAATACCTATTGCCAAAAGGAAATGTGATTACAGGCCTGATCCCGCGCCCTGCCTGTTGCTGTGTCTGTGCAGGAAGGGTCACAGCGAGTGCAGAGCTGAGAGGCACTCACAGAAGCAGTTAGTCCAGCACAAAACATCCTCCCGGGGCACACGGGGATGGAGCGAGGCCGGACGGGCTCCTCTCCATGAGCACCATTTCATTGCAATCAATACGTTATTACGGCAGCGACTCCAGCCCTTAATATTCTACCTCTGAACAGCAGCGTATTTGTGTTGAACAAGGAAAAGTTAGTCTGGGAAAATTCTTGGCAGCGATGAGAATAGTTAGGTCCTGGAAGAGAGCCCTGGGAATGGGATATAATTTCCAGACAAACCTCTCAAAAGGAATGTTCTTTGGACAAGAGGGGTGACAGGTCCTAGTTTCAGGGTGGCTCTGCAGCTTTTCCCATCTCCCCTCCAATTCCTAGCTGGGTATCCATCATCCCAGATGGAATAAAAAAGGAAAGAGGCAGCATCTCCCCTGCTAACTGCCCTATAAAACAGAGCCGCAAACCCTTCCCCTCCAGCCTCCGTGTCTGCGCCTCTCTGCCCCACCTGAGACCTGTTTTCTCTTTTGATGCCTCTAATGAAACTAAAGTGGCTCCAAGCAGAAAGTTTCCACTCGCTGCCTCCGGGCTGATTAGCGCGGCGCGAACACAGGCAGCATCCCGCGCCGGAGCGCGCGGCCGGGAGCCCTCGGGGCTTCGCTCCGTGCCCCGCGCTCGCCCGGCACCATTAGCTCCGCCGGCGACCCCGGCGTGCGGGACCTCTCCTGCCCGGCATCTGGGGCCGCCGGCTCTGGAAAACATGCGCTCGCGCACGGATGCGTGATCTCCTCTGCAGCCCTTGATGCCTCATCCGAGCTGGCTTCGCTATCCGAGCCCGGAAAAGAATGAGGCGAGTTCCTTTATCAGCCGCGCTGCAGCTCTCGCAGCCTGCGCTGCTAAAGGGGGAGCTGGTCTCGCTTGCTATTTTTGTGCGGATTTAATACTGTCTGGAGACGCTTCTCCACAGTCCTGGTGGATGGATTCCTGTTTATGCCTTGAGCGGGGACAGGAGGAGCAGCTGCAGGGCCGGGGTCCATCTCTTCAGCCTCTTCTTGCCCTTGGGAGCGCTGCGGGGAAAGGGAAAGGGCCTGTGCTTGGCCCTGGCCTTCCCGCCGATAGGAATTTCTAGTAGGAACTTCCAAGTGCTACCTGAGCTATTCCAGAGCTAGAAGCACTGAGGATGAGGGTGAACTCTCCAGGACTCCTAGGTGACCAGGGCATCCTGAAATCCAAACTTTGCACATCTTGGATAGACGGATGCTCCCTTGGCGCCCTCGTCCTCCTCCCTCAACTCAGGAGCTGCAAGTTCACGCTCAGAACGTGGCTCCAGGTAAGGCCAGTGCCAAATACCTCCAGGAAACCAACGCCGTGTTCCTCAGCACAAACCAGTCCATCACATACCTATTGCTCCCGGCGCCTCTCCTGCACGTTGCCTCTCGTGAGACTTCACCTGGTGACGCTCACGCACCTTTTTGCTGCCGGCCGCTCCTGCAAAGCGGGGCCGGTAACAGCAGGGCGCAATCTCCCTCCCTATCACCGTGCTGACACGAGGGGAAAGCAAACACGGTTCAGCCCAGCGCTGCGGAGACCGACTGCTCCGGGGTTGCCAGGCAGATGGGCCCCAGAGGGACCATCTGTTCCTGAGCGAGGCCCTAAATTTCTCCCCGCAGGATCCTGGGCTGGGGATATCCGAGGAGTTTGCTGGGAGCAATGGCACAGGGAGCAGCCACAGGCTTGTTTTGACTGCAGTTATCACTGGGCATCCTGCAGAGCCAGGGCTTGGCTCTGCACGCCCCAGGCTATGCGAGGTCTGCAGCATTCCAGCTCCATCCATTGCTTTTCCTTCTCTCTGCACATCCCTTCCCGTCTGCAGTCTCTCCCGCACACGCGCAATGCTCCTGAGCAGCTTTTGGTCCTTGCTGCAGAGCTGGGCAGAGGCCGCGTTGTTTCCCTCAGCCCTGTCACCAATTCTTGGTGGCCCAGGCCACTTGCCAGGGACCCGACGGCTCATCTGGCTCCTCCAGCACATTCCCATGACAGCGATGGGGGCTAAGGAGAGACATACTGGGAGGTTGCTCTTAAAGCTCAGGGAAGAGCCTGGCATCTCCGAGGGAGCAGGGAATGACACACGGGCAAGGGCTGGGAAAGGAAAGAGCAATCCAGCGCTGGTCGGCACGTCTGGGAAGCTGGGAACATTTTGCATTAAACCAATAACAACACCTTGAACAGCAGCGCGGTGGTTTCCACCCGGCCTCACGCTGAGCTCGATCGCTGCCACTTCTTCCCTGTTGCAGGGGGGAAACCTGAGGAACACGGTGGGTCTGGTCACCCCGCACGGCTGCTGCGGAGCAGGGATGAAGCGCGGGGCTCTATGGACACCGAAGCAGCCGCGCAGCCTCTTGACTCCCCCTTCGCCCCCAACCAGCCTCTCCTCGGAGGTGGGAAGGCACTAGAGCTCTTTGCTTAATTAGCAGCAACAGCCGAAGCACTTGAGATACAAAAGCTCCTCTCTCTCTGCCCCACTTTTCCAGGGGAGCCAGGGGTGGGGAGCAAATTGCTTGGAAGCCGGAAAGCGCCCTGGATCTTGTCACCATGGCTGCACAGACACAGCCTCCGTTATCTGCAGAGGAACAAAGCCCTCCTCCCACCTCTCCTGCCTCAGCTGGAGCCGATAAAAGAAGGAGAAATCAGCAAAACAAACAAACAAAACCCCCGCAGAACATACCCCAACCCGGACCATCCAATAAATATCCGGGGACGAAACCTGCCTTCTGCAAAACATTGGTTTCCCCAGTGGCTTTGGGGATGCTGGAGAGATGAGGGACTCAAATGAGCATTTTAGGTTATACATTACATCTATGTAATATATATGTGTATTATGTATATATAATACATATATACACAATGTATATATATTATGTATATGTATAACATTATATATATATGCAATGTATAATATAATAACTCAGAATCCCCCGTTTGCTTGAGAATGATCTTATCTAGCTATATATACCTAACTGGATAGTTCCAACTCATTTATATACACGGATGCACATTTTAATAAAAATGATTAGATATAATTTTTATGTCTTCCTGTTTGGAACCTGCTGCTGGCATTGGCACCTCCAGCCCTCGCTGCAGCGGGGATGGGATCTTTAGAAAGTCAAATAAAACCCAGAATAAAGCGGGACTTTGATGTGTTCTTCAACACAGCTAAAAGGCTGTAAGAAAAATACCAAAAAGGAAATCAGCAAAGCAGTGAAACCTGGCAAGGATATATGTGTTATATGAGAGAAATTAGGATTATTATGGTTGCTCCAGACTGGTTTCCTATATAACCAGGTAGGTAATTTCAGTTTGCACTTTTAGGAACACGTCTCACTTTGGCTTGATGCCTTCTGGGCCACTTGCCTGGGACAATCACTATTTCAGGCCTTAACTACGGTGACAGTTAAAAAACGAACAACTTATTTTTAGTCCATATTGTCCCCCTGTCATCTGGCCACTGAATACTCTGATGTCTGTGCGTGCATGTAGGAATTGTATGTTCAAATCAACTTGTGCTCTGCATGGGCCACTGGTGCTTTTGTTTTTAAAAAAGCCATTTACAAGTGAACAAACAAATGGAGGGAAATAACTCACCACTCAAAAGTTTAACCTAGTTTTCTCCTTTTGGCAGGTCCATACAGTCAGTTCTTTGGCTCACCCACTTTTTCATCAGTTGTTCTTGAAAATCTTGACTATATATGAAACATTTCGCTTAAATGACAAGTACTGTTTTCGTTTAGCATTCCTCTTTGCAACTTCCAAAGGACATCAGGCTGCTCTTTGAGTCCCAAAAGGCTGAGGGACACCATAACTAAATGGTCGATTCCTTACTAACTACTTGATGATGTCTTGCATCTCTTTTCTACACCTAGTAGTTCTTTGACCACCTGTAGCTAAGTGTTACCTGCAGGAGTCCAATCTGTGTCAGGAAAGACAATCCAGAGAGAGATTTTTGCCTCGGATACTCACAGGGGTGAACTCTTGCTTTGAAACTCCTCCTTTGCATACGGACTTACCCGGATAAGCTCTTTTAGACCCTGACAACGGCTTGCTCAGCCTAGCCTGAAAAGATCAAGCTCTTATTGATAGCTTGGAGCACGCTGTTATCTCCAAATAAAGCATGCAGCTCTCATGTTCTCCCACTGCCAGATAATCATGAACATCTGCATAACTATTGTAATAACATCAACACTAATATTAATGATACTGGGGTGAAAACTGGGACTAACTTCCAGTGCCTTTATTCTCCCGGGCAACCATTTCCAGGCTCTTTCTCTGGAGCTCGTCAGACACTTCGATGTCTTTGAGAGCCTGGGTTAAGAGCTCATTTTGAAGGAGCTGCTGATTTTGCCCC
>VWPW01013487.1:0-15220 GCA_013389825.1 Crypturellus undulatus
TGGCCGTTGGCACCAGCCTGGTTTTGCACTGGTTATTCCGACAGTACCTCCTGACTGCACGGAAACTCCAAACGGGCATCAGGACGTGGCCGCTCCGCACGCTGCCCTGCACCTCCTGCAGCAGCTCCGCTCACGCCGTGGTGGCTGCGCGGGAGAGCGCTCTGCAGAGCCTCCAGGTGCACAGCAGATGCTGGAAAAATCCATATTTTAAGAGCAAACTCGGTAGCAGATGGCGGTGGCATTCGGCCAGGAGAACTTCCTTCCTCCTCCCTTTGCTGGGAAGATTTTTGCGTTTCTCAGAAACGGGGGAGCTGCTGCCACCAGGCAGGTTCATGTTCCTGCTTCCTGCAAGGGAAGAAAAAGCCCAAATCTCCATGTTGTTGAAATGATGTTATCTGCGTCTCCTCTTCTCCGGGTGCCACCCCCTCGATTGGCACCTGCATTGAAAATGGGTACGTAGAGGAGCTTTTGTTTATGCTGCACCAAATTACCTGGCCCAAGTTGCACTGTAATCTCTCTCTTAAAAAAAAAAAAAAAATCCTTTCCGGTGCAGTGAAGAAGTTCTTGAACTCAAAACCTTCTTCTGTGGATTCTTTGCATTGAACCACCAAGTATATAATGAGAGATCCATAATTAAGAATGGTTAGGTATAAATTAATTAACAAAAAGGTTTATCTTCTGGAAGTTGTCCCAGGTGATGCTTTGCAGAGCTCCTTTTTGGTCCAGTCGTGAGGCACTCGGGATGTGGATGCTCCTCCCGGGAAATGAGGACAGCTCCCTAAGCTGATGGACCTCCATGGTGATCCCTGTGCCCTAAAATCTGAAAGGTTTGTCCCCAAATTGAAGAGTTTGGTAGGTGAACTGCATAGCTGACTTCAAAATGAGCTTGAGAAGATGGAAAGGAGGATCTTGCAGCAGTGAGTTTCTGGAAGGGAATCTCTCCATGAGACGAGAGGTGCCCGCGGGAAGGGGCCCGCGTGGGACTGGCTGCGAGGAGGGCAGGAGACCCGGGCTAGGAGCCTCTTCCCTGCCTTGGCCACGTGCAACCTGCTGCTCCCCTAGCAGCATTGAAGAGCAAAATGCACCTGAAGTGGATTGGGGACCGTGTCCATGGATTGAGCGTTTAAATAAAGCGCTTGTGAGACGTTTGCTCCCGAAGGAGAGGTGGGAATAAGGAGTTGTGGAGCAGGTGCCCCAAGGCGGTGATGCATACAAGGATGGGAAGCCCTGGAATTGCTCCCGCTCTCTCTGCCATGGATGGTGATCCAGATCTCGCCATTTAGAGTGAATTTTGATGTCTGTGTTTGCCCCACGTGCGCCACAAATTTAGCAAGGTTAGAATTTGCATGTGCTTCCTGACCAAGAACTTGCATCTTCGCTCTATTTTTTGGTGACGCGGAGGGGTGGTCCCTGTGTAAATGCATAAAAATAACTCTGTGGTCCTAAAAAACTGACCTGGGGAACCTGGTGGTTTTAGCAGCTCCAGGAGAGCTGCGCTGCACTGAGGGGTCTGCTTTACCTGTGCAGACAGGCAGCATGTTCAGCTCCAGCCGTGCCTTTGCTCGACTGGATCTGGGCACCCCAACACGCTGCCACTTTTGAGGTTTATTTTCTCTCCTGCAGCTCCTTAATAGTAATATTAACCTGTTCCAGTTGGCAGCTCTAATCGCAGGCTCCATCTGATCAGGTTTTTCTCTTGATCTCCTCCAAGAAGCTCATTATCTAGCACAGCTGTAAACATTGCTGGGCCTGACACTAATGCATAGTTTGTACCACGGGGGAATTGGACTAATAAAATAATCCAATTAGAGATTTGTTTTTGGTCTCCCCGGGGCATCTTAGATTACTCGGTGTCTACCTCAGCGTTATGTGTTGTAATTAGTCAACGTTTGTGCATCGCTTTGATGTGAAAGCGCCGGTGTTATCCTTGGCTCGGGCTCTGGACCAGAACTTTGTAAAAGGAATAACTAGGGATTCAAACTGCAGCTAGTGGATGGGTATCGTGCGGCCTGTGCTACGTGTGCAGTCAGGGGTACCTTCTCTTGTGGTATTTTTGAGTATTGTGCGTTGTGTTTGGAGCTCCTGAGCCAGGAGTTGTGCTTGTTTATTCAGACTCTGGTACTTCAGTGCAGAGAAGACTCTGACAAACTCATCTGTCATTACTGAAAGAGAAACTAAACTGTTGTTTTTCCCCCCAGTTTTGCATTTTGGAAATGTGTGGATCAAACAGGCCTGTGTTTTGGGTCCCTAGAGAGCTGCATGGGTTAACTCTGGGGTAACTCTCTAAGTCCCTTATTGCTGGTGTGACACTGTCATATCCCATTTCTTTCTTTTCTTTCCCCTTTAGTCTTCCCTTGGTTTGGCCTGGATATCGGAGGCACCTTGGTCAAACTTGTTTATTTTGAACCAAAGGACATCACCGCCGAAGAGGAGGAGGAAGAAGTGGAAAACCTCAAAAGCATCCGGAAATACCTGACGTCCAACGTCGCCTACGGATCCACAGGCATTCGGGATGTGCACCTTGAGCTAAAGGAGCTTACCCTGTGTGCACGCAAAGGCAATCTGCACTTTATACGCTTTCCTACTCATGACATGCCTGCTTTTATTCACATGGGCAGCGAGAAACACTTCTCAAGCCTCCATACTACCTTGTGTGCCACGGGAGGTGGAGCACACAAGTTTGAGCAGGACTTTCGCACAGTAGGCATTTTTGGCTTATATACGATGGGGATCTGGTAGTGAACCCTTGTGTAAATACTTCCAGCCTTTCCCTGCAGACTCCTAAGCTTCTCTAAAGCTTCGCTCGGGAAAGGTGCAACTATTTTAGCTCGAACGTAGCAGAGGAAACACTTCTCTGTAAATGAAGATAGTTCCTTTCCATGTAACGTTCCTGTAACTCTGAAATTATCGGCTCTGACTTGCATGCCGTGTGCTCTGTATCTCCACTGCATTGATCTGCCTTGTGTTCTTCTTCCTCATTGCTCTCTGTCCACATCTTGCTGTTTGCTTTGTGGTTTGCTCACGAGGTCTCATTTCACCCATACCTGGTAGGGAGCTCATTGAGATTCAGGCAAATTAGGTGGTGAATTAGCTCCCAGGTGGGCGTGTGACATCATTATGTGGTTTCATTATAGGTTAGATCCCTGTTTAGAGGTGGAATACGTATTTGGTAAATATATTATTTAACCAGGGCTTGGAAAATGCACCAAGTGACACACTAAGCTCCTCCATGCACTCGAGGCACTGATGACGTGAGGGGAAAACCACCATACAGCTTCCTCCCCTCTCTGCTGAAAAGCATTTTTATTCTTTTTCCCCTTCTCCTTTTTCTTTACTTGTCTTGCTAGTGCCTCCCAGTGTGGGTCCGATTCCAGCCCTTGGGAGCTGGTGAGATTCCCGTGGCTTCCATGTGTGGCTCCCAGGGTTTTTTCCCCTTTTCAAGGGGAAATCCCATAAGGCCGGGATAGGGAGCAGGTCGTGTGTGTGGAGGAAGACAGAGCCTCCTTGTGATCCCTTCTGCAGGGCTGTTGGAGACAGCTGCAATTTAACAGGCAGCAGACGCATTTTTCCAGCCCCAAGCATGAGCACTCTGCATCTCCAGCTCCTTAATTTTTCTTTTTTTCCTCTCTTTTCTTCCCCTCCAGATGGGTGACCTTCAGCTTTGCAAGCTAGATGAGCTCGACTGCCTCGTTAAAGGGGTTCTGTACATTGATTCAGTTGGATTCAATGGCCACTCGGAATGCTACTATTTTGAAAACCCGACGGATGCTGAAAGGTGCCAGAAGCTGCCGTTCAACTTGGAGAACCCCTATCCCCTGCTGCTGGTGAACATCGGCTCGGGGGTCAGCATTTTGGCCGTGTATTCCAAAGACAACTACAAGCGGGTCACGGGCACCAGGTGAGCACAGCAAAATGTCCTTGGAGGTGAACTTTAGAGCTTGGAGTGCACTTGTGCAGTTGAGTTGTGTGCAACTTTTCAGCACTAAAAGTGCTGGCTTGAATGACCTGAGTTTTCCCTAGGTTTTGACCAGCTGTCCCCTACCACTCCAGTGGCCACACAGACCTCTAATGTATTTTAAGACCAGCTTCAGTGGGAGAGTGGTTTTCACTGCTCTGAAGAAGGTGAACGTTGTAAAATAAGGAAATTAACTTATCACTTAGAAAGATGCCCTGTGTAGGTAGCTTTGAACATAGCAGGGTTACTTGAAGGAATAGCTTTAAAGAGAACTGCTGTTCTTTCAAGCTTCTTATCAAAAAGAGAACAGGCTGAAGGAGGGGGACAAACTGACCCAACTCAAAAAAGCAGAACTAGTNACCTCTAATACGTATTTTAAGACCAACTTCAGTGGGAGCAGTGGTTTTCACTGCTCTGAAGAAGGTGAACATTGTAAAATAAGGAAATTAACTTATCACTTAGAAAGATGCCCTGTGTAGGTAGCTTTGAACATAGCAGGGTTACTTGAAGGAATAGCTTTAAAGAGAACTGCTGTTCTTTCAAGCTTCTTATCAAAAAGAGAACAGGCTGAAGGACGGGGACAAACTGACCCAACTCAAAAAAGCAGAACTAGTAACCTTAGCCTTCCGGGGAGCAAGGCGTTTTTTCTCCGTTCCTTTAAAGGCAAGGCAGCCGGGTGACTTTCATTTTCCTTTTTGTTACAGTCTGGGTGGAGGGACCTTCTTTGGTCTGTGCTGCCTTCTCACTGGTTGCTCCACCTTTGAAGAGGCCCTGGAAATGGCATCCCATGGAGACAGCACTAAAGTGGATAAACTAGTGCGGGACATCTACGGGGGAGACTACGAGCGGTTTGGATTGCCAGGCTGGGCTGTAGCATCCAGGTAAGGAATTTTTGGGGGGTTCTTCATAGAAGATTTTGCAAGGATTAAAAAAATGGATTTAGATGTCTTAGGAGAGCTACCATTCCTTCTACTGTTCTGTATTGTACCAGATGGAAGTTACTGATGGCAGAATTCTTATTGTTAGAAATAAATGCTTAACACTTATCCCTAAAATTCCCTTTACAGTTTTGGGAACATGATGAGCAAGGAGAAGCGGGAATCCGTCAGCAAAGAGGACCTCGCAAGGGCTACTTTAGTAACCATCACCAATAACATCGGCTCCATAGCACGGATGTGTGCACTTAATGAGGTATCTGCATGCTCCAGGTGTCCCTGCTTGGGCTAGGTGATCTCTAGAGGTCCCTTCCAAGCTTGAGCATTTTGGGATTCTGGGTGATGCTCCTTTCTCAGCAGTTCAGCAGCTCCTCCGGGGCGGTTTGAGGACCTGGAGATGTCGACGCTCCCGGGAGCACAGGCTGCGGAATCGCCTCCTGCTCTTTCTCCACCACAGTCTTCTCGGAGACACGCTTGGCCTCAATGGCTTGAGCATGAGAAGAAGTGAAGGGGATCAGAGCAGGGAGTCGAGACTCGACGCGTCCCCGGCGTGCGCCGCGGCGGCGGCTCCCGTGTCCCCAGCCCAGCACCGCCAGCCCCGGGGCCTTTGCTGGATCTCTCTGTGCATTCAGCTTCTTTACAGTGCTGCCTTGTTGCATTCATGTCAAGCAGCATTGTACAGGGCTATGAAGGCACAGAGGCAAGTTCTCCACGTTGCTTTTTGCTGGCCCCATCGGATGCGCTAACAGGGTGAAACACACTCCTACTTCTGTTAGCAGACACTTAATATTTGCCTTCATTTATCATGAAAACCATACAAGACGTACTGTAAATAGCCTCACCCACAGTCTGCTGGTTCCTAACTCGACCAATACGTAATTTAGTGCAAAGATGGTGCTGAATAGATGGATAAAGTGTTAATGAATTTGCAAATGGAAGAAAAATCCACAGCGAGCGTGAGCGAAGGAGCAGGTAGTACTTGGTTGTGGTGCCTCAGTAAGAGGAGAAACTAAAAATCACTTCCTGACTAGAGAATGTGAAAGTTTCTGATTTTTCACTCCATTTTGTGAGTGAAAAATGTGGCTAAAAATCTGACTTAAATCGCAAATACGACTGCCTGGGTGGCCTGGCCCTTCCAGTCAGAATTGTGCTGGATACGGGTTTGTGGGTGTCTTTTTTCCAGGTTAGTAGTGAAGATCTGCTCAGCTCTTGGATGGCAAGGCAGAGGCCAGAGCTGGGGACAGAGGTGGCACTTGATGAGCACTGTCATTTAGCACTATTACAGGCCTTGTTCCTAATCTGCAGATCCTGCTCGAGGCTTTCAGCACAGTCACTTTTTTTCC
Source organism: Crypturellus undulatus (assembly GCA_013389825.1). NCBI lineage: Eukaryota > Metazoa > Chordata > Aves > Tinamiformes > Tinamidae > Crypturellus > Crypturellus undulatus. Next base: position 6,234 of record VWPW01013487.1, read on the forward strand.
CCTCTTTTGGCGTAATTTCTGGCTCTTCCCAGTGCCCTTTCTGAGCATCTCCACGTGCCCCTTTCTAATTTTGCTGTCCTCTTTTGAAACGCCTCTTGCTGCTGCAAGAATCCGAGTTGATTTGGTGTCGTCTCTTGACGATTGGCTCTTTTGGGTACAGTTAAAAAAATTAAATTCAGAAAGCTGCAAATGCACCGTAAGCTCCCATTCCTCTGCTCCCATCCCGCTCATTACGAGTGTCCTGCTCCTGGCTGTCAGGAAGAGGTACTTGGAGTGATGTAAAGTTTCTCTGGATATAACAGCTTTAATGTGGAGTGAGGATTTGACTCTGCTTTCAGCTGGTGGGTCTTTTTAGCAAGTCTCACTGGAAGATGTATTTGAAAAGGTGCATATGTCCTTTTAAAAAAAAAACACTGTAAGTATATGCATTTATACACCCACACACATATATATATTTTTCTTACTCCAGGGTAACGTTTTCACAGTTGCAGGTAGAAAATTCAATTATTAATGATTTGTTTAATGATTGGATTTTTTTTTCCTTAATGATTACAGAACATTAATCGAGTGGTTTTTGTTGGCAATTTCCTTCGGATCAACACAATCTCCATGAGACTTCTGGCATATGCTTTAGACTACTGGTCAAAGGGCCAGTTGAAAGCACTTTTCTTGGAACATGAGGTGAAGTAGCTCTTTAAACTTATTTTCCCCTGTCAGAATTAACATAGGACCCCACATGTACGTGGTTAATAGCTCATCCCATCTCTCTGCTTTCCAGGGTTATTTTGGTGCAGTCGGTGCTCTCCTGGAACTCCTGGATTCAGCCTGACTCCGGATGGATTCTGTACGTTGCACCTACGGAGCAGGGACAATTCCCGGGTCACGGCGCCCACGTTTAGATAATTTTGGAGCGGCAGATTGTGCGAGACCGAATCAGGACAGACGAGGAAGGGACTTTGGGCTGCTCTTGGTACAGAGCTGCAGCTGACGCTCAGTTGCAGCATTGGTTTGCTCACAAGGAGCAGCAACGTGACCCAACGGGGCGTTGCGTCCGCAGCATCTGCAGGGCCTCTCGTTAGCTACATCAGGCAGCCCTTTTCTGTACCCTTCTCCCTGTGTTCAGCGGCGGTAACTCAGGAATAACCTGAGTTTCCATCCATGCAGACGCTCCTTGAGCTCCAAGTATCTCCCTGGCTCGTGTGTTACACAGCTCAGCAGCAGCGTTTCACGTTCTGGGGAGGAGCAGCCGTCACATTTTCATTATGAATCGTCCCCAAAGGGGCACGGGCATCAGTAGGTAGGTGCAGGGACTTCCTTGATCTCCCCCGAGCCCTGCAGAGGCAGCCAGACACCGCTGTGCTGCTGGCAGGAGGTTATTTCTGCTTGGGGCCCTCTTATCCGTGTACAGAGTATTAAAGATAGGAGGTGAGGTGCAAATCCTGGGGCTTGCAGCCCCTAACTCTGCTTAGGTCAGGTTTGTTTGCAGCCTTACAACCTTCCACGTGCTCTGCAATCCCCTTGGGACAGGCCGGGATGCAGCGCGCTAGGAGAGGGCATCACCTGCCACCTTCTAATCCCCTAAAAGCAAATTACAAGATGTCATTTTTTTTTTCTCTTTTGTAACAACTGATTGTATATAACGATACCAAAGAGATTTCATTCGTATGCTTGGGCTCTTCTCCATCGTATTATTTTACAGATTTCTTTAATCACAGACTGGGTGGCTGCAGGTTGGGACTCCCAAAGGTGCCGCCTGTGCTCTCGAGCTGGGGCTTTGGAAGCAGCTTCCTGCCTATGGAGTGAATCCACCCGGGATGCAGCTAACAAAGGGGAGCACGGGGCTCGTAAACTCATTTTCCCTCCTTGCTTCCCCCTCTCCCCACGTTGTTTTTGGAAATTCCTCCTGGAATTGGATCTTTAGTTCTCCAAATGAACAACATCCCTAGCAAGAAGGGTAAAAATGTCCCGTGCTGCTCACATTGGCCGTGTGGTATAACTTTGCTCCAGGCAAGGAAAGTAGGGATAAAAGGTGCTTTTGCGAGGAGTGGTCTATATCCTCCCTGGGTGATGGGAATTACAGGGAGCTGCTCCTTGGAGCCGGCCCTGCTCAGAGGGGCGAGTGGGATGAAGGCCGGTCCAGCTGGAAGGAAGCGTGAGGTTAAGAGCAGCTGGTTTTCCAGGTACGGATCAGAAAGGAAAGCATTTCCCAAACCTTAGCTAATCGCAGGGGCGGGAATTTGCTCTAAATGATGCCAGTAATTTGGCCAAAGAAAGAAAAAAGAAACTGTGGTATTTGGTGTTCATGGAAAAGGAATTTTTTCCGCATTTACTTTTTGAGGCACTCACTTAGTGCAGGGTAATAGATGTGGAGTCCGAGACGCCTCGCTCTCCATTCCTGGGGAAATCCCAGGACAGGGATCACAAAGTTACACNTTTTTCCGCGTTTACTTTTTGAGGCGCTCACTTAGCGCAGATGGAGTCCGAGACGCCTCGCTCTCCATTCCTGGGGAAATCCCAGGACAGGGATCACAAATAGTTACACCGAGAACACTTCCAAACTGCAGCTTCAGCTTTGCTCTCCTTCCACCCCACGGTGCGAGAGGAGATCCCTGTCCCATAGAGGAGAGGAGCAAATTCCTCAATCGCTGCAGGCGGTGGAGGGAAGAGCCTCCCATCACCCTTTCCCCTGTGCATTTATTTTAGCAGCTCCTGCAGGCTGCTGCGTCCGACACTTGTGTATTATATGCATTATTTTGTAAAACTATTTTTTTTTCCGTATTGGAATAAACTATTGCAGTTATTTTTACATGCTGGCTCCTCTCTTGCTTCCCTGCTCAAGGGCCGAGCACGGACCTGCATCCCTGCTCAGTGCGGGAAGGAGCTTGGGGCTTGCGGGTGGCTTTGGGGGTGCAGCAGGGGACAAGAGGGGGGACACAGGACAGGAGGGGGGACATGGGACACCCCTCTGCACAAGGGGGATGCTCCTGGGGAGAAGAAACCACTTCCCAAGACGCCGAGGAGGAGGATGGTGCTGGAGGAAGACCTGGTCCCAATCCTTTTGCTCCAGGCTCCTAAAAACTCCCCAAATTCCCCCGCCGCAGCCGGGGATTTCCAGGATGCGTCAGCGCCCGCGACGGAGGGACGCGCGGCCGCTTCCAAACCGGCTTCGGCTCTTTATTTACATCTCACGTTCAATCACATGCAAAACGCTGTGGGTTTTTTTTTTTTTGCTGTTGTGGGTGTGTTTTTTTTTCTTTTTTCCCTTGTTGTCGTCGCCCGTTTTCCTTAAGAATAGTGTGATTAGCAAAAAAGACGCATTAGAATTTTTAAAATAGCAATTAAATATACAAAAATATAGCTTACAAAAAGGAAAAAAAAAAGGAAAAAAAAAAACAGCGAACGTTTCCTTTAAAAAATATTCTGCTGCAGAATTCGTAGTGTACAAACACGTCTATGAGGCTCCAAGCTCCATAAACAGTCTCGGGAGTCGCGCGGTATTTACAGGAGAAGAGGGGGGGGAAAACCCCGCGGAGCCTCCGGGCATCCCCAAGGAGGAGGAATAAGAGTCCCCTGCGCCGCCGGGATCAGCCTGGCCGCTCTAACACTGAATAATCCCCGTTCCGAAGCACCGAGGCGCTGCTACGTGGGAGGGCGCGCGGCCTCCGCCTTCTCCGGGGCGGGTTTATTATTACGAATATTATTATTTTTTGGCAACGCGAAAGCCCCGGGGCGGCGGCGGCGAAGCCCCCCGTGCACGGAGGAAAGTTGTTTCTTTTCCATTTCTCTTCCAGCTCGTCGGCCTCCCCAGAGCCCCGCGGCGGCTGCGAGGAGGAGGAGGAGGAGGCTGAGGTAGCGGCAGAGCCAGCCCGGCACGGGCTGGGGAACCAACGCGCGGATCCACGCGCGTGTCCAGCCCTGGTGCAACGGGGAGCAGTTTCCCGGGAGGCTGCGGCTCCGTGCGCGGCTCTTCCCGCTGGGAACGGCGGGGCCGCCGTGCTAGGGTGCCGCGCGGCGGCGGTGGCGGCGTGGGCGCCGCGGCGGGCGGCTATACGGCGTGCGGGGCGCCGGGCAGCGCGTCCTGCTTGCCGTGCAGCTGCGCCAGCTGCAGCACCGGCATGTTGCACAGCGGGCAGACCTTGCGCACCTCCAGCCACTTGATGAGGCACCTGGAGGGGGGGAAAATGGAGAAAACGCAGCGTGACGGAGGGGAAAACGGCGGCGCGCCGGAGCGGAGCGGAGCGGAGCGGCACTCACTTGCGGTGGAAGGCATGTTTGCACGGGCAGATGCCCAGCTCGTCTTTGGGCTTGAACTCCTCCAAGCAGACGGCGCAGATCTGGAGGCAGAGCGGAAAGCGAGAGCATGGGTTTTGGCTCCGAGAGCGATTAAAAAACCAGCCCCTTAATGTATAAATGCATAAATAAAGCCCCATCTGAGCTTCATCGGGGCTTTAATTGCTCAGATGCAGCCTTGCAGGGCTGGAATGAATTCCGGGCCTCCAGTGGCTGTTGGGGAAGGCCGGGGCCTCACTCACCTCATGCAGGTTCAGCTCCTTCACCTTCTCCTTCAGGATAACCTGCAAGACATAAAGATGCCATTGGGGATGTCCCCACGGTCTCCTGCTTCCCGTTTCCCCGTTCTCCTGGATACGCTCCCGTCGATCAGCCTTCCCGTACCCCAAAGCAGCCAGGAAGGGGCTGAGGCTGAAGGACTCGGGATGTTATTGTTGCTCCCAAGTGGGAAATGACGGAGCATTGGGAAGGAGCTGAGGGGCAGCTCCGTGTCCAGCCAACGAAGGGAAAAACGTGACCGTTTCAACCACCCCCTTAGGGCGTTTGGCTCACGGCAAAAGGGGAGGAAAAGGCAAGCTGGGCTCTAGCACTCACCTGCTTGTAGGCGTAGAGCTCCTTGTGGGCTTGATGTCTGAGCCTGGAAACGAGAGAGGGAAAAGCGTGAGGACAGGAGGAGCAGCACAGCGCCCCAAACCCCACTGCATTTCCCATCCGTCCAGACGGCCCCATTCCCATGCAGGGGCTTCCAAGATGAGTCATTCCGAGGAAGCTAAGGGCTGTTTCTCCGTAGGAAACGGTCGGGATGCCCTGGGAAAGCAGCACCGCGACAGCATCCCGAGCGGAGGGGGCGGTTAATAACCAGGGAGATATCGAGGTGCCGAAAAGAGCAGGGAAAGGCGAGTCGCCCTTGGGAATGTGCGGAGCACAAGCTGCTCTCCGCCTCCCCCGGAGCCTTCCCAGCGCCACTTTCCGCTTTTTTTTTTGGTCTTTCCCAAGAGAAGCCACTCTGGATTAATGAGACCAAGAGGGTGACTCTGTTTGGGAAGCCCCAACGGCGACGGGAGGCAGGAGGAGCCGGTCCCGTCTCCTTCCATCTCCGGCTCCGCCGTGCACGGAGCGGACACGACCTCCCGCATCCTCCCCTCTAGGACCCTGCTGACATCAAACGCATTTAGCAAAAAGTCAGCAGAGGAGGATGGCAGCAAAACACAGCCCAAAAAAACGGGAACGGGTCAAACGGAGCCTTGCTGAGAGCTTTGATGGACGCGGACGGCGGCGAGCAGAAGATGCTCGAACAATAGAGAAAACCAGGCTGAAACCGGCCCAATCCGCAGCGCTTCCCCACGGGTGGGAAAGCAGTTATGAAAGCCAGATGGGGAAAAGCGACGCGCTCCGCTGGAGACCACATACGAGGGGGAAAAACTCCAAACGCCTGGGAAAAAAAAAGCTTCTGCCGAGATTGTCTTTTGCCCAGAAGCCCCCAAAATCCCCGTGTCCGTCTGGCTTTGCTTGCAAGGAGGGAGAGGCGGCGCATCCAGGGGGATGGACACGGAGGCTCCCAGCGCTTGGGGATAGTGGAGCCGCATCCTCGTGTCCCTCTCACTCCTGCCCGGGCGCAGAGCTGGGACACGGGGTGGGATGGAGCATCCGTGTGAGCCAGCCCTGCCGTCGGAATGTGGTCCCGGATCCTGAATCCGTCGGTGCTGTTCCCGGCGGATCGAGGGAGCTGCCTGCACTGTGTCAAGCAGCAGGAGGGATTTCTGGCAGAGGCTCCTGCACGGACGAGACCACCCAGCGGCTTGAAAGGCCGTTTGCAACGCGCTCCCCCTCTCCGCCTTCTCCATCTTCTCCATCCGGCTCCATGCGACTCCCTGGGAAGAGGGAGCGTCGCATTTTCCCCGGGTGCCTCCAGCCCTTTGAATTCCAAGTGCTGCTACCGAAACTCCTGCGCCCAAGCGGAGGGAACAAATGGGAGAACTGGCATTTTGCAGCTTCCCCTCCGAGCTCTGCTCCCTGCTCCCTGCTCCATCCCTCCCGTCATGTGCCCAAGAGCATCACTCCGGGGATGGGACTAGGGTTTGGCATCCAAGTGGTGCTGAAAACGAGAAAACCTTAGGGTTTGACTGGGCTGTGCACAAGAGATTATCTTCCCTGCTATTTCTTTCTTTTTTTCCTTTTTTTTTTGGCTAAAATCCATCTCCATGCGGAACCAGCCTTACTTAGGAGCTCAATTCCTCTTCCTCAGAGTCCTGGGAGCGCCTGCTCCCGCGCGGTGACACAGATGCCCAACACAACCCACCGACACCTTCCCAAGGCAAATCCTCGATTTCCCGCTATCGGCTCCGGGATGAGGGGTAAATCCACCAGGCACCGGCTCTCCCACGCGGTGAATCCCCCCCCATCTGTCCCGTCTCCCACGTCTGCTCCGGCGCGAAGCGGAGCTGCAAAGAGGCGACATCTGGGAGGCTCCTCTGCACTTGCAGCACGTGGTCCTCGTCCCAGGCCACCACACACGAGGTCTGGAGTTCCTATATCCACTGGAGCTGAGGTTTGGCAGCAAAAATCCAAGGAGATGGGTGCTCCAAGGGCAAATCCTCCCAGCAGAGAGCGTGGCACGGAGAGGCCCTCCGAAACAGGGGCTGCTTCGCCCGGAGGAATTGGCCCGGAGGACAATTCCTGCTTGGCACCATTTCGCACTGAACCGAGGAGTTTGTGGTGGGTTGAAGAGAAATTCCATCTCACTACCGTTTAGGGCTATAAAGGGATCAGGGGATGGTTTAATCCAAGCTCTATCCTTGGGAATGGGAGCCAGCCCATCTCCAGAAAGACGCTGCCTTAATTTGAAGGCATCATCAAGAAATGGACAACTCACTGCCTCCCTCGTGGGCTCCTTTCTATGGGTCTCACCCTCTTCTCTGAATTTCACCTGGGTTTGGGCTCACCTGCGAGTTTTCCGGGGCTTTGCTGTGGCCAGAGCTGAAAATCCAAACCCGCTCCCAAGTCCTTGAAGGCAGGAGCGAAATCTGCCCCTCCTGGTCTACAATAAGGAGGAAGGGAGCAAGGAATTCCACACAGGGAATGAGGGCAGGAACCTACGGATACAGGGCTAACACGGAGATGGAAAGCAAAAGGGAGGCGGGAAAAGGACCTGGGGAGCTGCAGGAGGAAGATTTTCTCCTCTTCCTCTCCTTCTCCTCTTTTCTCACCTTTCCATTAACAAAACCGCCTCTCTTTTGGCCCATAAAACAGCTAAAGCATCTCCCCCCGCCGCCAGCGCCAAACTGGGATAACCTTTAATCCCCCCCTCTTCACATGCACAAATCAACTCTGCATCATTAATCTCCAAACGGCGCTGTCGAACGAGCAATTTGTGCACCGTAACGCACGGAGCGGGTATGAAACATTTCTTGAGCGCACGGCGCGCGGGTTACTCATTAACGAGGGAAACGGGATGAAACGTTGGGCAGAAAGCGGGAGCCGCGGAGGGGAAGGAAAAACCCATTTCAAGGCTTTTTTAAGACCACTTAAGCAGCCGTGTTTTTGTGTATACACATAAATATATGCCCTGGTTTTAAGGGGAATAACATGATTAAGGAGAGTAGTGTAATTGCTACAGCCAGTGCTCCTTTTGCATCCATAGGGAGGCACAGGATGTGTCTCCTTCTCCAAGGAGCAGCCAGAACAAGCCAATATTGGGTCAATGGGAGCAGGGGGTGCTGAGGGGGAGCAGGTCCCACTCGTGGTCCCATTCGGAACCGGGAAACCTTCTGGAAGCGGCCGGGGCCGCTCGCTCACCTGATCAAGTAGCAGCAGAANCCATAGGGAAGCACAGGATGTGTCTCCTTCTCCCAGGAGCAGCCAGAACAACCCAATATTGGATCAATGAGGGGGAGCAGGGGATGCTGAGGACCTCGGTCCCACTCGGAACCGGGAAACCTTCTGGAAGCGGCCGGGGCCGCTCGCTCACCTGATCAAGTAGCAGCAGAAGAGCAAGCTGAGGATGAAGACGAAGATGGCCGTGCCGAAAACCACGATGTATATGTTGAGAGGCAGGTTCTGGAACCCGATGTTCGGCATCCTGAAGCTGTAATGCTGGAAATCGGAGCTCATGGGTAGGCTGCAACGAAAGGGACAAAACACAGGGCAATGAGATCCCTTCGGAGGGGCGATGGGCACGGGTTCACCTCGGAGGAGAGAAATAACCCCTTGAAACGCAGCCAGGAAGGGTAGGAGGGCGCATGGATGTGTCCGGGAGCACCGATTGCCTCTCGCTCCTCTCCAGGGCGAAGGCAGCATGGAGCAACCGGCTCCTTTGCAGGAACCTGGCTCCTATGAGGCAATCCTGGAAACAGGGCAGGCTGGAGCTGGGATCGTCTCATCCAGCTCCTTCCCCTCTTCCCTACATGCGTTCACCGTTGCGCCAGGCGCGGATTTGTGTCCAAGGAGCCCATGCTCCGGCCAAGGCTCCTCCGTACCTGAAACCTGCATTAATTAGACCAAAATGTTCAAAGCAACCAGGCGGCCTTGCAATAAGGAAGGTTTTTCTCTTCCCTTCTCCTCCTGCAGCTTCCGAGCCCGATTCCTCATTCGGCCGAAATTCCCCTCCGCAACCTTCAAGCGCTCAGATAAATTGACTTCTCCCCAAAAGAAAATGAAGTCCAAATGAGCTCACGGAGCATCTCGGCACAGGCAGAAAC
>VWPW01013488.1:8995-33092 GCA_013389825.1 Crypturellus undulatus
TTTTTTTGGACGCAGCGGCCATCTGCTGCGTGCTCCCAGATTCCAGCTAGTGGTGACTTTTTCCCCCGATGCCTCTTCCCTCGCTCTCCATCTTCCCTAGTTTTTCCTGAAGATTTGAGAGCTCCAACAGTTCATCCTCCTGCCAAGTGGGTCCCAGATCTTTTGCCTCTTTGCTGCTGTCAATGGTCTTATCCCACAGGGCATCCCCGACTTCACGCCACTCTTGTACACTAAACACAAGAGACGGCTGCTTAAAATATCCTGCCTTACGGTCCCACTCGATCAATTGCAAGAGCTTTTTAGTGGGCATGGCAGCTTCTCGCACAACGAGAAATTCTAAAAATAGTTGCTGAGCTGCTTCCTTTTCCATTCCGAGTTACACAGCTTACCAGCACCCGGAGCGTCGACTTTCTCTGCGGTGCCTCACAATGGCCTTTTCTCCCGGTCCTGTCCTCTTTCAAGGGCTCTCACTCGTCCGGACGATCCGGATTCAGCGGGTTGGGGTTGCGCCTTAGTCCCTGTTCGGGCGCCAAATGCGGGAGACGGGCTTGCGGAAAGCATCAGACGACTCAATGTGAGTTACATTTAGCTCCGTTTATTTAGCCCGAATAGCATGCTCATATACACAGGCAGAAGCAAGCTCTTTAGCCACACGTACGCATACGCTACGATTGGTTACATGCTACTGTCCACGCGTCTTCTACCGCACTTGGTTGGTTGTGGATAACGGGCATGCATTCACAGCATTGATCTGTGCACAAGTCCTTCTTTCTCACTGACAGGCTTAATTACAGCTCCATCTCGCCCAACTTTCTCGTGCTTGCAGTTCAGGGACTTTCCAGGATCACATTCCTTCAGATCAGGGAGTATCCACTATCTTCTTTAGCTCAGCTCTTTGTAGTCGCTTCCCCTGGGAAGGCCTCCGTCCTTTAGATATGTTTCCCACAGTGACCAATTGGCAGTGTCTGAGCACCCTGTCACTAGCCCCTGCATTTCTCTTTTTGGGTGACATACTATTGCCTGCTAGTTAGACTCTATGGGAGGGATTACTGACACTCTTTGTGGCTTCCCCTTCAGGTCCTTATTTGGTAGCTGTTGATAGAACAAGACTTTCCAGCAGCTGAACAACTTGCCGTACATTATTTATTAAGTCCTGGTGTTCAGGAAATATGCATATCCCTAGCTCTTTAGATTTTTCTTCAACTCATGCAGTCTGTCTCTTCAGCCTAACCTCTGAAGGTCTGGCATTTTACAATGGCATTTATACAATCAGAAGAGCACACAGTTGGATTTCATTGCAGAATGTCTTGTGTGCACCTAATTGCTGAGACCCCGAAGAGCAGCAAAAATAATTAAGAGGGAAACAGAAGGGATCTTTCTACTTGAAAGTATTTGCAGTATCCTATAGTGAAGAACTGAATAATTTAGATTAGTAGTATCAAAAAATCAAAAATGCCTGAGGCAAACTATTTACTCTCAGTTTCTTGGGGCTACATAAAGGTACGATTTTGTTTTACCTTTTAAGAATGTTGATATGCAGTGTATGATTGCATGGTTACTGGAGAGCATGTGTATTTGTGGGCAATATGACTATGAGTAATATGACTGTAAAGACAAAAATCAGAAAAGCAAGCCTTTGTTCAGCAGTGCGAATGAGCCGCATGGTGTGCAAGCTTCCTTATAACCTGTGCTGGGACTTATAAAATAGCATAGCTGTAGCGCATAGTTAGAAGTCATAGAAACCAAAAGAAGTCAGTGGAGTTTAGGGATTTTTTTTTCCTAAAAAAAGATTATGCTACAAGGCTATATTTCTGCACATTAAAGGATTTCAAAAAAAAAAAACAAACAAACAAACAAAAAAACCTGATACCATAGAATAGGAGAGTGCATGATTAAAAAGACAAGGCTGAGGATAATGGGTGCATGTATGACTAATACTGATTTTCATAGCTGAAGAAATGTGCATTTATCACCAGCAGCATTTTCTGGTAACCTCTCTGTGTGTTTGTGAGACAGCTTATTGATTAAAACACTGGGAGCTTTAAAATTGTCCTCTTCTAGTATTAATCTAAATTGTTATGTAGAACAGCTTAGAACTAACTTGAAACTGTAGTAATGATAATAATTAGAATTAAATGAGCTTTTGCCTCTTTCATGGTAAAGTTTTGCACAATTAATTAATATGCTAGCATACAGAACTACTCAAACACACTGAATACAGAATCAGATTTGGGCTTTGTCTTATCCCTACTTACGTGAATGATGTTGCCTTTATAATTTGGTTTATGAAGTGGTAATGAAATCATCCTATGCTTGACACAGAAAGTTTATCCTGTTTCAAAGGAAATTCTTATTTCCCCTGAACTGCATTGTGTTTGCACAACTGAATTTCTTATGCCTCTTTGTATTAATATTTACTGTCATCATTGCTTGTTTTTTTTTTTTTTTTTTTTTTTTTTTTTTTGTTAAGCAGAAATGTAAGACTCTCATTAGGTCATTGTGACCATTCTTGGCAAATGCCGCATTGTAACAGTATATTCTCTAGGATATTCAGTCATCCCTGAAGAGACTGAATTCCATTATGCCAGTTAGATGGATTTCCTCCTCTTTTACCAAAAATAAGATAAATTCAGCCAGAAGTAGAGCATTTTATTATAATTTGCTTGGAAGTATTTCCTGGAATGCCATGCAGCTACTGTGTTGCTCCTACTTGATGCATCACAAATATTCGATCATGGATCTTCAACAAAATTTCATAATTACTATAAAATGGAGATATATTTTTGTCAACTGAATTTCAGCAGAGAACATGATAGCTGCAGCTGATTCTATATGATAAAATATCCTCAGTACAGACAGTGTCTTATACTGTGTATAGGCAATGATTTTAGTTAAGGAGCTATTTGAATAGTTTTAGCACATGACCTTTTAAGTTCACAATCCACATGCTTTAGGAAAAAATGTGAAGATGGGCAAAGATGATCTGCTTTTTCTGGCAATTGGAATTTTAAAATGTAGGGTATTCCTGAAATTTGGAGGAAGAACGGAGTGCTTTATTCTTAGAGATGGCTACAAGTATTTACATCCCTGACTAAATATTTTGCATAACAATTTCTGTATGTTCCAAGCTATCCTTTATTTTTTGTTAAATTATATTTGAGAGGCTGAATGTCATGATGGCGTATTTCTCTCTGGCTTTCATTGAGCATCTTTCTTTAAAACATAGCTACCATTTACCAGATTTAGGGATATATACTTCACTGTAGAAATCTGAGCATGACCTTGGTATTTATTAAGCACCTGTCATTCAAATTGAAACCTTTATCAAGAATGCTATTGAAATCAAAGATATTTTTATGTAGCTATGCAATATAGCAGAATACTTGCTTAATCATAAGGCTGGCCTATATACTGTTCATTGACTCATTTTTATATAATATAAGACTTTTCAAATCCTTTTTGATTTTTTTAAAACTTTTTTTTTAAATAACAACAAATGATTCAGAAACATCATGTGTTTACTATGTGTATTAGGCTTAATATTCCAGCTGTTATGTGCATGCTACATGTATGTATTTTATCTGTGCAAGTTTTTAGATATTTTTTCTAGAAGAGAGATAGCCAGAAAGGTCAAAACTACAAACTGCTTCCTTGTGGGCTTGGGGACCAGTGCAAAGAGCATGCACAGGAGGGCTCCAGCTCCTCGTCACGTTATGGACCCCCATGCAGGGCTTTGGAGTGCAGCTGACTCCCAGAGTAGAAGACCCTCAGGATGGGCCTGCTGGGGAATGAACCATATCCTTCCCTTTGCTTCACCTTTGGTGCTGCTTCCAAAGGTTGCGGTGGAAGCAGCTGCTTCCACAGTCCTTAAGCTAGAGCAGATCCATCCATCCCTTCAGGAGTGGAAGGCCTGGGTGGATGAGGGGCATCCCCCCAGACACCCCCACCATGGGGACACAGCTCCTCTCCCTCCCCAAGGAGCCACAAGCTGTACCTTCATTTAAGGCTTCTGCTACTGAGTCAAGAATTTTATGCAAAAAATGTGAAAAGTTCTAAAGTGTAATCAGTAAACACCATGTATGCTAAGCACATGGTCAACACCTTTCCATGGCCATGAATTTGTTCTGTAAGGGGATCTCCATGTTTTTAGACTGGAAGTTCCCTGCTACCATTGATGTAAACTCTCCCCAAATTATATCAGTGCACTGGAATACCATCTGGAAACATCATTATTGTAGAAAACTGTCCACATTTTTTTCCAAAAAGCCTTTGCTAGCATCAAAAAAAAGGTATTTTTCCCCACAAAAATATTTAATAATAATAAACCTAGGTTGACAGCAGTAACATATAAGCAGAGATAGGCACACATTGGGCTTCATCACAAAAGGACCTGAACTAGCTCATTTCTCAGTTTGTAACCTGTTCTTTGGAGATGACTACTCTTTAGGAAATTATCTTAGTCTCCGCGAGATACATGCATTTATTGTTGTGTATCAGAGTTGTAACTCTGTCAGACTTTATAGATTCTTAAACTGAGGTAACACATGCAATTTTGTCACTTTGTGAAATTTTTAGTGTTGTGCCTGTGATATTTTTTCTATGATGAGAGTAAAAGAAAAACATTAAAATAAATTAGAAACAAGTAAAATAAAAATTCTGCTGAAGGAATTACTTTTAATTTATTTTCAGTCAATACTTGACTAAACTCTGTTGCTGTGACATCGGTATTCAGCAGCAAAGAACTGCATAATTGACTTATTAGACAGTTTATACCCTATAGATTCCCAGGGAAATTTCATATACAGTAATCAGTGGCTAGGATGTACCAAAGAGGCATAGATGTATCATTTTTCCAGGCTAACAATGCCTGGAATGTAAAATTGGATAATCTTTCTTTCTGAAGGATTCAGTATATCCATGGTTCAGCTGAAAATATTGACTACTTCTCCATGTGCTGAGTTGCCCATGATGTCATATGCAATATATGCATATTAGTAACAACAGTTTTGGTACATTATAATTTGTTTTCTTCAACTAGGAAAGTATGCAGCATCTACTTTTTTCAGTTCATCAAATATAATATTATCTTAACATCTGGTATTAGTGACAGGAGTTTTTCATGTTTTACTTGGCTTGTTTTGAAAAAAGTGCCAGACATTATTTTCTGCGATGATGGACGGTAGGAATATGGACAGTCTAACCAAGTTTCAAGCACCTCAATGAGACATTTCTGTATGATTGGACAATGTTGACTCATAGGAGTAACAGAAACTTCTCTGATTTGCACTGAGGGAGCCATGTGAGAGCTAGGTTCATACAGGAGTGTCTAAATTTATGGAAAGTTAATGCTCTGAAGCAACATTCAGCCTGTGGATGGGTGCACTTGGGACAAGATGAAATTTTGAAAGTGCAGTGCAGTCAGCAAGATTTTTGTACTTGGGGAAAACTCTTTTCCAAAAGACAGGATGTTAAACATCAGAGTATTAAGTAAAATATAGATGTACTAAACTGGGTTTTGTAGGAACATATCTACATATCTAGGGGACGGAGGCCTTCCCATGGGAAGTGGCTGCAGGGAGCTGAGCTTAAAGAAGATAGCGGATACTCCCTGAGTTAAAGGAATGTGAACAGTAGTCCTTGAACAGCAGGCATGAGAAAGTTGGGCGAGACAGAACCTTGATTAAGCTTGTCAGTAAGGAAGAAGGACTGGTGCACAGACCTATGGTGTGAATACACGCCGTTATCCACGACCAACTGAATGCAGTAGAAATGCATGGATAGTAGCCTGTGACCAATCGTAGCTGTACGCGTGTAGAGAGCTTGCTTCTGCTTGTGTATTTAAGTACGCTATTCGGGCTAAATAAACGGATGAGGATCAGGATCTAATTCACATGGAGTCTGCGTCTGTGATCCCCTCCCGATTCCTTGGGCCGGCAAGAAGTTTCCAACAGGTTTTAATCAATTAAACTATATGAACATCTCTGTTACTGCTAGCTCTTTTTGTTTTATGTTCTCAAACAGATTTTTGTGCCATTTTTTGTGCTATGTTTTTCCTGATGTTTTTCATTCAGGAGCAACATTATTCCCCTGCATCAGAAACTGCTGCATATGGTCTTCATCTTCCCATGTCTTACTGTGGACAGTAAGATTTAATTTAATTTAAAAAATTAAATCAAAGCAGCCTTCTAAACTCCTGCTTAGTCCAGATGTCAATTAAAGCCGTGGTGATGTTGCGTCAGCAACTTGGGAAAGGGTTCGAGGACGTCATGCTTTGTACTTCTTGAGAGCCCAGGGCTCCTCTCACCAAGTTTGCTGTTAGCAGGAGGGCTTTGCAGAAACCGCGGGACTTGTTTTATTGCATGCACATTTTCAATAGCATGGAAGCACACTGACTGCACAGAGTGTAATCCCCAGGTTTCATGACGAGTGTTTTGGTGACTTATGGGCATGAGAAGAGGTGGAAAAGCCTGACTTTGCGTCAGAACAGCTAGGAGCATAGGACTGGAGGCTGCCAGACCCTTTTAGTTCCATATTAGTCCTCTGTATTTGTGGATGTGCCTGCAGTAACTGCCTACAGAATCACAGAATGGTTGAGTTTGGAAGGGGCCTCTAGAGATCATCTAGTCCAACCTCCTGCTCCAGCAGAGACACCCAGAGCACGTGGCACAGGGTGGCATCCAGGCAGGTTTGGAAGATCTCCAGAGAAGGAGCCTCCACAACCTCTCCGGGCAGACTGTGCCAGTCCTAGTTGGAAATTCTTAAAGAACATCTGCACCATAGGTTACTAAGTGATTCACAGCGCTTGGTAGAAAACCTCAAAGATCAAAAGCCCAAATGATATTCACTGCAGGAAGGCAGCAGAAGTGACTGAGGTCATCATGATGTATTTAATCTCTGCATTTATGACATTAGTTCAGTGTAACTCAGAAATAGACCTCACACTAAGGCATAGAGGAGGCAAAAAACACTGCAGTGGTTCCTACCAGTCTGACCAGGTTGAAAAAAATTCCCTCAAGCTGCCAGTCATTATTAAGGACGCTTAGCACTGAATGTGCAAACAGGACACCAGTCAAGCACTGGAGAAAAAGCAATGGCTTTGGCAGCATCAGCAAGCCCTCTTTTCCCTAACTAGGACTAGCTTTCAGTATTGTCAAGTAAGGAAAACCCTGTTCCTCTTCTCCCCTAATTAAGTTTATGAATCATAAAAGGAAAAAAAAATCCTTTGTAATTCTAATATCAGATAAGTACAAAAAAAGTGTGATTATATAGTATTTATTACTATATAATTTATTGCTAATATATATACACTTTATAATTTATTACAAATATATATATTTATATAGTATTTATTACATAATGGAAACAAACATCGAACTATTCTCCTTTCAAACCCGAAAAACTTTTAAAGTAATTGGAGATTTCCTAAACAGCATGTACCTTTAAATTGGTAACTAGATGGCCTTTTTTCAAAATGGGGAAAGCAACCAGTAATGTAGCTGCAAAAACAGCATCGCCAAGCTAAGCGATCAGGAAAAAGCGGATGTAAGGACCTATTTCAGAGGGTCCACCAAATTGTTATAAACGGACAAATCCTGTGAGCCAATTGATTTGCCAGTCTGCTTTATTGTAAATAGCAAGCAAGCAGCGCTGGGCGGCCGGGGAGTCTCTGCTCCACCAACTGCGCGCGCGTTATAGTCCGTGAGAGCACCTTTTATTTACTGTTCCCCAAAAGTCTCCTCCCGGTTTGAATTCCAGTTCTGACGTGTTACAGTGTTTCTACGCATGCTCCCTCCTTGTTGCTGGGGGGAATCTCTGAGATCTCCTGGTGTTCTTCTTGATGGGGGGCTGTTCTTCTTCATCGCTGACCTTGTCACCTTTCTCAGGACTCTGCGAATAACTCTTTGCAGTTTGGCCTTGTTCTTTGTTTCTGCAATAGCTGTTAGAAGCTTAGCATCCTTATCACTTGTAAATTACAACCTGGCGCCAGCTTAACATATCCTTATCACTTTGTTTATCTTGCGAATTACAACCCGTTTATCACAACTGGAATTAGCTGAATTAAATTAAGAGGGAGAATATAGGCCAAATACTGGAGATGTAATAGGCTGGTAACAGGCCTGAAAGTTAATGCAATTGTGTCAACTTCTGACATTTTATTAAGATTCCTATAGGTGGTATTTAATTGAAATACACTTTCTGAATGCAGTCTGGGAACTAGTAATTCTGTGAGTTCTTCAGTTTTTACCTTAAAATTTCTTGTCTTAATGCTTTCATAAAAAAAAAAAAGCATGCAACCATTTTTTAAGTGTGTGTTAACAGTTTAAAGAAAGGCTTTTAAAAATGCTCTAGGGATTTTGGGATCAGCAAACTTCATTTGTTTTCTAATATTTAACATTGATGACAAACATCTGAACTCATTGTAAAGGTGTTTACTGGTTCCATGTGTATTATTTTTCCCTATACTTTGTAGTATTTGCAACTGCAGTTGCAGTATGGGTCTAATTTTCAGAAATATGTTGAGCACTTGGTAGCACTGCTGTATGTGAGATCAAAGTTGAGCCTTTGACTTGTGACAGAAGTAGAGTTCAGTCTTTGTAGCTGGAAGTTCCTGGGCTGATGGTATGTCAAGATGGCAGGAAAAGTGCAGTGGCTAATGGCTAGGATGTTATATTACAGATAATTTTTATATAGCACACAGTGTGCAACAAAGTAATTGGTGACTTACAAAGACACTGTGAAGAAAATAGCACCTTCCACGATGCAAGGCCTCTTTGAAGAAGGGGCTTTGATGAGTGGAAAGGAGATGGTTAATGTTTTGTCTAGTGCTTTATCTGTAATAGGCAAATAAGTTACCAGTTTTTAGCATAGAGGAATGTTTACAGGAATATGTTCTAAAGATAGCTTAATGTAACAAATAGTCATAACTGGGTGAACAAGGTGGAAGGTGTTTCTGAAAATGGCACAAATTATTTGGTTTTGTTAAAATAAAAGATGATTGAGAAAGCAAACAACAAAATGAAAGGGTGGCACAGTGGTAGGCAACATTCAGTAGTGACAGATGGAGGAAAATATACATTGGAAAGAGTTCTTTGAATTGCTAATAAATATTGCTGAGTTCTATTTAGTGATATTATCAAAGCAGAGATATACTAAATGAAAATGCAAATAAAACATCTCAAGCTGTATTGCACAGTTAACCTGCAGAGCACCATGCCACAAGATATCATGTAATCCTTTAGTCAGAAGGAATCAAGAAAGAATTAATTATGATTAGGGAATCAATTACATATTTAATGGAATATTAATATCTACTTGGATGAAATAAACTGTGAGTGTGAATTGCTAACTTATAGAGAATAGGAAGGAATTTCTATAGACAAGTGTTTTCCACTCTGATATTATATAGATGCAACTTTCTGAGATGGGATGAGCAAATCATTGGGCTGATCTAGTATAAAAATTCTAACTAAAAGGCAACAGTTACCCATTTCTATTCATACTGGTATGTAGAAAAAGGATAAGGTATTGTGATTTTTTTAATGTGGTGCCATGAAACATATTTGAGTAGATTGATGATGGACAGGAAGATAAACGTGAAAGGTTACAAAGTACTAGGCAAAAGTGTACAAGCAGATTAATTTACAAAGGTGATAGTTTCTCTAGTAGAGAAGCATGAACCAACAGTTTTCTCTGTGACACTATTTTTTCATGCCAAATATATCTTGACCTCTAACTTCTGCTTCTGTTTTGTTTTGTTTTTCTTTCCAGTTTAAAAGAATGCTGAACCGTGAGCTAACCCACCTATCTGAAATGAGTAGGTCAGGCAATCAAGTCTCAGAATATATATCAAACACATTCTTAGGTAAGTTGCCTGGAGTTCACTTTTTGCTTTTTGGTTTTTTTTTTCTCTGACTATGCTGTGATGCATTTTAGGAGCAAGTACCTTTCCATATTATTTTCTGCTTCCAGAAAATGTACATTTTCTATTTCATTTTTCAGTATTTGAGCAGAAAGATTATGGTAGATGCATTTCTCCACAGCTCATTTAATTTTTTTATGTGTTTTCCCTGTGTGTGTAGTTACAGATAGATGTATATTCATGTGCAATTAATTAATTTCAACTAATATATTACTACCACATTAAGAAGTGAGTATATAATGAATATAATATATTTCATATACTAAAAATCATTCTTCCATTCTGTTTTCCATATGGGCAGAAGGAAAGTTACACTAAAGAGGTTTCACTGTGATGAAAGTACATAAATATAAGTAACCTCATTAAGTCTCATAGCACACAGTTGTGATGCTTTGGCCTTCGTAGCCTGCATAGGAGAAAGTGGGCAAACATGGCTAAATCAGCATCTGAACAGATTGCTTCTGGGTGGGAGAATATGTACAGCTAAAGTGTTTACATGGTGGGGTGCAAGCATTAAAAAAAACTGACACGATATTACAAAGATTATGCTTCTTCCTCCATAGCACACAGTTGTGATGCTTTGGCCTTCGTAGCCTGCATAGGAGAAAGTGGGCAAACATGGCTAAATCAGCATCTGAACAGATTGCTTCTGGGTGGGAGAATATGTACAGCTAAAGTGTTTACATGGTGGGGTGCAAGCATTAAAAAAAACTGACACGATATTACAAAGATTATGCTTCTTCCTCCATGGCTTTGCAAAAGGCGGTGTATTTCTGTGATAAAATTGTTTAAAATGTGTAGTGAGCAAGGATGTAATCCGTGAACAGAGAGGGACAGAATGTTGCAAAATTATTCGCTAAAATAGTGTGGTAAGCAAGAATGTGCAAAATAACTGCTAATGTAAGCAAGAATGTGAGCCTTGAATAAAAAAGGATAGGAGGACAGGGAGCTTGTGATGAGCTGGTGTTCTCTGTTGCTATTTCGATGGTTATTTTGCCAAAAACGGCCATCGAGGTGGTGGCAGAGACCACAGGCTCTACCACAAACCGGTTGCAAAACGGTCGAAAAAAAGAAGTTTGAAGGGCACATGCTCGCTAGCAGAAAGGTGAAAAGTTTACTGAGGAAGAAGAGGAGCCTTCAACCAAAAAGACCACCAGAGGGCCTGGAAGACCCCGAGAAGACCACCAAAGGGCTTGGAAGACCCCCTAGCAACAAGGAAGGACATGCGCAGAAAGGAGACTGGCGAATAACTCAGCAAGACAACAAAATGAGGAACTGCGGGGGGATAAAAAGGGCTCTCGTGGATTGCAAATTGCACGTCGTTGGTGGAGCGGAGACTCCCCGGCCGCCCAGTGCTGCACCTGGCCACCCAGCACTGCTTGCTTCCTATTTACATTGCTATTTACAATAAAAGCATATTGACAAATCGATTGGCTCAGAGGATTTGTCCGTATGCCTATTGACAAATCGATTGGCTTAGATGATTTGTCCGCTTATTCGTTTATAACAAAATGGATGAAATCTTATCCCATCTGTGTGGATGTGAACATGAAGATATAGCAATTAATAGAAAAATTGAGGGAAATACCATAGGTTCACAAAGACTGCATATAAGGGAAGCACAGCTGGATGGACATGCCTGAATCAGGATAACAGAATCATATATTTTAGGATACATCTTGTTTTATTTGTGTGTGGTACCATAGTTGGGGCTTTTATGTGTGCGTGTGTTTTTAAGGGAGAAGAGCTTTTTAAGCATATTGTATCCTACTTATCACTGTATATTCTAAAAGACTGAATGTGTCTGCTGAGTTCATCCATAAACTGAGTAACGCCCCCAAGAACAGCAGCACAGCAGGATTTCCTGCAGCAGGCAAGGGATGAGCCTCTGCTATGGGGAACAGAGCCCTGGAAGGCTCCAAGTGAGATTGCCTGAGACAATGACCCACTTAGACTCGCTGAAAAGCTGGAGGTATCAGTCAGTCAGTCTCTGCAAACCTTCACTGGAAAAGACAAGACTCATTTTGACAGGTCTAGGGAAATGCATCTGTCAGCCTTGAGCTGAAGGAGCTCTGGGAATGGAATCCCTTGGAGTGCACAGAGTTTGACTGCATGCAAATAAAAACCTTGGATACTTAAAAATGAAGATACAGGAGGATACAGGGCGGAAAACACCATTTAGGACTGTATTCCCAGGTAATTAAGGACAGCAAAAATATTCCCTGTGTAAAGAATTAAGGCTCCTACATTGAATATGATACTACAGCAGCTTTTTATTTCTCAAATTAATTAACCTGTTTTCTTACAGCCATAAAAATATATTAGAGTCTGCCAATGAGAATAAAATAACCTGATGCAAAAACCTCATGCCAGAATGGCAAATTACCTGGCTGAACCCGAGGATATTTTGTTTAATGTGCTCACAGTTAGGAAAACATTGGCAATCCTGCGGAATTCCATTGGAGATGTAAAGCTGTTCAGATAGACACTTCCTTTCACTTGAGTTGCTCTGACAACTCTGTGTATGAATCTCCCTTTGATGGGCCTAAACTTTGTGCATATGACCAAAAGTATAAACATCAAAGCAGGAGCACGAGTCAGTGTGCTTCATCTGCTGTCGGTTTGCACCAGTCTGGAGCTCTTGTGCTCCTTCTCCCCCTTTTTGTGGCTCTCCATATTAGGAGAGTGGTGGGGGCAGCCAGGGAGCTCTGTGCTGCAGGTTAAAGCTTGGTGACATTTCCAGAGTCTCCTCTTCGCTGTGATTTGCTTGGAATTCTCAGAGGTCTCCAGTAAGTGCAGACTGCTCAAGGGTAGTTAAAAAAGAAAGAGAAAAAAAAAAGAGAAAAAGAGAGGAAGCGAACACAAGAATGCAGATATTAGGAATAAACTTACTGCTCACGTTTGGTTTCAACTTCTTTTTTGAAAATGTCTAATACAGAAAGGAAAAAAATGGACATGGATACTTATGACCACCACCACCCCCTTTTTATTTTTTGGTGTGTGTGCTAAGGTGTTGAGGCTACTATGTTAGAAATATCTGTATCTTTTCAAGATTTCTTGACAACTGGGAAAGATGCAGTTGCGTTTCAGCAGAGAGGAGATAATTTGGACATAACCAATAAAGCTGACAGTTAAAATGCTGTATGTATAAAATCAGCAAAAATAATGCAAACTCCTAGCTTCTTGGCAGAAAGTCTTTTCTTGCATATAACTTTTTTTTTCTTCTGGGGAAGGTTGCTGAGAACCTTATCTCTTCAGTCCTCCAAAAAAACCTTCCATGAAACATTGCAAAAGATGGGCACTTGGTAATCTTAATATTACTGAAGTCTTTAACACATAGTTCTATTTTACTCAGAAATGATCTAAGTTTATGTTGCTTCACATTTTTCTAATGCTGTTGACATGAAATACCTACTGCAAAATCTCCACACTTATAAATAAAATATATATTTTTTGTTAGGAACTGCAATGTCCATAGTATGAAACTATACAGTAAAATGGACATAATTTCTCTGTTTTTCTTCATTCTTTTGAAGACAAACAACATGAAGTTGAAATCCCTTCTCCAACACAGAAAGAGAAAGAGAAAAAGAAGAGGCCAATGTCACAGATCAGTGGAGTCAAAAAACTGATGCACAGTTCCAGTTTAACTAATTCCAGTATTCCCAGGTTTGGAGTTAAAACAGATCAAGAAGATGTTCTTGCCAAGGTAAAGAATATTAAAATTTTTGAATGTAAACCATTGAATCAAGATAAAATATTGTTGAATGGACTTAAGAGTATTATTCCATCCTGTGTTTATAACCATTGATTTCAGGCTGTTATGCCCAAGGCTGATCTCATTAAAATAATATGAAACCAGAGTGCAGTGGAAAAATAACATGTCAGAATCAGGCCATGAGAGTTAATTCAGTACTAAGAGGATTCCAACAAGAACATTTGCTTTCTGGGCATGGAATGCAAATGTGAATTTGTATTCATTAATAAAGCTGCTTATCAATAAATAAATTCTAAAGAATGAAGACTCTTATATTGTCAGAAGGATGGAAATATATAGTAGCTCTATTGCTTTGAAATAGACCAATGTATGTGGCATTAGAGATTATTGCAGGTCCTGTCTTCAGCTTTATCATTTAATGCACATCAATTGCGTTTTAATTTTTAGTGAAATTTCCCATGATGATTGCATCAGCAGTTAACTATTTGACAATAACATAAAACTGGCATAAAGAGATTAATCCAATATTAGGTTTTTGCATTTTGAAATACACCTTTTATTTGAACAATCTGCTTTTGAGAACAGGTGAGATAGCAGAAGTGCAGCATCTCTGGAGGTGTCCTCCCAGGTGAACTCTGCCATTACTAGGCAGGTAGATAACAAAGTGTGTCAGTTCAATGTATTCAAGATCCTATAGCATTTTTCCCTCTGGAGCAATCCATTTAAAAAAGGGACTCCTCCCTATCTATTGAGCTAAATTCTGGTAGTTGATAGCTGCACATTCAAATGTTATAATGTTAGTAGCTGCAGCCTCCATCTTTTCAGAGAGTTTAGCATATTATTTTCACAGTAACTAAGCCATATTGTGAGCTTTTGAATCTTTGTGGGTCTGCCATTTGAAACTGTTTCAATCAAAAACGTTTGGAATATGTACATTAGATTTCAAAGTGTCTTGCTGGATTCTGTTGTAGGAACTAGAAGATGTAAACAAATGGGGCCTTCAGGTTTTCCGAGTAGCAGAATTATCTGGAAACAGACCCTTGACAGTCATCATGCGCACCATTTTTCAGGCAAGTAGGCATAGCTATGCGGCTTTTTGCTTATCTTGGAGATCATGCTGTGCTTTATAATCTTACATGTTTCTCGTTCTTTTTCCAGGAACGGGATTTGTTAAAGACTTTTAAAATTCCAGTAGACACTTTAATAACTTACTTGATGACTCTAGAAGATCATTACCATGCAGATGTGGCATATCACAATAACATACATGCTGCAGATGTTGTTCAGTCAACCCACGTCCTGCTATCAACCCCAGCGCTGGAGGTAAACAACACAGAAATGGAGAAGGAGCAAACATGAGAGAAGGGGAAATACTAAGATGTTTCTAAACTGAATGTTAAAGATCTTATGTCTGTGGGTTTTTTTAAAAAGAGATCCTGACATTTGTTTCTTGAATTAATTCTCTTTTAAAGATACTTTATGAGGATCAAAGTTTATTTACATGTAACTATTGTGGAGGAAATTTTTTTAAGCATGGTTTTACGCTTTGAGATTTCTGCTGTCACAACCTTTTCATTGTAACACAATGTGTAACTTGTTTCCACCATCTCATTAATAACTATATCCTGTTCAGTCATTGTTTCACATATAGAACTATCACTAACCACAGTCAGTGGAAATACTTAGGAAAGATGGTCATAAAATACAGTAAATGTAGTTCCCTTCAATAGGGCTTTCTTCCATTTGTTTGTTTTTTGTTTATTTATCTATTTATTTAGCTTGTAGTTATTCATTCGGAACCTGAAAGGTTTCATCTGTGTTTTTTTTTCTTTTTTTCTCAGGTAGATATGATNATAAATGTAATTCCCTTCAATAGGGAATTCTTCCATTTATTTATTTGTTTGTTTGTTTTGCTTGTGCTTATTCATTCTGAACCTGAAAGGGTTCACCTGCATTTTTTTGTTTGTTTGTTTGTTTTCTTTTTTTCTCAGGTAGATATGATCATGTACTGATATTTTACTGAATTGCTTAAAGTAATTCAGTGAAGTTGAAGAAATATATTTATTTCCCTTCTTTAAACATGATTGAATCCTTATTATAGCAAACATTGACATATCCCAGTATAGGGGGGGAAAAAGGCAGATAAAGCGAGTAGATAAAATTTCAGTAGCTCAGAAGGATTTACCCCCATTTTGAAGCAAGACTGCATTTTGGTTCTTTTTTCGTAATGACCAATCTTTCCTATTACCGGATGGTTTTGCCTTACCTTCTTACTAAAGTGAACATTATAACCAGATCTTAAGACTGTTGTCATGTCCTGATCCTCAGAGACTCAAGAATTCTTTTAGAAAAAATAGTCTTTATCTCATAAAGAAAGATGTGGTCTGCATAAATCATTATTGGCCTCACCAGACAGCTGAAGTGATTGCCAGTAGCATTATTTGTTGTTGGTGGTGTGGTTTTCTTTTTATGATTATGGCTTTGTTCTTAGCAAAATAGAACTAAAATACTAATTGCCTGGATGCTCTGCTGACCTATGTACTTACACGCTGTTCGTGATCAGTTATGAAAGCTATTGTGTAACTTGGTTTCTAGTGACAGCAGCAGATTGGACTCAGTGTCACATCAGGTCCCTTCCAGTCCTCTAGCCCTGTCTTAATGATCTCATACAGAAGAAAAATCACTCGATTTTGTTACATACTTCATAGTGTTTCACCATTTTCTTCAATGTCGTTTAGGAACTGTACTTCTTTCAAATACTGTGTGCTTATTGTACAGCATAGGCATGTATAATATAACATAATATGTATGATATGTAAGAATCAAGCTGAAATTTTAACTTTAATTTGTGCTGTAGTTTAGAGACCTCAATCTGTACTTAGTGATGTAGTAAAAGTGAATCTATTTGCAGGCTGAAACTGAAAAAACCTTCAGTTGCTACTGAACTTAGTGATATTGTTCATGTTCAACAATTCTGAAGTAAGGATAGCTTTACTTCGGTGGTTAAGCCTGAAAGGTTTACCAGATATCTATGTAATGGATGTTTTCACAGAAAGTTAATCACCTATATACAAACATTTCGTCTTAAAATTCCAACACCTCAAATGTGCTTTGCTTGTTCAGCTCTAGTTTCAAAATGCAGTACCTTTATTGAAAATACTTTTTTTCTGATTAGGTATTTTAATTTCTGTTTCATGGTTTTCTAGGCAGTGTTCACTGACTTGGAGATTCTTGCTGCAATTTTTGCCAGTGCAATACATGATGTTGATCATCCGGGGGTTTCAAACCAATTTCTTATCAACACAAGTAAGTGTGACCTTCTGTGGTTTTCTCATAGGTTTACTGCAAGATCTGTGCATTCAACTCATTCTCATTTGTACCTTTTCTCAGGAAACAGCCGCTTATATTATTTTGCACTATTTGTAACCTTAGTAGCAGTCTACATATTATCATCTCACAAGAATTACTAGGACCTTATTAGAGTTGAACTCAAACAGGCACTGTTTCAATGTACTGAATGTGATCTCTTTCCTGGAACTTTGTAAGGTTTGTATGAAATTAATAAATAAAAATGTAGGAAAAAATGGAAGAAGATTATAGAAAATATCAAAAAAGAAAGATAATAGCTGTTATGTTTATACAGGAATCATATTAGAAAATAGGTTACTTTTTAGAAAACAGGTGACCAGACCCATCTCTGTTTCTCCATGGCTGTTCTGGTTGTTTCAGATCTCTGCATACTAATTCAGTCTATCTATGCAGGCTGTGGCAAACACCTTTCTTTTGTGTGTTTCTTGCTGCATAGATGGAGAAGTTCCTAATGCCAACTTAAAAATTTGAAACTCCATGTACTTGTGCACCATTCCTCATGGCTGTTTTCTGCACCATTGCATGAACCACTTTCTCCCCTCTAATTTTCTCCTGGAAGAAAAGCCATATTAGGTTCATTGAACCTGATCATGACACATTTACTAAATGGACTGTTGCCCCAGTGTAACCTGGTTTGATATCAATGGTGTATGTTGCTATTTTAAGTGTGTAGTGTGTTGTAGGTCAGGACAAGTTTTGTCACATCTTATTATTTTTTGTTTTGCTATCCCGACTTCTGTTTTTATACTAACTGGTCCAAAAGTACAAAAGTTGAGATAATACTCAGAATCCAAACACATAAGAAGAAAAAGCTGCAGAAATGGAAACATATCTAGGCTTGCAGATCTGACCCGTCTGGTTACAAATTTATACAGAGTGTCATTTCTTCACTTGGTTTAATCTACTGCACTACTGCTGAAATAGCATGACCCCAGATGGGCAGTATAGTTTGAANTGTCTGACTCACTGCTGCTATACGTTCAAATAAGACTTTCAGTCTTGCCTGTGTCTAATTTTATTTGCTTTAATGGCCTGAGGGCTACCCTCTAGTGATACTCAAGTTGATGACTCATCTGGAAGGAGGAGGATTGGGATTGTCTCTAGATTTCAGGTGCTGTATTGATAAAGAGTACAGTTCTGCAGCAGGAACAGTAAATTGGGTTTTGTGCAGCAAACAGTGCATAATATAGGGATTCCTAAGAGTGGGCAGATATAAATAAAAGCTTTTTCTTTCTTCGATCAGAAATTGAATAGCAGGATATTTTGCTGCCTTTGAATTGCCATGGGAAAACCATTAAGTTGCTAAGTGTAAACAGGATGAAGGGACCATCAGTGCTACTTAAAGCTTTTACTTGTAGACAGGCAGTTCAAATTCAGCCAAGATAGACAAGGAGTCTGTGTGATTGACACATCTCACTAATTGGTACTATTGTTGTCAAGCTAGTAAGAGGCAAAAGGATTTTATCCCTTTTGAGTTTGTGGATGCACAAAGAAGCTGAGAGGACAGAGATGGAGATAAAAAACACCACATTTACATTTATTTAGCTGTCTAATTCCCACCAATTTCAATGAAAGTTTAAAATTCAGCATATACCTGCCTTTTACAAAAGTTACACAGGGAATCTCTCAAGCCCCAGATTTTCCTAGCCTCTGGAACATGTTTTGCATCCATCTAGTTCTGTGTTTTCCATTGATCCTTGCAGTGTACTTACTTTTTACCAAGAAGTATAATACATAAAAAAAAGTGGTTGGCATTCCTTAAAAGATTTACATATTTGCCACATTTCAGCTTATTCTTTGTAATTTTCATAATGTGATATTTCCAGAAATTATTTCCTTATTTCAGGATTTAAGACCTGTTTACACAGTTATCCAGAGATCAGACCCCTTTTAAATAGTGTTAAAGAACAAACAAATACAGACTGTGTTAGCTAAACGAAATGCTTATTTGATTATTGTAAGTCTGTCCTTCCTGATGAATACTCCTGAGGCTTGTAAAATGTTCTGGAGATTGCTAAGGAGAAACTTTCTTCTATTCCCACCTGCATTTAGAACTGAGAACAAAAAAATAAAAAATAAGCAAGCTTCATAAATATTTTGTGGAAGATGAAGACAATAACAAATTCACATTCTTTTTCCTTTATGCTATTATAGCCATGCTGCCATCAGGATGAAGAAAGTAGAGGAAGGATTTCCTGATTCACAAGATTGACATGTTCAGGAGAGGGGGGTAGGCAGCAGGAGATTGCATAATGAGACTCATGAAATCTGAAGAGGGGAGCTTTTATTGGCACCCCATTGAGCCAGCGGGATTCTAAAACAAAGCTGCTGTAGAAGAAGATAATGAGGACTAACAGTAGAATAGACTTACATGTGGCTACATTTAGGATAGAACAACTGTGATAAATAGAAATTGATGTCAATATATGACAAGTGTGATTGCATGTGAAATCACATTCATTTGCAAACTTTGTCTTAAGACACAAACAAGCTGATTATGTGAATGCAATCCAGACGTGTACCTGTGTATAATCTCAATATATACAAACAAAAAAATCCTAACTACATTTATTTTGAAATCTGGCTGTTCAGTGTGCCTCAGTACACAAATGCAGATCTTGCTTTTGTCTCAGTAGGGGCATTTCTGAGAAGGTTTGTTAGCTCCACTTATTCCCAGAGCCATACAGTATGGCTGAGTTAAGCACACTTCTGTGGTTAAAGGCAGCATTATGGCAGCAGAAAAGGCAACATTGTGGCAGCAGCTCTTGATTGCGCTCAACTCAAGTATGAGACAAAAGGCAAGGCCACTACTGACATTTTCAAGCCACATGACTTTCCAGGAAAAAGATCAAAAGTGTGACTGTTGCTGTCCTATCAACCTCCTCTCAAAACAACCTGTTGTCATAGACTAATGACCCCTAGGGCCTAATTTGTACAGACATGAAAAAGAGTTCTGAAAATACCATCCTTGTATTGCTTCCTAACTTACCACTTCAGGCCTGTGTACACACTTCAGCTGCAAAAAACTTACTTACTTCAGCTGCAAAAACTTACTTTTTTGTTTTCCTCAAAACACTTTGCCTCAATTTGTTAAGATGTTCGGCCACTAATATTGTAACTTGTGCTCTGATGTGAACTACAGAAATTCTGTTTCTAAAAGCTCATCTTTAAATCTGTTATGAACATAATGAATCTGAAAAATCATAAGGGATTTAATGGAAGCGCAGACTTTGGTAACATTCTGTCTTATGACTGTTACTGCAGATTCTGAACTCGCCTTGATGTACAATGACTCATCAGTCCTGGAGAATCACCACTTAGCTGTGGGCTTCAAGCTGCTGCAGGAAGAGAATTGTGATATTTTCCAGAATTTGACCAAAAAACAGAGGCAGTCATTGAGGAAAATGGTCATTGACATTGTAAGTTCAACTACAGATTTGCACTTATATCATGCTATCAAATTGAATATTATTATTATTGTTATTATTATTAATGAGTATTATTAGCACAGTAAGGCGTTAGGATAAACTGTCCAAACATAAATAACAGTTTCTTTTCAATTTAAATACCAGCTGTACATTTTTGAAAAGTATATAATCTTTCTTCAAACTATTTTGATACCAAAATGTCTATGTCTGCCNTCAGATTTGCACTTGCATCGTGCTATCAAATTGGTTATTATTATAATAATTATTATTGAGTATTATTAGCACAGTAAAGTGTTACAATAATTTGTCCAAACACGAATAACAGTTTCTTTTCAACTTAAATACCAGCTATATATTTTTGAAAGGTATACAATCTTGCTTCAAACTGTTTTGATACCAAAATGTCTATGTCTGCCTTTGCAACATTGCAGTTAAGAATTTGCTACTGAATTATGATGAACTTAGGCTGATCAAATCTCTGTGAATGATGCCTCAGTTATTTTGTTTTATTTTTAAAACAAAAAACTTTATTTTGGGGCACTAGTGACTTACAGGGCTCAAACTTTACCAGTATATTCTGATCTAACAGTTAAGTTTTCCCCCAGAACTGGTTCTTTTTGTGTTTAAAGATTTTTAATAAAACAGTAAAAAAGAAAGTTTTCTTAATTTGTTTGTTTATTTGAAGGTACTTGCAACAGACATGTCTAAGCATATGAATCTATTGGCTGATTTAAAAACTATGGTTGAAACCAAAAAAGTGACAAGTTCTGGTGTCCTACTTCTTGATAACTATTCAGACAGGATTCAGGTAAGAAAGTTCATCTGAAAATGTTCAAATGTAAAGTTCATCTGAAAATCACTTGCGTAAACCTATTAATAACATTTATCTGCTCAGCATGGGTTAGACCAGCTGTCCGCTTATACTTCATGACTCTTTCTCTTCTATCCTCTTCTTCAGATGTGTTTCTCACATATGTCATATTCTATTAAGTGAGTGACTCTTTGAGAGAGTAATGACGTGACAAAGTACTTCTTTTGGGGATGTAGTTTGGCTTTCACTTACCCTTCAAACTTACCTGCCTGTTTGGTCTTTCTTTCAAATATTTTCTACCTCTTACATAGACAGAAGCTGCAGAAGTGAGATACTTCATGGCTATTAATGCGAGTGCAAAAACCATCCCTACATATAAATTTTTGCTGTTTAGAATAAATTTTGCACTACATGTATTTTCAAATCTGTTTCACAGCTATCTGATGTCTAAGTGGAAAGAGAGCTTTTTTTTTGTCTAGTGTAATAACACACCAGGTGCTCAATAGATACATTTGCGTCTATTTTAGGTTCTTCAGAATATGGTGCACTGTGCAGATCTAAGCAATCCAACCAAGCCACTCCATCTGTACCGCCAGTGGACAGACAGAATTATGGAGGAATTCTTCCGTCAAGGAGATAGAGAAAGAGAGAGAGGAATGGAGATAAGTCCCATGTGTGATAAGCACAATGCATCAGTAGAAAAATCACAGGTAATTGGTTTGAATAGCAGTAACATAACATACTGTGACATTTTAATAGAAAAGGATGGCCGTTTGATGAATTTCTGAATATAGATTTCTGCTTTTTTTCTCTTTTTTTTTCCCTAGTTAATTCAGTGTTTGAGTAGAGGGTGTGCAGCATTTT
This sequence comes from Crypturellus undulatus, assembly GCA_013389825.1. Taxonomy (NCBI): domain Eukaryota; kingdom Metazoa; phylum Chordata; class Aves; order Tinamiformes; family Tinamidae; genus Crypturellus; species Crypturellus undulatus. The sequence goes on from VWPW01013488.1 coordinate 31,105, forward strand.
CTTCCTATGAAGCAAAGCAGGGCATAGCAGTGTGTTTGCTGAAGGGGTTCCATCCCTGTAGTTACCTGCAATGAAGCATATGTTTGAGAAAAGAACATTATATATTTGCTTAGTAGTGTTTCCTTCAAATGTAGAACTAAATATAAAACAGCTCTGTGGCTCAGTAGATGCAGTGGAGTTGTTTGGAATGAACAGTTTGTTCAAAGACAAATCCTTTCCAAGTCCTTATCCAGTATCCTGAATCAGACTTTTGAGGTGCTAAAAGAATCTATTTTCTACATAGAACAGCATAGGCTCCTTTCAGCCACATTCAGGATAGTGTCTTCAATGTCTCATGACAATTCCAAGGCACTGTTCTGTCGTCTTTTTGGCAGTGTGTCCATTCAGAAAAACTTTTGTACAGAAAAAATAGATGTAACTTGTATGCATAGTTAATAAATTAATAAAGTGTCATGCTATTTTTGTATTATTTGAAACAGGTGGGGTTTATAGACTACATTGTTCATCCTCTGTGGGAGACATGGGCAGATCTTGTTCACCCAGATGCCCAGGATATCCTAGATACATTGGAGGACAATCGAGAATGGTACCAGAGCACAATCCCTCAAAGTCCCTCTCCTGCACCTGATGACCAGGAAGAGGGTAGGCAGGGCCAAACTGAAAAATTCCAGTTTGAATTAACCCTGGAGGAAGATGGTGAGTCAGACACCGAAAAGGACAGTGGGAGTCAAGTAGAAGAAGACACCAGCTGCAGTGACTCCAAGACGCTCTGCACCCAGGATTCAGAATCCACTGAAATTCCTCTTGATGAGCAAGTAGGCGAAGAAGCGGAAGAGGAGGAGAACCCGGCAGAACCCTGCGTAGTAGAAGACCGTTCTCCTGATACGTAACGATGAAGATGCAGTCTCTTTTTCTCTTGCTCTCTCCCATTCTCTTTCTCTCTGTCATTTGTTTTTTTAATTAGGTTTCCAAAAGTGTATGTCATGTGCTATAACCATGATCACAACTCGCTGTCATCTGCCAGGATGTTTGTCAATCAAAACTGACCTTGATGACTCAGTTTGGCACTCAGGAATATTGTAACCAGAATTTTCACCTCCATGTCATCAGAAAGCAAGGGGAAGAACATCCATAAACTACATTTTAACAAGTTCTCCATTTGGCAGATTTGGTTAAAGAAAGCAAATATTTTCAGAGGATTACCACCTGCCGACTGAAGGCTGGTGTGCTTTGATGGCTTTTGATTTCATTTTATTTCAAAAGCAAAGCATTGAAAAATATTCATCATCAGAGGAAACAGAAAATAAACTGAGGTTCCTACTGGAAAACAAATGCACATAAGTGATGGGACACAACATGAATCTGTTACCAATAGAAAGATGAGCTGTGGAAATTGCATAATTTTCTAATTTCAAGTCTTCCTGATACATGACTGAAAAAAGTGTTACCCAGTGGGTTACACTAACCTCTGCATTTTGTATAATATGTAAAAGAGACCTTTTGTAGAGCTTACTTTTATTATTAAATGTACTGAGGTATTATATTTAAAGAAAAAACACTTTCAGACTTCATCTGTCACTTTTTTTTTTCCAAAGAGTAACTTGCAAGTTTTCAGTACAAATCTGTGCTACACTGGATAATACTTCTGTTTTTTTTTTTTCCTTTCCTTCAGTTTTGCACCTTAGAATTTCATGGTAATATTGAGCTGTAAAATTCTAGTGTTTTATATATTAGTGACTTCCATTAATATCCTGTATATTACATAAAACTCTTTCAGTATGTTGACATCTATTCTTTAGCTTTTATTACACCTTTTCTTCCAGACATATTAGAGGAACTTAGTTGTGTTCTTTTCCTCATAGTGATTTGATCTTGGTAGTTTCATATTTCTTACTTCCAAAACTAAGCTTTACGTACATTGTCTGATGGAAACCAACTGGATCATTAAGATCCAGTTAGGATTTGCAGGACTAAAGCCAGTAGAAAAA
>VWPW01013488.1:33102-56317 GCA_013389825.1 Crypturellus undulatus
AAAAAAAAAAAAAAAAAAAGCTGATAAATTGTGCTTTTTTTTAATATAAAAACAGCTCTTCTATTGATTAATATAATTAGTCCCCCTCAAACATCATTTTCAGGATATTTTTTCCTGGGAGCTATAGATTGCTGAGTCAGAACAGACTGATACAATCTATGGAACATTTATTTTGGCAGCAAGCATCAGTGTGATATTTCCAGTTTTGTGTCCCTTACTAACTTTTTATCTGTGTCAGGTGTATAGTTAAACCATTGGTTAATCTGAGATAATAGTGATTTGCATTGTTTTATTGATGCCTGTAGAGCAGTCTTTTCTTCATATTTTCTTTTTTGTGATTTTCTTTCTAAATATATTTTATTTTCCCTATGTTTTTAAGTAAATGCTTCATGAGTTTCATAGTTTACTCCATGTTGTTTAAGTTTCAGATGTTTGCATCCTTTACCCAACTTGTGCTGAGGAAATCCGACTTTTAAGTCTGAAGTACTTCTGGTACTGAAGTTTTTTTAACTTGGGAAGTTAAAGGGAGTTAGGAGTTCATATTTGTCATTTTGCAGTCTGGCTGGCAGGTCACAAGAAATCAGAAGGAATTTTATCTGCTCTGTTTGACCCTTCATTAAAATTGCAGTTTCGTGTGTAGATAAATAATTGTCTAGAGAAGTTGACAGATTCCCACTTTGTAACATTCTGGTAAAATGGCAAGTTAAAGATGATCTCTTAACAAAACAAAACACAATCAACCATTATTTCACCTGCTTATATTCATATTTTTAGTAAATTTGTGGATATGAATAGGTGTCTGTTTTAGTGTTTGAGATCTATAATGAAAAACCTATTTAAAACCTCGTGGCTAAAAATTCAGCTTTTAAATGCCTTTCGCTTTCTTCTATATACAGCTCATAGACGCCTCTACCTTTAGCCCTCACAGGGCCTTAGCACAGAAGATACTGAAGGAGGAAGGAGAATGAAGAGAACTCTTTTTTGTTCATTTTTTGACTTTTTTTTGTTCTTTTCTCCCTGAACCCATGTAAAAATCCTTTCAGTCCCCAAGAGTGCCTGGAAACTTAATAATGGAAAAGCAATATAAATTCCAAAATAATCAGTAGGGACCTGAAAAGGTTTTGTATCTGCACTAATTGAAAGTGAATAAAAAGAATAACACCGTATTGTGAGATATACACCCATACATATGGACAATCAAATAATAGAAAATTTTATCATTTCTTAAAGCTGGGGATATAATGCACTGTACAGTCTTTTTTTTCCTCTTTTGCCAAAGTGTGTTTTTGCATTGCACACTGCTTTAAAACAATACAATTTACAAGTGACTTTATGTGTTCTAAGTATTTTTCCAATAAGAAGATGCAATGAGTTGGGTATTGAGTAGGGCAAATAAATAGAAAATTCACATTGCTTACAACAGTACACTTTAGCTTGCAAGTTACTGTACTTAATAATGCTGTATTTGAACTTTAAATTGTTTTGTGTCATTGTTTCAAAAAACTATAATGGAAGAATATAGGAGAACAAATAGCAGTCAGAAGTTTTAAGAAACTTGAATGGTATGGATTTTACAGAAAGTTTTGACAATTTTTTGAAAATGCATTATTTATTTTGTTTGTGCCATGCATTTTTCTCACCAAATGACCTTACCTGTAATACAGTCTTGTTTGTCTCTGTTTACAACCATGTATTTATTGTAATGTACATACTGTAATGTTAATTGTAAATTATCAGTTCTTATTATAACATCATCCCTGTCAGGGTGGTGTTGCTATATTTGGAAACTCTTGGTGAGAGAATGATTATTGTGTATACATATTCCTTGTACATTTTTTCTTCTGTAATATATTCTGTGTCACCTTAGAGCTTGTTTATGGAAGATTCAAGAAAAGTATAAAATACATAAAGATATATCAATAAAAAAGCTGCAGGTCTTTGGTCCCAGGGCTGTGCCTTAACTTTAAACAATATTTTCTTCTGTTTTGCTGCATTTGAAACTAAGGTAATTGTGGGGATAGGGCTGGGCATTCCTGCCATATTTTTAGTTGCTGATTGATGGGATAACTAGTACAAGCCAGTGTATTTATATATTTATATACTGCAGCGAGCTTTCATCCATGACCCCACTGGAAGTTCCATCTTTTCCAGACTTCTGGCAATATAATTGTTGTATTGCCTTTCTGATTTTCCTTTTTGCAGACTGTCATCAGGGATTATTGCAGCCATTCCTTGCTACTGAAAAAAATGATATTGTGTTTCAGTAGAGTTTTACTGAAATAGTGTTGGAAATTGTGCTATATAGCCAGCATCTCTAATAACATTTGATTCTAATGCATATTGGCAAATGAAATAATTGGATTTAAAAATGTTTAATTTATGTGTTCTTTTACAATTATCCTTAATATTCCTTTTCTGTTTAGTAGCATCAGTGATGACTGCATAAGCACAATCCATAAAGGACAAAAGACAACCATAATATTGGAAAAGCTTTCCAACACCAGTATTAGTGTTACAAGCAGCCAAAGCTTTTATTTTGTGTAGATGTATGTAAGGCTTTGTACAGGTGTGTAGAGCGTAATGTACTAGGTCTATAGGAGAAAGGTAAACCTTTAGATCTTTTAATAACACTAGTATTAGTTTTGCAAGTTGGACCTGAGCATCTTTTGCAGTGTGAATATCACCTTGCTCTCGAGCACGCTGAGCTCCCCATAGCAGTGAATTTGCCAGTGCGAGGGCAGTACCTCTTCCCCATCCTAGCAATGCCCAGCCCATGTAGCATGCCAACTCTTCAGTAAAAGGAGAGATTCTTTTTCAAAGAAAAACAGAGCCTCCTTTTTGACACAAACTGTAGATTTTTAGCAGCCCTGGCCCAAAGGAATTTGATTGCTTTTGTTTTAAACAGTATAAAAGGGACACTATAATGACAGAAATCCTGAACAATTTTTGTTATTGTTTTAATTTGATTTTTCTTTTGAGTATGTCTTGAGAGTGGCAACTTGTGTGAACCTTGCACATGGTGATTCTTTCACTGGTTTCTTAGCCTCTCTTACAGCCTAGGGGATAGTACTGTACATCAATACCTTCATATGGAATTTTTATATGCAATGAAATAAAAGCATGAGTTGATTCTGCCTAGTTACTGTACTTCATTTTCTTTTGCAAGATAAAATGTTTATACATGCCATAGTTGTAACCTCTTAAGAGAAATCGTAATGCCGGAATAGTTAAGATTACTGTGTTTTTGTCACCCTATTGTGTTTTGGACAGATAATAATAAGTGTGGGGTTAAAGTCAAGAAGTTTTTTCATTAAAAAAGTCTGATCCAGAGAGTTGCTACACAGATGCATAGAAAAGCCATTGCTCTCAAGTTCAGGGAAATTTTGCAATTGAAAAATAAAGAAAATAAAATCTCAGTTGTACAGGAACTAGGAGACAATGGATTGCCTAGAAGAGCAATACACTGGGGTAACACAGAAAAGAAATGAGTAGCATTGTTAAATATTCACCAGTCTCTGTTCTGAATGGATGTTAAGAAGTTGGTCTGTAAAATACAACCTCCTCTTGATCCAAGTGTTGGGAGGGTTGGCTAGTTGCCTAAGTAAACATATGGTTGGATGGAAAACAACTGTGGTTTTTTTCTTCCTTCGGGCTTTTAGATCCTTCTTTGGATCTGGAGATGAATTTGCTAGTAAGGACTACCAACCCCAAAGACTCCTCTTCAAGCAGGCGTGATGGCAGAAGACAGTGGCGAGTCTCTGGACAGGACAGCAGTGCTCTGCACACCAGGGCTGAAGAACTGGGTAGCACCTGCTATTTTGAGCACTCTAATCCTCGTGCTTTCCCAGCAGCCTTAATTGGGAAATATCTTGCTTAAGGGGAAAAAAAACACCCCCAAATGCCTGTTAGTGCTATTAAAAGCCTTTCAGTAGGGAGCTTGGGTGTCACAGCTGGGTGCATGGTGAGCTTGGCAGGATTTGCCCCCTGCTCCTGGCAGCACCTTGAGTCTGGGTGTTTGGGAGTAATAACACCTCAAAGTAGGCACATATCAGAGCAATCCCCACCTGCAGCCCTGTTTCACTGCTGCCAGCTGCTGCTCGACCTGAATGTATTTTTGAGCTAACGACTCCACTATTTCCCAGTAGAGCAAATAATAAGTCTGAATAGGCTGCAGCTTCTCTTGCTCATGTCTCTGCAGTACTAATAAAAAAAAAGACAGATGCTAGCATGCACAGTGTTTACTGGGGTGACTAGCCCAGTTTCTCCACCAGCTGTGAATAATTTTGCAGAAAAATGTTGCAGGAAAAAAAAAAATAAGACAAAATTTCAAGATGATTGGAAAGGCAAAAGCCTTTGGTTCAGGTTAGGATAGCCTGCAGGGTAAGGAAAATCTCTAGCTTCATCCTGTCCGCAAAACTGTTTGAGAAATGTACAACACTAATAAAGGGGGAGGATAGGAAGTCCAAGCAACCAAGCTCAGCATGACAAATTGGGAGCAAAACCTGGGCAGGGGAAATACACCCCCATCAGGATCAAATCATACCCTCAAAGCCTTGGAAAGCAAGCCTGATTCCATGCCTTGGAAACAGGAGACCAGAGCTTGATTTTAATTCCCTTTGTGTATGCCAGGTATAAAGTTACTTTTTTTTTTTTAATTTCTCTCAAAGCAAATATTTTGAGGTCCTTGAAATCTAGCTTCTAGCACAGAAAGAAGCACCCAGAGCTCTGCTTCAAAGCACTTGTGCTCCCTCACTTTCTGGCTTCATCCTCCTTGCTCTTCTCATGTTGCAGGTCCCCAACAGCCACACGCCCCTGGGAATAAGGAATGTGGGCTCGCTGATACAGTGGGTGTGAGACGAGGCTAGTGTAATCTCAGCTACATGGAACAAGCTCTCACCCCAGCATTGCGAGGAAAGGGCTAATGAAGTGCTTGGACTAATGAGCAGCAGTGACAGGGAGCTCGTTCAAACACACCAGTGTAGTTGAGGGGGGATACAGACTGGTGTTCAGGTCAGGGAGATGCAGCCTGAGAAGGAAGAAAGCGCGATAGAAAATGTCAGTTACCCCTTAATCCTACTGTCTAACATGATTTAAGGAGTAGGGGGTATTTACCTAAGGGACAGCGAAGATATGACTTGAGTATGACAGGATCGTCCCTCAGTGTGTCCTTTTGCCTCGCAGGCAGAGGCAGTCCCAGGCAGCGGAGCCAGATAACTGGAAGCTGATGTGAGACAAATTCAAGTGGAAACACAGAGCAGCAGCAGCAGCTGATTTCATTTGCTCTTTGGGCTTGCAGATACCCCGCTGGTGACAAGGATCTGGCAAAATGTCACTGTAAGAACTGAGCAAAGTGATGCTGGGAGCCACACAAACCAGTTTTAACCTCACAAGCTCTACCTTTAAAAGGATTTAAGGAAGTATATTATAAATTTGTGTTCTCTTTGGCCAGCAGTGGGCTGGTTCTTTGCCCAAAAGGTGGGTCAGGGGTGGGGAAACAAGTGGTAAGGTTTCTTGCAGAGATTACAACGATTTCTTTATTTCAAACCAGAGAGCCAATTATTGCAAAAAAAAGCAAAGCATTTTCTTCTCAGGCAAGAAGCTCTAGGATTGTTCGTTTGTTTGTTTGTTTTTCCCTAACAACAACCCCGGCTTGAGCTGGGATTCCAGCTTAGCATCGCCCCGTTCCTGCTGCCCCCTCCTGCGCTTGGTGGCACAGGTGGTCCCGCGGCAGAGCCCTCCTTGGACTTGGTGGCACAGGGGGACCCGCGGCAGAGCACTCCGGGGGCCGGGTGGCACAGGGGGTCCCGCGGCAGAGCCCTCCTTGGACTTGGTGGCACAGGGGGACCCGCGGCAGAGCACTCCTTGGACCTGGTGGCACAGGGGGTCCCGCAGCAGAGCACTCCTTGGACTTGGTGGCACAGGGGGTCCCGCGGCAGAGCACTCCTTGGTGCCGCTCTGTGTGCTCCTCCCCAGCACGGCGGCCGGGCGGCGCGGGACGCGGTCGGGCCGGTGCCTGCAGGGCTGCCTGGCGAGCGCAGCAGCTCGGCGCGGCGCCCCCCGCGTTACTGTCATCACTCTCCCCATCGGGCCCGCGGGCGCGTGCCACTGCTGCACACGCCTCCTGCTCTCCTCATGAACACGGGCTGCTCACTGGAGGGGAGCAGGCCTGGAAAGGGCGAGTGCGGAGGCCAAAAGGCTGAGCCTGGCACCAGCAGCCCCAGCTGCATGCCGTGCCGGCCATGGGGCACATGTTGAAGGCCCCTGGGGGATGCCCAACTCTTGGGAGCAGGCACCAGGCCCCACTGCACTGCTCTGCCGTGCTCATGGGCTGACCGAAGCTTTGAGCACATATTTGTGTGTGGTATTTTCACACGCGTCTCCGTTCGGATCAGATACCTCTACATTTGCGAGGCCTCCTCAGCTGCCGGAGCTTGCGTTTCCAATGACGCTATTCCCGCATCCTTCAAGGATGTAGTGAAATCTTTTATTCATGAGCTGCGAAGCCTCCCATGCTCAGCACTTAGGAATTCCTGACAACCAATAACTTGACGACAGCCCGGCCCCGTCTGTGCATCTCTTGCTCTGCGGGTGACACAGCGGTGGCGTCAATCCGGGGGGGATATTGCACTCTTGGCACCATGCAGCAGTCTCCTTGGCCAGTGGGAGAGGAAAACCGTGTAGCTTGCCCAGAAACATGTCAGGACATTGTGCTGGGATGCATTATGCCTTGGGTGACATTGTCCCGCAGAGCACAGCCCAAAGAGCCTCCTTCGGGCTGTGACGTGCATACGGGCAATAGCAAGAGCACGTATCTAGCAGGGCTTGCAGAGCCCCTTCCTTGTGCCCCTTCCCTCTCACCCCAACACCCAGGGGATGTTTCAGTTGAAGTCCCCGTTTGAGCCTGCCTCACAGTGAGCAGACAGATTGCAGTGTCTCTATGTAGAAGTAGCAAGACTAGTATAGAGTGGGCACTGGGGGTTTTTGGTTTTTGTTCTGTTTTATTTTTGATGGTGTGACTTTTGATGGGGAAGAGAAATCTCTAAACCTCTAACTTCCCTGAAGGATAGTAATGCGAGACAGCCATCCCCAGGTGCAATTAGCTGATGAGATCACATTGCAGCTGTCAATCACAGATGGACCTTCCAAGACTGCCTTGAATTCAAGTATGAAACCCTCAGTGAGACACTCAGTGAGGAAAAGAAAGGGAGACATTTTTTAAAATAAAACAGAACTGAGGTTATGACACAGGTTATTCCAATCTGGCCCAAGGTCTTGGCACCGCTTTATAGAGACTGCCAGAGGAGTCAGCCTGCAAGGGCAGTCCCAGTTCCCTCTTCCATGGTCAGTAACTAGTATTGACAACAGTGAATAATTCAAGCAGATTATCTGTTAGACTGTGCCAGCTGGAGCGGTCAGAAGCATGACTGATAACAAGTAGTCCTGTTTGTTTTTTTACTTTCCAGGTTGGCAAGACAACTCTCTGAATCATTCTTTATGAGAAATATCAAGTGGCACTGACCGTTTTTGCTCCCAAAATTCCCTGCACAAGCTATACCTTTACAAATATATTAATACCAGCCTTCTCAAGCTGCCCAGAGGGATGATAGGGATGCCTTTTTTTTTTTTTTAAGCATTTTATTACAGCCCCCATTCAGTTATTAGCCCCTGTGTCTGACTCAGGTGGCGTTAAACCCTGGGGCTTTCTACTCCCTTGGTATTGCCAGCCCCACACTCTGCCAGCCCCGCAACTCCAGCAGAGCCCTAGTGCTGTTTGCCCATGGGATGGTGGCAAGTTCATCTCCTCACATAAAGTTCGTCTCCTCCAGATGGGCTGTTTGCACAAGCTGCTGCTGAGGAGGAGGTGTGGGTGGTTATGAAGCATGTTTCCCTAGCAGGTTGCCTGGCTTGTTTTTCTCCTGAGAGCTCAGTGCGTGGTGAACAGTTAAAATAAAAACCGAACGAGATGGTGACATTGCACAGGGACGTGTGCTTGCTGTAGCTTTGCAAGCAGGCGGAGATTTGGGGCTGCCTGCAGACACCAGAGTCTCCTGCGGCTCTCCTTGCAGCTCTCCTTGTGGCCATGGCCCTTCTTCGGCAGCAGCGTTTTTTTTTTTCCCTGGGGAGAAAATGTTAAAATGTTAAAGTTTGCTTCCCTTTAGTGCTGGTACCCAGGCTGTGCTAGATCCAGCAGAATGAAGACACAGATAATTTTCATGAATATGAAATCCCAGTGCTTCCCTGTCCTGCTCCCTCTGTGACAGAGCAGTATCCCAGCAGGCAGGACCCCTAGAGTTTTTTTAGGAATAGGTCTTGCACCCATGGATGGTCTTTACAAAGGGCGCTACGGGAAACATAGTGAGCACAGAGCGCACAGCAGCCAGCCCTGTGGAAAAGCCGATCACTGACTGCTGGGCTTTTGCTGGGCATGGCAGGGTGCTGGTGGATAGGAGTGGCTCTTTGGGACACACCGTAATACTTACGCATTGAATTTAGGTGTAGCAGCACATTACCGTGCAAAGTAAAAAGATCAGTAGGGAAATATCCTTCATAAAAGCCTTGACTTCTAGAGCCCCATACTGCATTTAGGCGTCACTGCAGGGCTGGAGTATTCACAGGTTATGGATCACTGATAGCCCACTCCATCCCTGGGAAATTGAGATTTCCTCCAACAGATAGGAAAGGGTTTTGTGTCTGATTCAAAAAAGGGGAAAGGAAGCGGGGGGTCATGGAAATGGAGTGAATTACCCTGAGCAGATTAGCAGGACACTGGAACGGCAGCACGAGAGCGGGTATGAATCACTCCTTTATCCTTCGTGCCGTTTCAGCTGGGCTGCTCCAGTGTTCAGCTTCATCAATAATTAATACACCGCAGAAGCTGGGCTTGTCGGCATTGTTTTCTGCAATGGTGACAGTGGGAATTGTGTGGGTTTTATTTTTGTTTTGTTTTGTATTTTTTTTAGAGCTACCCAGCTGCTGTTATTCCAAAGCTCTTGAAAGAATGGTTGGGTTTGTAAAAGAAGTAAACAAAATCACAGCTTCTTGCTGTAGATAATAATAATGATAGGTTTAAAAAGCTGAATCCAGCATCCAAGGTGAAATGAAGGTTCCCGAAGAGGAGGTGCCAAACACACAATAGGAAAAACAACCTTGAAGTTTGCAGCAGGGCTCATACAGCAGAATTACTGTGCCTGCTAGAGAGGGATGAGCACAGGGCCTCCTGGATCAGCCAGTCTTTGAGGATCCTTTCGTTAACAGCCGTAAAATGCCCTGAGGTTTGATCGTGAAATGCTTTATAGTCAGACAAACGTCTGTGCATCCTCTCCGAGCACTAGGACTTCCAGAATTTGCCTCCAGCGCGGGCTCTGCGGCATCCCCTGGGATGGGGATGGGGAGGGATGGCTGATAGGAAAGCGTGATGCGGGGGGATGTTATCCTGGTGGGAGAATTATCACCTAGGAGCATGCGTGGGCAGGAGGCAGCGCGGGCCTGGCCGGTGGGTGCGCGGAGGGCCCGGGCGTGCAGGGAGAGCACTGTGCGCAGCGAGCACTGAGGGGCACGGGCCAGAGCTCGCCCGCAGAGCGCGGGAGGCTGCGGCGTGCGGCATGGAACGGCCTTGGGGAGAGGTCTGCAGGACAGCTCAGAGACCAAGCCAGGCCTACTGCACAGCCAGAGCAAAGACGAACAGCTTAACCGTGGGCACAGCAGACAGAGTCCTATTTTAGATCATCTGAAACTTATTTTATCATCTAATCTAACCAAAAATAAAGTAGCTGCTTCCCACAGTACAGGGGGATGTTACAGTCTAGTTACTTACAGAAACTATCCAAGTGTATTTCAAGGAGGTGGGTTGGTGTCTGACATTAGCTAACAAGTCTTAATACGGCACAGAGTTTGTTGTACACAACTATGAGTTAAAGTTTTTCAAAAAGCTTGGAAAGAAACCACTATTGCTTAGTGACCTTTTGAAACGTGTGTCTTTGGAAACTTTTATGCGTTTCAGTAAAATAGTTACAAAATAATCCATGCCCAGTGTGTGTGGAGGGGAAATATTTCCTTGCTTGTTGGGAATGGGAAGTTTTGCCTGAGTGTGTGGATGAAGATGTTTTTCGGGGTCATTAGTTTGTGCTTATCAGAAAGGGGCTGACCAGCATAATCACTAGCACCCAGGCTAATTCAAGCTGCTATAGCACCAGCACACATCTGACCAGACTTTATATAACAAGTACCTTCCTTGCAAATGTGTCGATAAGAAGAAATATATGAATGTATTTTGACAGCTTCAGTGAAAAGTCTTCTGGCTGTTCTATTAGCAGTTTAAACTAAGGTTCAAACTAAGGTAAGATGATACCTTGACTGGCTGATCTCATTCCTCCAGCAAAGAGCCAAGAGCTGGAATGAGGCACCCAGTCCTGATCTACTATATCCATTCCTCCATCTATAAGCAGCAAAACACATAGTCTTAGGCATAAGAGGTAACAAGAAAATTAAGTGAGCAGATTAATATACAGAAATATGCACACATGTGCTATGGTGTTTCTGTTTTATGTACTAGGAACACAGCACAGACCTGCCTTAAAATAGATTATGAGGGCAGAGCAAATCATGAGCAAATAATTCAGCATAATGAACTCTGGTTTAACTTCAAGTGCATTTCATACCCTTTATATTGTGGTGATCAGTAAAGTCTCAAGGATCAAGCAGGTGATGGCACTTTAAAGTCTATTAAAATAGACTTTGTATATAACACTTAGCTGAGATGGATGGAGAAAATTGATACTCTTAGGACCTGTGTTCTCCCTTCCAGCTGCGGGAAGGTACAGGAAGTCACAAAGGCTATCTGTGCCCACTGAAGAAGTAAAACACTGCCTCTCTGTAGCTTGAATAAGGCAATAGACTGGACAAAATAGACCAAACTGACAAAAAAAGAGCAGAATTGCAAAGCTCTGTCAGTGTTTACTTCTATTTTTATGCTTAAGACAAATATTTTAGCAGTGATTTTAACATGGTCATCTTAGAAACTAGTGAGTGAGTCAAAAGACCGAAGTTGGTTAATTGTGGCTTATGTGCAATGCTAATTAACTTTTAGTTAATTAGGATGTCAGTGGAGATATGTGCAATCCTGTAGCTTTGCTGCGGCAGATGCCGTGAAGACTCTGCCATGCCGCTCTACCACGCTCTGCTCGTGGGGTTACTGCCAGCACGACTGCTCAGATTCTTTTCCTGACAGGAACTGAGGAAGGGATGAAGTATCATCTCCCCTTCCAGTAGCTGGGCTGTAACAAAATCTCTTCCCTTAGGCAGTTCCCGGCACCTAGGAGACGGGAAGAGGTTGGAAGAGGTTGCAGAGCATGAGTGTTATTGCAGCCTGAATCTGCTGCTCCTCCAAATCAAATTCTGTCACAGCTCTGAAGAAATAACCCATGTGTCAATTGTATTTTAAATGTAGTTCATCACTCCCAAGGCATTTCATTATCACTTCCCACTTATTTATTACTACTTTTGCTCTGAGTAACTCCCCACACTCTCCCTGTCCCCACGTCCTTGCATTTAGGGGTCCTTTTATTTTAGGCCAGATGATTCAGATGCTTTTTCTCCTGGTGACACAAGGTTTCTTTCTCCGTAGTTTGTGTGTTATCATCTTGACACTCTGCTACCTTCCACTTCCTTGGTTAAGTACTATCATGACCATCTTTCTGCTGTTCCTAATCCAGGGCAACTCACTGCTTCCAAATTCTACTGGCTAGGATAGATACGTGTATCTATATATACATGAATATATGTGTATACAAAACAGGAAAAAAAAAACAACCAAACAAAAAACCTTGCCTCCTAGTACTAAGTCTTCCAGAAACATTCTGGCTCTGGTATTCCTCCCTGTAGAACTCATTCAGCAACAAGTATTTTCAACCATGATCAGGGGTTGGAATCAACTATTTCTTACTGCAAAGGATATATTCCCTTTCCCTTATGCTGCATTAGAAAGAAACTCTTGCAGCGTTAACCCAGAATGATTTTGGCCCCGTTCAACCACCAGTGTGAGCTGCCTCACTCCACAACCCAGGAAGTGCATGATTCCCTCTGGTGAACCTTGCTGTGCTAGATTGAGCATTTGGATTCTTGACCTGCCTGCTCTGCTTCTTCAGGAGGAGGTGCCTGCCCCGCAACAGAGGAGACATCTGAAGGGAACATTTGCCCATGACTCAACCCTTGCAAAGCAAGAGACAGGACAACAGTGAGCCTAGCAGAAATGGAGCGTGCTCATCACATACTCCTGCTCACCCAGACCCGGCTGACCGTGTTCACACTGACACTTCACATCTTGGTCCAGGGTGAGGTAAGATGATTTCCCATGTGTGCGCATGTATTTCCTATTCGTCATTGGGCACAGGGCTGTGGTCCATCAGTGCAAGAACGATACCTAAGGACCCATCTGCTTTGCTTCCTGGAAGATTACACCGGAAGCGTGATGATGTAGAATTAAAAAACTGAGCTGGTTGTGGAATATTGCCAGCTTTTAGCACAGACGAAAGGTGAAAACAAAAAAGGGCAATACAGACTGAGCTGCCCCGGTATAACCAAGTATAACAGAGAGGCCAAGCAATATTAAAGTTTGTCAAACCTGATCCCTATTGCAGAAGAGACTGGTTGTCCTCTCAGAAATAAATGAAATTTGGGTTCAAGATCCTATTTTTAGCTGTATCTCTTAGGTGAGGTTGAAAGCATCTTCAGCCTGCATTAGAGGCTTTGCATGTACATGAAAGAGAGAGCACAGCAGTGCCTGGGGCAGATTGAGTTTACCACTAGCAGGAGATACTTTTTAAACCCAAGGTTATAAGGCTTCTGACCATGATCCAGAGGCCAGCATGATTCCAGCTCTGTGCACACTCAAAGTATCTGGAGAGAAAGCAGCATCCACTACGGGTCTGATGGGATATAAGGGAAGAGGGGGATGTTCCTGCTAGCACTGATGCTTACCATAGGTGTTGTGGATGGAGGCACTGTGTCTGGTCCCATCATCACCATTTTTGGCTGTTCTAAGAGCAAGTTTGTCTCCCTCCAAGTTTTCTGTGGGAAGGCGAGGCTCACAAGCAGTCAGAGGCAGGTGCACCTTCTGGCTTGGCCAAACACCTCACAAACTGCTTCTGAGCAAGTACTGTTATACGGACACCAACATAAATCAAAGATGGGACTGAAGAGAGGAGACTTGGCTGCACCGAAGTTACTGCAGAGGTCACTGCAAACAGGAGAGCCAGAACATTGTTTGGCCTGTAAGCAGGGTGGTAGCTTGGACTGTAGCCTCTGCCTATATGCCAGGCCTGGAGGCCCTTGGAGGCATCGGTGAAATGAGAGAGAAGCTGCAAGGCTCTACTGTAGAAACAGGCTTTGTCATGCTCCCGCAGACAGCCTGCAGCTTTGCCCTATCTTATGAAGGGCTCTCCCAACCAAAGGAATTTCCTCTGCAGCCTTCGTTCCCTCTGGAGCATGGGAAAACATGTGCTAGCAGCCAAAGTACGGCTGGGTGCCTTAGTGCTGGTCTTGGAAGTCATCCCAGTGTTTAATTACAGACAGTAATGAAAATGGCATGCTCATCTCTGCTGCTGAAATGAGCAGGGAGCTGCTGCAATGGCAGAGATGGTGCTGCCAGGTCTCTGGGACATGACTCGCTGCAGCAAAACACCTGACATGGAGCAAGATGCTCTCCGGGAAACCCCATCTGTGTTTGAAAGAAATCCTTCTCTTTCATGGGAGAAAAAGGAGTCACACATCCTATTTTCCTTTAGGGAAGTACAAAAGCAACAAGAGCAGGCGGCTCTCTCCAGTGGACCATGCCAGCAAGTTTGATGACCTAGATCAGAGCCGTGTGTCAGGAGGCAAGCTGAGCAGCGGGGCCGGGGAGCAGCTGTGGGGCGCCCGGCCAGCGCGCTGCGGCTACGCGGACACAGGTGTGATTCCCAGGGCGTTGGGACATCTGCCCTCCTGCGCCGTGAGGCACACATGTGCCAGGGACCCATTGCAGCACAAACCAGCCTCGTGCAACACTGCGCGGCAGGAGGGCTCCTCCTTTGGTAGGTCTCAAATGAAGCAACGGGCAGCCCACGCTGACACCAGCCCGAAGCAGAGCTGCTTCAGCCGTCACAAATCCCCCACTGCAGCTGAGAGACATAGAATCTGACTGGTGAACCCGCTACCTAAACCAGGGATGTGCAAGAGCACATGCACACTGCTCATGAATCACCTGCCCCTGCTGTCTCCGACGAGTCCCCTGACCCGCTGGTGACGGGCGAATGCCAACTCATGTGAAGACACTATCAGTGCCTCCCTCTCTCCCTCTTTTCCTCCCTCTTTTTTACCTACAGCTTCTGGGTAGGTGTATCTTGACAAAGAAAGGGGGTGTGAAGGGAGGCTTGTGAAATGGCATTATTTTACAGGCATGAGAAGCAGGGTTGTAGCAGCTCTGAGCTTCTGCACTCCCGTGATCTACAGGTACTCACATCCTAACAGCACATAGCCATACATCCCTGTTCTTTAGTATGTTTGCTTCGAGCAAACACAAACAAGCAGATCTTTTGCTCAGACATGTTGACTTTCCTCACCCAGCAAATGCTCTAGTTCTCCGACTTGGTCATCAGCCTCTTCACCAGTGCTCAGTAGGGACCCTGTAAACCACTCTGTGCTTCACTCCAAATTAAAGCTTTGATTATTTGATTAATATTGGAGATGGATGTGATTCTTCCTGAAAATAATCCACTATTTGAACCTCTATGCTGTCCAGTATAAAGCTTCAGTGGGACTTAAGTGGGACCAAATGTTGGTCTTCCTGCACAGAATGAATTTATATAGGGTAAAAGTCATATAACAGTAAATTTCATATAATTATTTTATAACTAGAATCATAAATGTGCTGTGGTTCAGTGTCTTGGAAATTTGGGCTCATAATGAAAACAGCAGGAACTGAAGAGTCAATACTGTAATGTTCTCATGGTCTCTATTGAATCTTGTCTGACACAACCAGTGTCATGTTGCATTAAGACATGGTAGTGCTGATCCTAACCTACCCCAATCAATTTAAAATAAAATTTTGCCATACAAACCCTAGGGGGCATTTATGGAAACATTTATATATCTAAAGACTGTTTTGCTTCCTTCTGAAGCGGTGCCGGCGTCATTAGAACAAGGGCAGTTTTAAATGCTTGGCATGTGAAATTGGTTAAATCTTGCTTTGGGAAGCTGATGACAGCAAAGTCATTCATGAAATTCTTCCTCTAAGTACTGAAGACATATATTCTAATATGTCACCATACGAAAATAAGCTGAAAACTGAATGGGTGTTTCACAGAACTGTGATATGAAATTGCACGTTTGCAGACATGTGAGTCTTTTTTTTTTCCTGATATCTGTAGCTTTTAATAGCTCCTACACCAGGAAAACATGCCAGGCTTTCCAGTTCAGCAAGCAGAAGTGTGAGACTGGTCACGTTGCAAAGAGCTCTGACTTGTGCTTCTAGAAGTACAGGTCAAAGTTGTCAGAAAATAAAATAGCTCTGAGATCCGGTAAGGTACACTCGCTGTGTTAAAACAAGCTGCACTGCTCCAAGAATCTGCAGCACTTTTGCACTGCTTGAGAATAGTAACGTCAGGGGAAATGATTCACAGATTTCAGAATTTCTGCAAGGCTTTGTCTTATGTCTTCCAAGGGCTTTTTTTGGAGGATTTCATGGAATGACAGGTGACTTATAAACGCCTGTTTTGAAGGCGGGCTCCAGTTCATGTGTCATATACAGCACAGAAAGAGTGTGAGTCCATGGATGAAAGCTGATGACGTAATCCAGAGCGGGAGAAACTTGTCAGTCCCAGTGAGTGAAATACTTCAGATATAGAAAGTGGAGGCAGGTGTTTGCAGTTTGGACCCCCACTCATTCAGCTGAGAATAGCTCCAGTCCCCCACTGTCTGCTCACTGACTGACCTACACACGGTTTTGTGTTTGGAGCTTGTGCAGTCACTAGATCATATACTCTGACCTGTTCATGTCTTGGAATTGCATGTAGTTACGCAAAGCCATGTTTGACTATAACGTATCTTCTAGAATGATGTTCCAGTAACTAGAAGAACTTACACTGCATTTATACTGCAATGTCAAAGAGCTTTATATTTTGGAGAAACTGTCTCTTCTGAACCGACTTCTTTCTCTAGAGGCTCTTTTTTTCTGTAAGAGCTCAACAGACAAGCTTCTCGTCTGTATTATGATTCATTCTCTTAGCAGCCATAACGTTCAAGGGTAGAATTTGCTTGTATGCAGAGTTGAAAAGACAGGAAAACTTTGTCTCGCCTCAGGTGCAAAGACATTATCTAGAGACTACAAAAGCCCACCTGAGGTCTCTAAATTGTACAAATAGCCTTGGTGCTATGGTGAATAAGGAATCAGTCCTTACAGCTGCCATCATGCTGCTTAGCGGTGTGTGATTAGACTGGGATTTGTTATTTGTATAACAAGTGGTGTGGCCACAAAGCTCATCAGGCACTGGCAAACAACAGCACCTAGGGTGGCCAAGCCAATATCCTCCAGCATCTTCCTTATCTGCCTTGAAAAGTCACAAAGTCCACACAAAAAGGGTGCCTGGGAAAGAGGTGAACAGCCCCTTACTGGCAATACTGCTCTGCTAGACTCAGAGGAAAAATGAGTACGCTCTCCTACAACCAACAGATCATTTAATGCATTCTCTGCATTGAAAGGGACCTCTGAGGACCTTACAGTAAGTAATAGCCAGGTGACAATGTGGATTTCTGGAAAGTCTCATGGGAGGCTAGGAAGGGCATTAAGAAGCTTAGCAAGTAATATTTTTGTGCTACTATCTTCGGAAAGGAGCTGGCTGCTTGATACTACACTTGATTCTACACTATGTGGCAGAGAAAAGCTGATATACTGACCTACCCTTTAAAAATAAATATCAATTTGGTTTCTTGTCGTTGAATAATGAGACAATATTAGACCATCATTTTATGAAATTGTGACATGTGGTTGTCTGGACAGCTGCAGACTTGATATCATTTTCTTTGGGACAGCAGGCACAGCTGAAGATTGAAAGATTGAAGAATATAGAAAAGAGATACAGGAGCAAGATCTACAGGATCTACTTGCAGCAATTCCAGACTTTTATTCAAGCTCTCCTTGATTTCCAAACTCATCAAAACAGAATTTAATCACACCAAAGCCACCCCCAGCACTCTCTCCCTCTCTCCCTTTTTGGCAGCACTCTTTCCTCACAGTCGAGCTTTTGATCCTCTTCCCTCTCTTGTGTACACATCTGTTGCCTAAATCTTCAGCAAAGATACCTGAGGCATGCCTAGAGATCTGAATTTTTATGATGATGAAGGCAAGATCAATCTTCAGCATTTAAGTGGATAAGGATTTTGCAGTTAACCCTTAAGTCATTACTGGCTACAGTAAAAGGCTAGACCTGAAATCCACTGAATTTGTTTGAGAGTTAGATTTAAATATTGCAGTGAGATCATACCTAATTTTTATTCTATTCTGTAAATTGATACTAAACTTTTGCTCTTTGATTCTAAACAAGAACAGAGGTTTCCAGTGATTTGACTGAAGATCGTAAAGCAGGTAACGTATTTGCTGGCCAAGCATACTCTGATCTTTATCCTACATGCAGCAACACTAAAATACTTTTTTGGAAATAAAATACTGTGAAATAATAAGCTTGCAATACGTAATTCTGGAGTTTAACTGAGTAGGTCTTGTTTAACTTGGGCACAAAAGGTGAATCAGACTTCGTACAGCTAGTATGAGATCATCAGTGTACTATGCTGTGTCAGATAATTACTGTCATCTTGTGTGGAACACCTCTGTTTACACACATGGCTGTTTTTCTTTTGTTCTTGGGTAGATTCTGATCTTTTCGTGGTTGAAAGATGGCCTTAACATGTAGCAGCAGTATTAACAGTATTAACATATAATAACAGTAAACTTTAAGTTGTATTGCTCTGTTGTTTCAAAACTATTTAAGAAAAAGTAATTCAACTAAAAAGAAGTAATGTAGAAATATATATATATAAAAGAAAGTTCTTTTAATTCAACAAATGTTTAATTAGATTATGGCTATCTGAAGGTTTCTTTTCCACTGCCTCCAAATAGAAGGCTTTTGATGAGCCAGAGCATGGCCAAGTGAAGGCTGGCTCTCTTGAGACAGCCTATCACTTTGCTGAAAGGTGAAAACTTTATGCACTATGGACTTACTTACTCCCAAAGCAGTCGTTGCTGTAACTGTTATAGAAAACTCAACTATTTTCACCAAAGAGCTGCTTTTGTATTAAACATGGAAATAGTGGGACATTACTTTTATTAACGAGCATGATGCAGCTATAATAAAGGTAAAAACCTTAATCACCAAAGCCCTAAAATAAGAAAATAAGGTTTTAGTAGAGCATTAAATATATCGCAGAATATTCACCACATTGCAAGCAGATACTTGAAGTGATTTTGATTTGGAGAGTTATAGCCTAGTTGTCATGAGACAATGTTCACTTACAGCTTCATGAGAAACCACTATCTATTTGATGTGGTGCATTTTGGAGGAACCCATCTGGACATCAAGAACTGGAAGGCTCCAGCACAGCAATCAGAATTATCTGGTGGCAAGTCCAAGACCACTTTTTTTTTTTCTGCACATCAGTATGTGCGGTCTAGCTTTAAAGAAGGGATCTGGGTGAGCCAACATGTGTCCAAGGAAAGGATTTTCCACTAAAGTGATAGGAAACGCCTGTCTAATCCTATAAGGCCCCTCTTCATCTCTACCCTTGAAGTTTTTCTTGAGCTGATTTCTGCCTGAACACTTTACATAACTTTATATGTGATTTTGCACAGCTTTATGTTTTTTCTCCAGCCATTATAACCACTAGCTAAGAGCTTGAAGCATTTCCCAGGGTTGGCATGTGAACCTTAGCAGATTAAGCTCTAGTTTCACATGTAGTTCGCATCTCTAGCGGTCTTGCACAGCCCTCATCTTGACACTGCCAGACCCTCAAGCACAGCTGTGTGCAAAGCCGTTTCTGGACCATAACAGTTTATAATTTAAGGTAGACTTAGCCCACTCTTGTAGGTAGTAGGGGAGTAGACAATTCACTTCATGAAAACATTGATATCATCTGCGGCAATTCTGCTGTTATAAGAGCTGTAGGACCAATCATAAATCATGAGCTTTCCAAGGCCTTTTGTCAAATGCAGCTGTGGGAGAGTGTAGTGGGTGAGCTGAAGCTATGCAGTGTGCAGCCTACGCCCTTCCTTCCTGACTTGCAAAAGCTCTGCTTTGCTTTCTAGATGTATAATATGGCAGCTTCTTCTCTACTTCAAACAGCAGCAACTGCACAGGACCCTGGTATAAGAAATGAGAAGGTTTCATGGTGTTAAGCATTTCTCACATTCTCTATTTCAGCTTTTCTTATTCTTTGCACTCTTCGCTCAGTATCTGTCAATTTTCACATCCTACTCTGTACCTGATATTTTCTAATTCTCAGATGCCACTTCTTTTGCCCAGGCACTTTATAAATGGCTCTGTTCATTGCCACATTTTTCAGTAAGGCCTAGGACTGCAGCTTCTGCCACATCACCCCTTACATCTGCCTTTCCACTTCCCACAGCCAGGATCTCCCATGCTGTCCAGCTGCCGGGCTGGCTGGGTCCCTGGACCCGTGCAGGCTGTGGAGGTCGAATGTGCTTTGCTCTTCTGAAGCCAGCATGAGTTTATGAACGTTTGATGGCATTTGTAAACCCTTCACGCCAGTACCGTGGCAGTCTGTTTATGGCACTTATCTTTGCTGCACGTGTGTAATCAGAATCAGAGACTGCAGGCAGACAAGCATGTCACTATGTAAGTCAAATCCATCCATTCTTGTTGTGTCAGAAACCTTCCAGTTTTAGCTGAAAATATTATCCCTGGTAGCCTTCAGTATAACATAACATACTCTATAATGTCTTTGTAGCTATTTTATCACATGTCAAGAGTCTTTTAGTCCTTTTCTCTTTGCTAGTCTTCCCTTTAAATACTGTTGTGAATTCCTGCTACCAGCATGTGCTGGTGAAGGAGGCTGGTTGGAAATGTGTGGATCTGCTCTTGAGCAGATCCTAACCTCACCTGTGGACTTGGGCACTGAAGCTTTCCTCTGCTGGCCAGCCTTGACTGTCTGATGACACATGAAGGTGGCATCTTTTATGTGCTGCGGAAACCTCTCCAGCACTTTGGTAGAACACTCAGCAAAACGCATCTTTGTGCTGCCCAATAATAAAACACCAGAAACCGATGTGGCCCCAGGCTGCATAAAATTAATGAGGTGTAGCTTCTTCCCCATCATAATATGTAATGGAATTATGAAATAGCTTTTGCTCATTTATTTAATGACAGTAAACTTTATAAATCAAAGCCTAACCAAGTGGGATGCTGATTTGTTTCATTCATGAACTTCCCTGCGACCTCGTGGTTCTTGCAGTCACTGCTGTAGCTGGGCAGATGCACTAGCAGCAAATGTAGCCCTGTCTTGGCCTTTCCAGTCAGAGCTGGTTTAATCTTAGAAATTTAGAGCTGGCAGAGATTCCAGGGGAAATATAATGAGCATTATATTAGAAGAAGAGATGTGCTTTCCCAGAGCTTTCTAATCATGTCAGCTTGAAACAGCGTGGTAGGAAATAAGCAGCATGCGACTGTTTAACATGGCTGCTTTCCCTTCTTATGTTGCTTTCTGAGGGAGACACAGTCCTCCCCTTGGATAACTCCTGGCTCCAGCACATTCGATCACTGAATAGTGACTCCTGTCCAGAGGCCTGCTGCTTCCTCTGCCCTTAGTGCAGCAGTGTGGGAGTGTTGATACGATGTGAGATGTCAGGAGGGATTTGTGAGTCTGGGGAGGGATTCTAGCTAACGAGTCTTTACAACTCATCTTTCTCTTCCCTTTAGAGAGAAAACCTTGACCTGTACTAGGACAAATTGATGGTTGAGATAAAGCAGCAGCTGTAAGAGGGTGACAGTGGGTGACCAAGTGTTCCTCTCCCTCAGACAAACACAGCAGCACCCCCCATGTGTTAGTGTCTAGCCCTAGAAAAACTATTGCATTGTGGATTTATGTCTGATATGAATATGAGGTTGCTCAGTCTTCCTACCATTATTGAGCTTTTTTTTTTTTTTTTTTTTTTTTCCCTGTTTTTAATGCTCCCTGCTCTTCTGGGTGTGACAATCACTTCTGCTATTTATATTTAAGATGGACCATTTCTCCTAATTGCTTGCTGCAGGAAAATTAAAGCAAGATTGGGACATCTCAACCTAGGCAGGGCCAGGCATCCGCAGGGCTGTCTGACACTGTGGGCTTGGCCAGGTTGTCACGCTTGAGGAGAAAATCATAGAATCATGGAATCAGAGAATGCCTAAGGTTGGAAGGGACCTCTAGAGATCATCTAGTCCAACCCCCTGCACACGCAGGGCCACCTAGAGCACATGGCACATGGCTGCATTCAAGTGGGTCTTGAAGATCTCCAGAGGAGACTCCACAACCTCTCTGGGCAGCCTGTTCCAGGGCTCTGTCACCCTCACTGTCAGGAAATTTTTCCTTAAGTTCCCATGGGATGCTTCAGTTTGTGGACATTTCCTCTAGTTCTGTCAGTGGCCACCAGTGAAAATGACCCCCTGAGAGTTTAAAGTCACATCTTTACATGAGAATTGATGGGGAGCACTGCGAAGGAGGACCCCAAAGTCTTAGTAGATTTTGCTGCTGAGAGTATTTACCCTCTTCATCTGCAGGTTAGATGTAAGGGGATCAGTTGTTCAGGATATTTTAGATACCATCAAACCCACCTGCAAGTGGAGAACATGAAGAGACCTGCAGGAGCACTGCCCAGGAGGGACCATTATCCCAATGGGAAGATGGTCATCCTGTGCCCTGTGAGACCAAACACCCTGTGCTCAGGCTAATTCAGGACGCGGGAAAGGCTGGCTCCCCTGGCCACACAGCTGATGTTGAGGGTGCTAGGAGAGACAAAGCCTTTTCTCCCAGACAGAAACCGGGCAGACTTTCCCTGATGTCTCAGCAGGGAGCCAGCTGCGTGTTTGCAGCCAGCTCTGCCCTCAATCTCCGCTTAGCATAAAAGCCATCCCAAAGCTTTCAAACCATGGGAGAGCCATGGGAGAGCTGACAGTAGGAATGATTTCCCTCGCCGGCTCTTCCTCCGCTTACCTCAACAGAACCCCTCCAACACTAGCCTCACATCCCCGACATACTCGGAATATGAACAAAAGCCCTTCAAGTGGAGACAATGGAAAGCATAAAGCCAGCGTACTGGAGAGCCTGTGGGAGCCTATCGCGCAGCGGCCCTGGAGCCAGCCTCATGGCTGGGGAAATCAAAGGAATGGCAATGCTGAAAGCTTTAATTAAAGACAGCGCTGAGAAGTGTCACCAGCCGCGGCGACAGTGCGCGCTTCGGGAAAGCCGGATGGCGTCGGTGTGGGAAAAGGAGGAAAGGGCCTGGAAGGAAAAGAAACTTTTCCCATGCTTGTATCGGCATGGGGGAAGGCGCCGGCTAAAAGAGCTGTGAGGAGGATATTTGCGTGTGATTCGGCAGGAGATGAGACGGAGGTAAAAGCCTTGTCGTCACACCGTGGCCAAGACAGGGCACTCATTTCTGTCTGGAGATAAGAGCTCCTCTTCTTCTTCTCACCCCCCTTCTCCCCCAGAAACAAAAAAAGCCATATACAGGCATGTAAAGGGGATTTGAAGGAAATGCCCGAGGAAAGGCTCCGCCAGGCCCAGGAGGGTGGCCGCAGCCGGCGCACGGCGGCGGCGAGCGGCAGCACCAAGCTGGCTCCGTCGCTCCCTCTGCTGCTCGTAGCCCGCAGCTTCGGCTGGCAGCCGCCGCCGAGGACGTTTTAACCCCCAGCCTCACACACCCAAAGCAAAAAAACGCTGATAGAGAGGTCAACATGCGTTTTCTTCAAATCTAACATCATCTAACTTTGGAGGTGCAGCTATTCCTGGGATAAAACAGCGCTTGTTTCCTCATGGTGATCCCAAACAGCCCCTCTCTAGCGCAGTGTTGGGACAAGAAAGGCGGTCAAAGCGACACGCACGGGCACCGGCGGACACATGGGCACAGGCCCCGAACAGGCCCTGCAGCCGGGCAGCCTCGCAGCAGCCCGCGGGGAAGCGCAGGCCGGGGCGCCGCTCG
>VWPW01013488.1:56352-71766 GCA_013389825.1 Crypturellus undulatus
CTCGGCGCCGCACGGCTCGTGCTGGCCGGCAGCGGGGCGCGCGGCGCGGAGAGCGGAGCGAGGGCAGAGCGGGGGCCGCGCGTCACAGCAGCCCGCTCCATCCAGTGCGCCGAGCCTGTGCCGCTCACGGGAGCGGGCTAGCATGGAAGCTCCCACGACAGGGAACCTGGATGGACAAACCTGGTCCCAATGAAAAATGCTCTGAAAAAAAATGCTGGATGCAGATTCTTCGCAGCACAATAATGTTCAGATTACCTGTTTGCCAAACTGGCCTTTGTAAAGGATTATTTTGACTTGCTTAGTCCACACTTTTATATAAAACAGAAATTGCTATTGTTTAATCGAAGTGTTTTGCACACATCTGTTGAGACAAACCAGGAGTCCCCTTGCAGCCCACATGAACATCTATAAGTGAAGTTCAGTGTGGGAGCCCCTCGTGGCTGTGTGGGCCTCCGTGGCAGCGCTGTGGCAAGATCTCCATCCTGGCTCCTTTCTGATTCCCATCACCAGGCTGCTCTGCCAGGTCTTCTGTCTCCTTCCCTATAGTCAGCTGATTGCTTATGTTTTCCCCTTTCTCACACGCTCTCCAGAAGAGCACTCTCTCTTACCCCTGGCTCGTCAGCTCCCCACAGCAACAGGTGCTGCTTCCCACCCTGCCTCTGGAGGCCAGGGTCTCCGAAACTGGTCAGGTGGATGGCAAGAAATCCGGGGAGGTATGTGGGTGCTCTGGTGATGACAGTGATGTTCAGAGCAAATGCTCAAGTAAGGAAAGAGCTGCCCCTTTTGGAAAGCGGTTCCCCCAGCATGCAGTGAGAAGGCAAGCAGCTCTCCTTTGGGCTGCAGTGGCATCAGAAAAGTCACTTCTGATCAGGATTCCTCCGGACTTCTTCCTTTTGGGCAATTTTATACAAAGGGGTTGATTTCTCCAGTGCAATGCGCCTGTGCCTTGGCTGCTGCTGCAGCAAGGTGCATTTGCAGCACACACACATTAGAGGGCTATCTAATGCAGTTATAACCACACAGGAGGAAGGCAAATGCTTTGCCTTCCCGAGTGATGGGGGACTGACTGGGAGGGAGGTGTGCAGAGATTTTTATCCAGAAATACCTGCATGTGCTATCACATAGAACAAGAGCTGGTTCTTGTTGTGAGAGCAAAGGTGTCACTGAGATAAAAGGTGTCTCTGACGTCTAATTTTTATTTCAGCCCAAAGAAAACGACAGAGGCAGAAGAGAGGGAAAAAGATTTTTTAGATGAAGCCTTCAAGCACACACAGCACAGTGCAGTTCAATGCCATGCTGAAATAACAGGGCTAATTTTGGCCCTGCTCTGACCACAGTGGCAAGGGTCAGCACTGACTTTTCCTGTGAACCCCGTTCCTCCTGGCAGAGGTGATCTCTGTAGCCAGTAACGCGTTGCCTCCCATTTAAGCTCCATAGCAAACTTTACCAACTGTACGTGGCTTTGATTTGCCAGAAGCCTGGGACCTCTAAAATGGAAGGTTTGGATCAGTTCTAATTTACTGATTTTTTTATGCCAAGATTTTGTGTATCTGTCACAGACCTACTCTTCTCCTTCCGTTCTCTTGCCCTGGCTTTCCCCCAGACCTCCGTACTTTTAGCATTGTGAGACGATACCTTTAGCTAAGCTGTGCGAGCCCACACTTCCTGGAATGGGACAACACCTGCGTGGGAAGTGCAAGCAAACACAGCGTTCAGAAACCTTGAGGCTGGAGCTTAGAGCGTGGCTCAAGGCAAACACGCAACCAGGGAAGCGCGGCTGCTCTTTCCTGAGATCACCGTTTCCGTTGCTCAGGCTTGGATGCTGCTTTGCTGAGCTTGGTGAGGTATCCATGGTCATCAAAAACACCCAGGCCCAGCTACCTTTTTCTGCTGTGACTTGACTCTTGCAGTCGTGCGCACATGCAGTACGTGGCTCATGATTCGCCTGCAGCGTTTGTCCTGGCACAGTGAGTAGCGCTTTTGGTTATTTGATATGTACCTAATTTTCAAAAACATCAGTCACTTCCCAGAATCCCAGCACAAAAAAGGTCACAATTTCTCTTTTGAATATAAACAAAGGGCAGAAAACCACCCATTTGTCTAGCCTTGAGGTGTCTGACAAGGTAACTTGCTATGTTAATGAGTTCAGTGCAGAGTTAGGTTCTGCTGCCAGTGAGTCTTCATAATGTCCTTCTGAGATTGTTCCATTTTGTTTTGGGAGAAACTAGCAGGCACCTCAGCTCTGTGCTAGCAATTTCTGCATTTATGGGACCGTGGCGGTGGGGTGCTACCTGTCGTAGCTCTTTAAAGGAAACACTAAAATAACCCAGGGGAGCAACAACCACCAGGTTTTAGTTAGCTGATTTTATACACTGGTGCAAGATCTTTGTGATAAAAATATCCAGGGATCTGCTTTTCAGTTAGGAAATAGCAACTAGCAATTAGTGCAACTAAATGGAGCACACTGCTTGCCCCAGTAAAATGCTATAGCGTTTCTTCACCCTGAGTGTACTGGGGCCTCAGCTTTGCAAGGAGTTGACAATTTCTCGCGTAATTCTTCTCCCTGAACATGCAGGGACTCTCAAGCCTTCCAAGGAGTTATCAAGTGATTGGTGGAAAAGTCAGGGTCACATTCAGAAAGGAAATTGGATACCTGACTTGCAGGGGGGCCCTGAGAGGAGAGTGCAGAGCAGGGGAGCCCCAGGCGATGTCTGAAATCCTGCACACTCCCCACATCTTAGTACCATCCTACAGGCTTGACACGGCTGCCTGAGGAACTGATAAAGTGAGGCGAAGACTATTAAAAAACTCATTTTTCTTTGAAAATGTGCATGGTGGTAGGAGAACACTTGTGCATTTGCCCTCCTCTTTGGTGCTACATTTCCCAGCGTGGGGGGGTTGAACCTGCAGCTCTGGGGAGGGCTGTGGCCGGCTGGAGCAGGGCCAGGGCAGCTGGCCGCATGCCGCAAAGTGGAGGCGAGCGGCGTTGCTGCAGGGGCGAAGGGAGGAGCTGAACAAGCATCTCCAGCCTTGTCTGCGGTCCACGTTACCTGAGAGGGGGCAGGAGCTGGTGCAGACGTTTGTATGGCTTGTATGTATGAGGTGCATGGACACCGAGGGCCTTGGCTGTGTGCTGCTTTAGCTGTAAAATAACATGTGAGTGTTTCTCTGTTTTGCCAGGTGGCATGTGGATGGTTATGCATCTGCATCCAAAGAAGGTGCCAGAGAGCTCCTCTGTTTCTTACTACTGAGCAGATAAAACAAACTCTAATTTGAAATGGGCTTTATCTTCTGCATGTTTTGATGTTGCTCCCCAGTGGCAACAGAAGAGATAGCCTGAAGGAAAATTCCACCTCGTGACCCACCAGCTGCTGCTGAGCTCATCATTCCCTCCCTCTTCCCAGCGCAATCCTGGTGCGGCGCGCACGGAGCTCGCTCCGTCGGGAGAGGGGTTGCAATGCAGAGCGGTGAGAGTGCCCGTGCAGCACTGGGGTCAGAGCCTGCCTCTCCTCTTGCTTAATAAAACCAGCAGTAAGGGAGCGGTAGACAGCTTCCCCCCTGGAGTGCAGCTTCAAAAGAAGAGGAGCAGGGCAGGATTTTAAAAACTGTCTGTCTAAAGCTACTTTCCCCAAACCTTGTTTAAGCATTAAAGAGACTCAAGAGACTGACTAAAGGCAGACATCCTGTGTGGCACCTCCAGATGAGTCTAAAGCTATTTTAGAGACTATTTTATTTTTTAACCATAAGTACTTGTTTAAAGCAAGTGCTTCCTGGGGCTTCGGAAAACCCAGCTGCCAGAACAGGCACAAAACAGGATTCCTTTGGTGTGATCGCACCGGAGCAAAGGCAAGGGAGAAGGGCAAGACCCTTGAGTAAGACCCCTCATGTCACAACAACTGATAAATTCATGAATAGAGTCTCTTGAATATTTATTGTAATCGCAGAAGGAAAAAATCTCCAACAAAAAAATAAACAAACAAAATCCACTTGGTATACAGAATTCACATACGAACAGAATATCCAATGGAATACACAGTCTCTACTTCCACATAGAATTAAAACTCTGCATGTGGATAAAACTTGTACTTCACGTTCAGACAAGAGCTCCCATGGACGTACGCAGAAAATTCACAACATTTGTCACCCAGCAGCATTTTAAACTAACATATTTTTTAGGACTACAGTCACTATATTGCAGTAATAGCTGGGGAAGGAGGGATGGGTTGAGGCTCACCCCCTCACAAATATATTCTAGCACATACCTCAACTTTCCTTCTAGAAGTATTCAGCAAGTAGGTTAGCTTGAGGGGGCCAGAGCAGCTACATATTTTCAAGAGAAGCATTTATTTTTTTACTAATGTAATCACATGTCTATGAGGAATAATAAAAATACCAGGAAAATTATCTGCCAGCCCTTGAACAGTCAGGTCACTTAGCAGTAAAAAAATTAGGTAATGCATCCTCAGTCCTGCGGCAGCCTGTATGTCTATATTTAAGTTGTACCTCCTATTATGACTGTTACTTTGTCTGCTGCTCAACTGAAAAGACATCCTTTTTTTTTTTTTTTTTTTTATTAAGCAATGCTAAATCACTCTCAAGACAGATTTTCATTTCACTCTCATCTGTTAAATTTTGCGGACGGTGTCATGGCATCGTGGTACAGAAAGACGGAAGCATTTTAAAAGCTTCTCAGGCCACTTCAAGTGTTGTTATGCGCTCCTTAACGCAATCTGGCTATTTCACCTGCTCAGAGAAATTATTTGATGCTATATCAAAGGAAAATATGTTCCTGGTTTCCGGCAGGCCTTAGAGTTTGGTTCTTTTCCTGGTCAGATTAATTAAAAAACAAACAAACAAACAAAATGCCTACATCAACCTCTTACATTGTCACAAAAATCTATCAGATCAATCTCAAAATCTAATCATGTACGTTTTATCATGGTGCTAATGAAAACAATTGGTTATGGAAATCATTCAGCTAAAACAGTTAACTCCCGTTGACCCAGATTCAGTGGCCTGTCTCCATTTAGAAAATTCCCAGAGCACATGGCTTGTTCCTTTGAAACCAGAGATGCAGCAGGAATTAACAGAATTAGCTTCTTCTCTGCAGAGTCCCTAGGCACAGCTGGGAACCACTGGCATTTCAGATATTGAGGGTTTAAAGTAACTAATGTGCTTAAGGTTTGAGCTGAATAGAAACAGGCTTACTCACATGCTTAACCAAGTTGTTAAAAATATGCAAGGCTGACAGGAAAGGAAAAAGAAGTGCTGGGTTGTCTCCTTTTCCTTTCATGGCTGGATTCCGGTCTGCATTTTATCCCATTGGTACTGCAACTTTGCTGCTAATGGTGGAGTTACTCCACAGTAAGAGCTGGGTAGCAGGTGAGTGCAGAGCTGGGTCAGTATTTTTAGGAATATATCTTCCACCTTTAGGATCTAAAGAGGGTTAAGAAACTTAACAGACAGAGGAGATATTGATTAAGGTCTCCACCCACTGTGCTGGACCATTTTGACTGTGACCTGTAAACTGTTCCCAAAAATGTGAACTTGAGCCATCCACTTAACTTTGCCAAGTCATCCAAAAGAGTACTGGATACTCGTATTTAATATTTCAGGTAAGTATTATGTATTAACTCTATCAGATTAAGGAAAATATGTTCACATGATATTATGCATTACAGGCAGACAGAGCATATAACTAATTCTTTCAGGAATAAATTACTCCCTGTAAGTGATGAGTGCCAAGAGGGGTCCTTCAATGCTTCTGGAGAACATGCTTTAAAAATCTATGCAGATAGGATAATAGGCTAATCTTCTGACTGCAAGCACTGCCCAACTACTGTCCATATAACATTATCATTTTCAAGAAGGACACTCACGATTCTAAAAGTAAAATTGACATGCACTTGCAATAAACATACAGATATCTTTTACCACTGTCTCACATATGAAAAATAGTTCAAATGACTTAAGAGTAGAGTATTCTTACACTACATTGGTAAAGCATTTACTCTATAGGTTTTACTACAAGACACACACAGCTACTAGAAAACTTTTGAGCCACACAGGCATCATCAACATCTTATCACGCATACATGACACTTCTCCCTTTCACACAAGTTTATATACACTGAGTAAGTCATTAAATATTGCACTTATTGGCCCATGATCCCTCAGTTCTGAGGTATTCAAAAAATAGAAAACATATCTATTTTTATAACATAGTTTCATGCAACATTTAAGACATTTCAGTTCCACAAGCACTAGTATATAAGTTACGCATTCTGACAGTCCAACTGAAGCACGACATATCTGACATTATTGACAAAATATTAAATGAGAATTACAACACAGACAGATTTCATTTAACACCAGTTGCAGGTACATGTCAGGATTACTCAGGGAAATTTATCACTAAAAGTAGTAAACAATCCCTAGGTTTTACTTCTGCATGTTATGGATGATCCTGAAGCTATGAGAAGATTAGGATTTATGCTTCTCTCCCCTTCCCATCCCTTCCCGCAAATCAAACGCCAGGTACCTTGGGCTATAAATGACACACCATTTACGCCTGCTGGAACGATGGATGATAATAATCCTACAGTCTGCAAATTTAACCCAGCTGATCTCTGGTGCGAATGAGACTTTCTAGTTAAATTCTGCTCTGGTACTTAGGGAAGGCTTCACTGAACATGAACAAGGAGCAGTGGGAACTGAATGAGTGTCAAAGACGTACTGCTCTATACGCATAGTATACATGTGCAGTTGTAGATGCTGCCTAAGTTAGCACCCATGTATAAACAAAGATTAAAAAAAAAGAAAGAAAAATATTTTTTAAATAACCACTTAATAAAAAAAACTGACCAAAGAAAAAGATTGAATTTGGAAACTGAGTTGCCTCTTGAATTGAGACCTAACAGATGAAAAGCCTTGGAGAATTTGGGGTCAAACTATACTGAAGAGACTGTGTACAGATTAAATGGTGTAAATCAAGAAAATCCACATCCTCTGTTGGCACAAGTGAAGGTATGTTCCTTTAGCCCCTATAAGGATTTTTCATTCTTGCAGTTCTACATCACAAAATCACAAAATGAGTCCTGCTGAAGAGTAACTTGGCTTGTATGTTTTATGTCTGCATGTGAAACGGGCCAAGGGGGAATCTGTTGTAGTAGCAGAGCTGAATTTATTTAGTCAATGCCCTTAAAAATGCCAGTTACAGGCTTGTATCTCACAAGTGAATGCAATAAAGAGTAGTTTTGGGGGAGACTGACTTTTGAAGTTTTGGGGTCTCTGTTGAATTGCAAGTAAACATCATTTGTCTGCTATTGAAGAAGCAAAGCTGTCCTCATCAGATACAGGATTTGCATCATCATTCTTCCCTTAAAAAAAGACAACTGAACTCAAAGCACTCTCCAAGTTATGTTCAAACTCCCGCAGACTTTGTGCACCATAAAATAGCACTTCTTTCCTAAAATAAAGAAGGTACAGGTAGTACAGCTGGATATACAGAGCTCAGGAGACTGGGAGGAAAACTTAATTTTTCAGACTGATGCTCTGGAAAGGCCACACAGATGTTGTTGCTCAGGTAGTTTCTCTATGCACACATTGAGGATAAGCACAAGGGAGCAAACAGTCCCAGGTAACAGTCACAAGCACAGAGGTTCAGAGAGTGCATTTTGACAGAAGATCAGGCTAGCTTGTAGGTATTTCAAATACCACCAAAAAGTTCCAAGTAAATCAAACCCACAACAAAGAACCGAGGGAGAAACCTGTTACTTGGGCATTGAGGAGCAGCCAAGTGGCTGCTCACACACATGAACTGCTGTTGGAAGAGCCAACACGCACGTGCAGGCTCCACTCGGCAGGCCTGCGGCTCACGGGGTGGCTCTGCCGGCGCCGGCGCTCCTGCCGTTTCCCGGGAATTTCTCCTGCGCCAGGCGGCTCATGCAGCAAGCAGGACACTGCAAGGCTGAGGTACTGGCCATGCATCACAGTAGCCTGCCACTAACAGCATTTATCAGCCTGGATTGTAACTCAGAAAATGCACTGTGCAGTATTAGTTCAGCTGGCACTATGGAGCTCAGGACCCTCTGCCGGGAGGTGTCTAGTCCCTCAGGGATTTGCCATGCTCTGCGTCTCACCTGCTGCCCAGACCGCAGCTGAAGGGGCTACCTGTGGCTGCCTCCTGTGATATTCAGCCCTGTATCTGCACTGAAAGGGATAACAGATGGGTGCAAAGCCAAAGCATACTGGGTTTCATCATGGGGTGATTTGCCACCAGGAATTGCGATGAAGCAGAAAATAGTTTGGAATGTATTATAGTCAATGTAATGATCCAGCCTGCTTGTATCATTACAGCAAGTAAGTCTTTTGCTAGCCTGAACCTTGCTCTTGACAGAACTGTGCTACAACTGTGTTTACATCAGGGATCCTACCAAATCCTGCTCCTGTCTTCTCCAGTGACCAGCTTAGAGGAAGTGGCTATGAGATATGTGTGACTGCATGGTTAAATCTTGAGCTTGATCAGGTTGGGATGGGATTTCTGAAAGGGCTAATCCTGTTTTCAATTAAGAAAATGGCTGTTCTATCACAGAAGTCATCAGGAATAGAATTAGACCAAGACAAAATTCAGATTATTTAAAGTATAATTGAAAATCCCAGTCCTGCTGTTCTCCCAGAACTCACGCTAAAGTTTTAGGATGTTTGGTGAAGTGACAATAAATTGCTTCCAAAAGACTGTGGTTCTGGGGGTTTCCCTACAATAGCCAGGTTCCAGCTCAGAAATGAGAGTCCCAGGATCATGATTTTTCTTGTCTAAATCTGAGGAAAATCATGGGACTGCCATGAAGCACATGGCTGCAAAATCCAACTTTTCAACCTATTCAAGCCTTTTAACTTGTCTTCCTTTCATTTTTTGGTGTTGCAGACATTTTTTTTGTGTGTGTTGAGAAATGTCAACCTAGTCCTAAAGCAAGTCTAACAGAAATAACAACACAGTTAATGCTTTCTTAATTATACCGTTCAGTTAAAAAATGTCACTGTGACACAAATAATGCAGTATACCACAGAGGAAAGATGTAAGAAACTGCTGGTAATTACTAGTGAGTACTTTTTAGCATTGTGAAATATAATGATTTTTAACACTCGTCTTCACAACCCTTTCCTGATTTTATGATTTTATTAAGTTTAACTCCATAAATGTTGACAACTATTTATTACTCCTAAAACTTTTAAATATCCCGTGAATTTCTGATTGTCTTATCAAAAAACAGTTATCCTCAGCAAAGCCAAAATGAGGTCAAACTCCAACTCACTGACGTCAGCAGCATCTCTATGACGGATCCGAGCTGAAACACAGGGCCTTTGTAGTGTGGCAATGGTGTTCAGTGACTGAATGGAAGATGAAATTCCTAAAAGCTTAAAAATGCAGATTTGCAGAAACATGACAAGAAAGTTTTTGGCTATGAGCATAATATATCTGGCTTTGTCAGAGGTGATAGTATAACTTTTTTACCTAACACAGGTAGACTTGGAAAGAGCACCAGCCCTCCTCAGCTGAGGCAGGTCGTGGCAGTTTTCTCAGATGAAGGATTCAGAAATTAAGTCCAGTTTCGGAAAGATATTAGGCATGCAGTTCCCAAAGAAATGTAAATATAGTACAGGATGAAATACCTACTAACTCTGAGGATCTGGAATGAACACCCTAACTTAGCTGGGACCGTGCAGGGGTGTTACTTTGCTGTAAATCTAGAGGCTTTGGGACTAGGAAGGCTGGAGGTTTGTCCTTCCCACTCCCTGCAATTTCCAAGCAGCCATGGCGTCTAGCGTAAATGAGCCCAGGTTTGCCAAGGCATTATGCTCCAGGAAATGTCCCTTGTACAAATGATCTGCACAGAATGAGTGATTAGCTTGCTAGAGTAATATTTCTAAATTGATTTTCAGACAGGAAAAGCTGTAAGTGGCTTCAGGAAGCTTATTCTGAAACACCCTGGCCACTACCCCAAGGATTCAAGCATATAATTTGAAACTGATGAAGC
The DNA here is from genome assembly GCA_013389825.1 of Crypturellus undulatus. Taxonomy (NCBI): domain Eukaryota; kingdom Metazoa; phylum Chordata; class Aves; order Tinamiformes; family Tinamidae; genus Crypturellus; species Crypturellus undulatus. The sequence goes on from VWPW01013488.1 coordinate 66,390, forward strand.
AGGAATCAGTTCTAGGCAAATGTGGTCTGAGGACATGGCACCAGCTGAAGCAAGTACAATGTAAAACAATAAAAAGAGAAACTAATATCCATCCTGCATGCAAAAAACAGATGCTAAAAGAGGATCATCCTCACAAACTAATAATAGCTTCTCTATATACATACTTGACCAGCTGCTGATGTATAATAAAAGACTTTTCTCCCAAATAAATTAATCGGACGTTATAAATAAAGGCAAATAGACCATTCATAAATACTCTGTTGGCAACAGAACGGGCTGGAGCTGCCGCTGTTGGTGGCGGCACTAACAGCCACAGTTGGGCTGCTGTGGAGGGGGGGTGTCCTTTAGCCGTGTGCTCTGCTTGGCGGCGGCGATGGTGGGGTCTGTCTCCAAGCTTTCCGACATTTTGTCACAGATGATATCCACGAGTCGCTCAAATGTCTGCTTGACGTTAATGTTGTCCTTGGCACTTGTTTCAAAAAATTCAAAACCTGGTAAAATAAACAACATGTTGGTTGGATACGTATTCCAGTCTCTCCAATAAATACACAGATCTCTCCTGGGGACGAAAGAATGGAGAGAGACCCAGAAAGTAAACATGGAAGAGCACACACGATGTTGCAAGAGCAGTTACATTTGCAAAACAATCACAGAAACTACATTAGAGCTATTTGCTCCCAGCTAAAATCATGATTGGCCCCAAAACATATACTACTGTTAAAATGGTTTCATAATAAAATTGACACTAGTTTGAGAGTACTGTTATGTTTGAAATGCCCTATATGTCCAGCCATTGTGAAAGAACAATTCACTGTTTTCCATTTCTATTAGGTCCCACTAAACCTTATTCCACTGGAAATAGTCATTTCCATGGTGTCATTAACTGGGTGCCAAAATAGAAAATTGCACGTGGAAACAACCAGGTGAGAAAAGCACACAAGGCAAAGAAAGAGTTCTGCAGTGTGAGCTCTATGCAGAATACAGGAAAATCTCTTGGGACAAAGCCTCCCCCCGCCTCCTCCCCAAGCCAAAACAGTACATAAATAAACAGGCAAATGTACATTTTCTTTCCTCCTTGGTTCAATTGTGTAGAGGGACTTTTTCATATAATATTAGAAAGGGAATTGGAAAGGGAAATTTAGAGTCTGCAGGATCTGGGCAGGCAGCTTGCTATTGGGCCTGCAACCCCCCTGCTCTCTGCCTGTGCTGGGGCTTCCCCTCCTACTGCTCCTCTGTCTTCTTCTGTTTATTTGGTTTTTAAGTCTTTTCTCCTGTGCTCTGCCTTATCCCACTGTTACCACATTGCTCTCACCTGAGGGTTCCTTGGCAGTTTAGCACTTTCTGGTAATTCTTCATTCTAGTGCCTAAGAGTTCAATGCAACTACTTAGATAACACTAATACCAAGTGTTCTGCTCCCTAAATAAGATATAATATGCACATTTAATCCAATGTGCAATCTTAATGAATAGCTTTTGCATGTTTGAATATTAGTGCAGATTTACAGTAGATAATTATATTTAGCTTGGCATGATATCCCAGTGTGTGCTAATAACCAGTGCAAAAACTTTCTTCTCTGTTCTAAATATCCTTAATATTTTTAATTTACATAAAGTGCCTTGTGCTGAAATGCCACAAATGGCTAAATTGTTTAATAGCATAGGAACTAACTGCAAGCGAAAGTTAGTGTTTGTAGTTGGTTTATATAATAAACCCTTAGAGATACAAACATTGAAAAGGGATTTATTCATGCAACTTCCATTAATGTTGATATGAGGTTAACCCTCCAGGCTTGAAAATTTCTCCTTTATGCTTAAGTCTGGGAAGCAGGAAGAACACGCATAATAAAGGACATCACAGTATACAGAAATCATATACTGGGTGATAGTTTAAATCTGTATTTAAAATCAAATTTTAGTTTAGCAAGATTCATGTATTCTCTTCTTCACTTTGAAATAGAAGGAAGAGTGGGAAGAAGGAGGAATCTCAGTGGTTTTCAGGGCTCCTATGGAGCTCCGGGCCAGAGATGACCGTTCAGATGTGCAGGGGAGCACCTCGGGGGAAGAGGAGCCTCTGCCTTGTCTGTGCTCGTGCTGGGCTCTGCAGCCAGAGCTTTCCATAGCTGCTGGCATCTGCTCCACAGTATCCGGAAGCAAGCAGCCGCTCCAAAGGACACGTCTGCACTGCAGTCCAAGAGGGCGACTGCGGGTCACCATCTAATTGAGGTTTGGAAGAGGGTGAGCCGTGGCAGTCAGGCTGCCCTGACCCAGCTGGGAAGGTACTGGGCAGCTGTGTGTGCTTGTGTAAGCTGAAACCAGGACATCTGGATCGCAGAACAGACAGAACTGCAGTTACACGGCATACGATCAGGGGTCACTCCCTTGACTGCTGGGAACACTGTTCTGTATTTACAAGACAAACAAGTCATAACTGTGACAGAATATCACTATTACTGACTAGATAATAGCTTTCTAGCCTGGCCATAATCCAGTAATGGCACTGCCCACGATCCCACCAGTAATAAGAAGCACTAATTCCTTGTTCCTATTCCACATTTGAGATCTTTTCCTTCTTAAATCAATAAAGCGAAATGAAAGCCAAGCATGAAATCAAAGGGAGGACCCACTAACTTGAAATTTGCCTAACACAGCATAGATATTTTGCTGGTAAATATTGCCTTCCCTAACAGCTACAACACCTTCCAAGCAAAGACAGATCTTAGTGTATGAGTAGTCCTTATGATACTGCAGAAAAGCAACAGGATAAGCACTACTCCTTCACTGCTTAGGGCAATAGAGACAGAACGAGTAGGATCTATCTACATATGCACATGTGTATATGTGTATATACACACAAGTGTATATACATGTATATAAACCTGTAGAGATGACCTATAAATGGTCATTAGAAGTAGGTCCTATAGATGCAGAAATGGCCATATAGGATAGCCTCGTGTACATAGTTAAAAGATTTTTGGTGCAGTTTAAAAAAAAAAACAAAACAATAACTCTTTCTGTGTATGTCAGTGCAACAGAGAGTGTGTCGCTGTATTTCCTAGAAGATTGTACTTTAGTAAAATGTAAAAAGACGTACAAACTCTTGAGTTCTGGTTGTTTTCACTTTGCTATGATTGTTTTCCAGAGCTTTTTGCTGGTGATCCCTCCCCTCCTCCTGACTCATCTGGCGAATATTTTATTAATAAGGCCTAGACCATGTGCTTCCAAAATGCCTTTGAATGAGGGCCTCAGGTCCATGCCTTTTAACGCTTTCTTCAGTTCCTTTCCCAGTGCTTGCTGTTAACTATGAGGAAGCTTTTCCATGTATGAGAAGGAAGCAAGGTGAATTCCTTGCAGTTATCATGACAGTGGAGCTCAAGTCATGTTCCCACCATGACCTGTACTACAGATGTGGTTGGGATGGAGCAGAGCAGCGTAATGCAAAGACATGACAAGCCCGAGAGGCACATGAGTGGGTAAGACAGAACAGAGGGGAGAAACGGCCAAGGCTTTTGAGCATATGGGAGATAAAGATTAAAGTTCCAGAGCATATAGCAGTCCAAGTTTATGGAACTGATCTGAATACTATTTTAGTTTCCTTGTAGCTTCAGAAAAAGCACTTCTTCTCACAAGGGAAAAACAGTTTAGATAGATAGGCACCCTGAAGCAAATAAGCAGTCTAAATTTCTGGCTTTATTCTCTGTCTTGCCCTTACGCCGGCTCCACGGATGATCTCACTAAGAGAGAGACAAATGCAGGGAAACACGGGAGGACTGCAAAGGCCTTCTTTGCTAGGGAACGAGACTGGAAGCAGCTGGTGACCCCTGCTCTTCCCCAGAGGATCCCACTCTTGCTAGATGGTCTGGGTACAGAGTGCTCTGCTTTCAGGCTGGCTGAGTGGGAACTAGGCTGTTCAGAAAAGGGCAGGTGCTGGACAGTGCTGAAAAAGGTATGAAAAGAACATTATGCCCTGGCTACCTAAAAGGCAGAACTTTGCTGTTACATCTCAGCAGAGAACAGTTGTTTTAGCATCATTCTAGATGGAGCTAATATAGTTATCATTAATAGAAATACAAAGATTTTCATCCTCCCTTTAGGATGGCCAAATTGGAAAAGAAAAGTTAATGAGGGAGACTCTCAGTTGTGACAGAGCACACAGATCTGAAGGGAAATTACCCTGTAGTAATTTACAGCCTAGTAAGTACCTTTTTTTTTAGTTTTTCGGGACAAAAATTTTCCATATAAATACCAGTTGTACTGACTTGCACTGTGGCTTCTACGACTTTATGAAATAGGGCACTTGGAGAATAAATCACATCTGCGGCAAAGAATTTTTTTCTTATTTATTTACAGAAGACCCTTGGTGAGTAAATAGCTTGCTTAGCTTTGTCATTAAGTAACTTTCCTGTAATGCCACTCAGAGTCCACGGAAGTAAAGGGCAATCCTCCTTCACAAAAACACATCCTGTGGACAGGTGCTTTTGAGCTTTTAATCGTTCTGCCAATACTGCTCGTCTGTTATGACTAACGCAAAAACTTTGTGTTTGTCAGTGCCTGTCAGTCTGGCTCCTTCCTCTGGCAGCAACATTTGCCTTTTTACAAGAACTAAGAAATGGCAGAGGATGGAAATGTGAAGCAGGCCTGTTCCTGCACACCCCGGTTATTTCCACTTGCAGTGCACAGCAGAGTGCAGCCACGTGCCCGTGTTCTGGGGGCCGCTGGCTCCCTGCTGCCTGCGCGAAGGCCTCCGGCCAGCAGAGGCGATACAGGACTCGGTGTTCCAGCGAGCCGTGTGCCGGGGCGCCACGTCCTGCTGGATTCCAGATTCGGATGTCAAAATTACAGCTCCAAAGAGGTCTCTATGTTTGCTGCTTAGACTCTCAGAAGCCTAATACCCTCCCAGTGTTTGTCACCTCCAAGGACCTGTAGACAAGCAAAGGTTCACCCCTACTTCACACTGCAGAGTTGCCGTCTTACACCCAAGCTTTGGTAGTATTCAGAAACCAGTGAGACATTCTCCTGATGAATTTTAGCACCAGGTCTAATATTGTAGGCTTGGTCAGATCACACATAAGGGTGCTGAGTTACACACTGTATAAGCATATGGCACTGAAAAACGCTCTGATTTCAGACTAACCGGGATTCTAAACAGATATAATTTGAAGAAATTAAATCACTGCTGACTCTTGTTTCTCTGGCATGTCCTCACTTTTATAATGTGCATGCTTGAGCCAATAATGAAATGAATATAAAATATGCAGGGCTGGCTGGTCTGAAGTGAGAAATTTTCTTCCTGTTTTTGATAGGGCTGTTTTTCAAAACACTGAGAAAAAAGAGAGGAGAGGACACTGAGAAAAAAGAGAGGAGAGGAGAGGAGAGGAGA
>VWPW01013489.1:0-20851 GCA_013389825.1 Crypturellus undulatus
GTTCTGTGCAGTAAGAAGCTGTAGGCTTCCCATACCCTAGAACAGGGACTTTATATTTAGGAAGGGAACACAGCTCAGGCCTGTACCAGACTGTGCCTTTTGCCATCCCTTGAACATCGGCAATGTGACTAAATTGTAAGACTTCGAGTACTTCCCACACACATGATAGAAACTTGGCTGCTGACTTTACCAAAAGTGTTAGTCTTGATGTGCCAGAGCCTAGACGTGGTTTTTTAAGTACTAGATTCTGCAGGGAGCAGAGAGGTCCCTGGTGCAGCAAGGGGCTGGGAAGGGACAAGGGAAGATGAGGTGACCTGGGCATGGCAAGTGGCCACCAGGAGCAAAAAGGCAAGTTGGTTTCAATGCGAAATCATAGGAAAAGCCAGGCAGGGGCAGGATAAGAGCAAGGACAGGGAAGAGGCAGGCTTGCTGGTGCAGCCAGAGGGTGGATGAGCAGAGCAAGGATAGGAGGGGAGGTGCTGGGTCAGGGCAGATCCGTGTGTCCCGAGCAGGCTGCTCTCGAGGTGCATCTCGAGGAGCACTGGAAGGAGAGCGGCACCAATGATGACAGCTGGAACCATATGAGACAAAGAAAAGGGCGAAAATTAAGGACAGGGTTTCATGTCCGTTGGGGAGAGGGATGAGAACTAATTGAGCAGAGGGATGCGGAATGTTAGGCTTAGCGTTCCTAGGACATCCCATTTTTAGCTTTAGGTCTTTAAGTTCAGAAATACTTCTGCAGAGCGCAGTTCTGCTCCAAGTAAGGTGCTGCGTTTTGTTGATGCGGGGCTTGCAGTGGAGCCTGCTCCAAGGGGCACAGCGCTGCGGGGCCTGGCGGCGGCACGGAGAGGTGCTGCCAGCCTGGCCAGGGCGACCTCGGACACCGCAGAGCTTTGCAAAATCCATCAGCTGCTTTGGCATGTGGCCGGGTGTCTGCAGCAGTAACCACAAGCTAAATTGGCTGTGTGTAATGCCTGAGAGCAGCTCTCGGTGAGGGTTGTCTGGACGCCTGAGCGTGTTCCTGGGAAGCTGCTCACATCTGAGCTGCTGTTGCAAGTGCTGCCCGATGGCAGGAGAGCTGACCNGGGCACAGCACTGCGGGGCCTGGCGGCGGCACAGAGACGTGCTGCCAGCCTGGCCAGGCCTCGGACACCGCAGAGCTTTGCAAAATCCATCAGCTGCTTTGGCATGTGGCCGGGTGTCTGCAGCAGTAACCACAAGCTAAATTGGCTGTGTGTAATGCCTGAGAGCAGCTCTCGGTGAGGGTTGTCTGGACGCCTGAGCGTGTTCCTGGGAAGCTGCTCACATCTGAGCTGCTGTTGCAAGTGCTGCCCGATGGCAGGAGAGCTGACCTGAGTCTGCCCGCAGAGTTGTCTCTGCAGTGTCGCTGCCACCAAATTTCTAACTATTTGCATCACTAGGAAATACTGAAGTCTCTTCGGCACCTCTCTGTGTCTTCTCGATGTTGTATTCAGAATGGGTGGACTTTGGATCGCTGCATTAGAGTTGGGATGCTGCAGTGAACATGCATTATCCTTCCTCTGCGCGAAGCTGCACGGATTACAAGGACTATTCTGGCACTCTCAAATGCGCCTTCGTTTTGCTGCGTGTTGCACTGTCAGCTAGCAAAGCATGTTAGAAATAATTTCGTTTGTTATCTTCCCCTTTCTTTTGCTTGTAGTTCGAACGCTAAATGTTTCCCTTATAAGGCTTACATGCTTCACCTTGCATGTGCCAGTGGCTTAATAAGAACATCTGCTGTCTTTCTGCAGCAAATCTGATGATTTCTCTACGCACGTATATTTAGTTGTACATATAAATAGAATCCAGGCACTGTTAGATGCGTATGAAAGTGCACGTCAGATTGAAATGGTAACATATGAGGTTTTCTGCAGCTCCATTTATGAAGTATCAAGTTAAAAACGAAGCTGTGAAGTAGCCAGATAACTTTTTCTTTCTGCCACAAAGACATATGCTTGTACAGGCTACCCCAGGCAGATCTCCGCTGCGTGCCGCGAGTGGTCAGCGTGTCGGGTGCTGCATCGTTGCTGGAGAGCTGCTTTTCCTTCTGGTTGGGCTTTCCGAGAGCGGAGTGGAGGGGAACGTTGCTCCAGATGTCTGGCTCCTGTCGCCGGTTTTGTTGCTGTCTACAGCAAAATTTGAGTTTTAGCTCAACAGTGCAAATTTCCCTTGAATCTTTGGAAGCCGTACACAGCGCAGCGCTGGGATACGTGTAAATGGCTACAAAGTGTGGTGATTGGAGTGGCTGGTTTAAGAGAAGCTGTAAAACGGTTCCAGCTGGAGCACATTCTTGAGGTAAGCTCAAAATACGCTCCAAATTGTCAGTGCACCACTCAGGAAGAACACAAGAAACAAATCATCTTTAGTGTGTTTTGCTTCCCCTAATGCACATGAGGCTGGTGGAGAGGGAAGCCGGTCCATTTTCAACAGTTTGCGTAAAACTGTCCCTGGGTTTTACTTCTTACTCGAGCGCTTTTGCAAGTAAACGCATCCCGCTGGGTCGCGCGCGCACGGTTATTTCTGTGCATGCGTTTCTGTGGACATAGCGCTGTGTATTTTAGTAGCTATAGTACGTCTGCCCATTAGTATTTATGTGGAACTGAGAGCTTCGGTTCTTGCGATTTTTAATAAACATTGATGGTGTTAGTAGTTTATACTGAGAATTCACTCTGCTCCATCAAAATGGCAGCTCTAATTAGGTTCCTTGAATTAGCTAATGGATTTTGAGCAGGATGGCTTACAAAGCTCTTACAGCTGTCCAAGATATTCCTGCATGGCAGAAAGACAAAAGGCCCCTGGAAGCTACAGACTTTAAAGCTTTAGTAGAAATGTGGTTGACAGTTAAAAAAGATAAATTACGTTTGTCGTTTTTTCCCCGTAAAAGTCCTGATACTGGATTAATGTTATCCTAGTGGTGATCATTCATTAAAAACACCAACATCCCCCTCCCAACTTGATGTCATGGATGCATTTTGGCTGGAGATCTGTCATTTTCCCTGACACTTCGCACGTGGCATAAATAAATTCTTTTAAAAAGAAAAAAAAAAGTGTAAACTGTGTCTGTAACAGGGTTGCAGACATAGAGACTTGTTGAGCTGAGGCTGAGATTTCTACCTCATTTCCACCTAGGCCAGATCCTATAAAAACAGACCACAGAGAGGATTAGTTGCTGCCACTCCAATGGGATAAATTTACATGGGTATAGAATGAAGAACACGGTTTCTTGTGGGAACATGGAGAAGTAATTCCCATGAGAAAATGGATAAGTTACTGCTGGCTCTGCAGTTTTCAGCAAAATGTATTTTCAAGTGTGGACAGCATCATCTCCTGCGCGCGAATCCTTAGGTACTCGGCCCTCTCCTTCCCCAGGGAGAAGAGAAATCCCGACCGGAGTGACTTGTCACCCTCCCTGCCTCCTGCCGAGACCCCGGCGGGGCTCCCGCACGGCTGCTTCCTTGGGAGCCTGCGGAGCGCTTATTATTCCAGCCTTAGCGATAAGTTTAATAAAGTGCGGTGCGAAAAAGCAATAGTCTGCAAATGAAAAAACGGAGCTGCCGCTCGCAGGCAGGTGTGATAGCGCCGGGGAAGGGAGCTGCGTTTCCTCGCAGCGATTTAGCGCCCGGCGTCCGCTTTGTTGAAGCGCTCGAGCTGCTGTAAATGAAGTTGGAGGGCTCAAAATCTGCTCTGTGTGTTGGTGCGACCTATTTCTATTGTAAACATGCCAGCTGCTTTGCATCAGTAGAGCAAAATACCCCCCGCCCAAGCCCCGTTGTAATACAAAGTGCCAAAAAAAGGCAATTTAAGTATTTTGCCGTGTAAATCCAGAAGAAATTACCTTGGAGAGAAGGCCCTCAATTACGCCTCACACGTGACTTCTGCATGATGGATAAAAGGCATAATTGATATCATCTTTAGTGAGGAAACCAGAAACTGTTGCATTGTCTAGAGGCTACTGAAAATACCAGGAAAATCTGTTTTTCATTATTTTCATTGTGTATTGTTTATAGAGAGTTTGGTTGTTGTCAGCAGCCGAGTCCCTAATCTCTGTGCTTCGCTAGCCCTTTGGAGACACGTGCGCGTCTCGGAGCAACGAGACAGCAGCAAACTGGTCACATGCCAGAAACACAGACGTTGCCACTAGCCAGCCTGAGCTATAAGCATCTTTTTATTATTATCAGTTAAAATCTAGCAACGGCTTCCCCTGCCGAGGTGCACTGCACCGAGCAGAAAAGAAACGATGCCTTTTCTTTCAAGCAGAGAGAAACCGGCTGTAAACAAGATGACGTCCCCTATTTTTTCTTTCTTTGCCCTCCACTTGATTGCAAATAACGCGTTTCTCTTGCAGCAGCACATACCTAGTCTGGTGCTCGGATGAAGTTAAACATTCATGTGCCAGGGCTGTTCCTTAATGCAAGAAACTGGCTATAGCTCCCTAAATTCTGGCCAGCTGTAGCCAGCTCTAGGTTATACAGGAGAGGAAGGGAGACGAGAACGGCCCTTGATTGCGGCAATGCTGCTCACTTGAGTGTCTAGGCCATCTGCTACGACAAACAGGACAAGGTGTTGCATGTCATGCGAGAGGAGGGCAACGTGAAAGGACGCTTCATGTCAAGGCACTGAGAGATGTTTTATAAACAGTTTGGAAAAAGTGAAAGTGATACAAATCTGTCTCGATTTCCAAATAATTCTTGTGAGGCTTCTCTAAGTGTGGTATCAGCTATTTTGGGAAAGCAAAGGTTAATGGTACTGCAAATGTGTGTCATGCAAGGTTCTCTCCCTTTCTTTCTTCCTAATGAATCTCTGGGAACCTAAGAATATTATCTTCTTTCTCTCCACTAAGCTCCTAATGTCACGGGGTCACCAGTGATGCTCCAGGTCAATAGGACTCAATTTACATCCAGACAAATGGTAGTCATGTGCTGCCCTAGGAGTCTCTGACCTTTCGGACATAAGTGGTTGTTCTGCTTTTATGTTAGCCTAAAGAATTGAAAGGTGACGGCGTGTGTTCCCCCGAGGAGCAGTTTGGACTTCTTTTTAAGTATTGCAAAGCACATTATGTAGTATGTAAGTTCAAATAAATTTAAATAGTAAACAGCTACTCCAGGGAAGTTTGCTTTCTTGCAGTTTATCCTTAGCTTTGGGTGTTTTTATGCACACTCAGTGGGATGGAGAGAAATACACTCAACTCCCCATCTGTCTGGAGCTGTCAGGACAGTCCTGCCTATATGGAATGGAGCCCACCATCTTCCTTCCAGCCACTCCTCATGGGTTTCCAAATCAGGTCTCCTACTCGAGCCCCTTTGCACTGGTACAGACTGTAGTTGTGTGAACATGGGATGTATTCCTGTCCCAAGAGAGCCAAATACATCAATCCCCATGGCTACAGTAACTAAAAAGCCATGGTCCTTAGCTTCAGTCCTTGCTGCGGTCATGCGTGGGAGACCCAAGCCACCTCTGTCTGAACATCGGAGACGATGCTGGAGCCTACAAGGCAGTGGAGGTGCTGTCAGTGAGGAGCTCCTGACAAGTCTTTTATTGCAATGTCATTCATTTACTCAAGTACTTATGAAAACAACAAGTGTTCATTTCTTCCTCTGCTTGCTTTCCCTTGGTGGGTGACAAAGATGAAAGCTGAAATATTGTAGAGTTATGTTCTTATCATTGATTTTCTTTTTATCCCTTTCCACCATTCTTGTTATTCCTTCCTGCTGCCAGGCTTGGAGAAATGTCTTCCTAAGCAGTGTAGTACTTCAGGGCAGGAAAACAAGGGCTGCAACTGGACTATTCCTGTCCTCGAATATTCATTTGTTATAACTCCAAAGTGAAAGTTTTACCATTGGTGAAATGTTCTCTTTCTCTGTTGGACTCCTTTATACTGTGCCTCTCTGTGCAGACCAGCATGTGCCGTTCCATATATAAAATCAGTTCTGCATTATAGCCAATGGTGACTGAAAGACTGTCCATTCTCTTGAGTCAGTGTGAATCGAGTTTTGTGTTGTATTTGTTTGCTAATGGAAAATGCACCAAAAGAATAATTTTTCTTTTATTTCTTTCTTTTTTCCCAGCTTGGAAACACAAGTTGTTTTTTTAGAGGCTGACAGTCAGCTGGGTGAAATCAGTGCTGGAAATAAGTGGCTGGCAAAAAAAGTCCTGTGCAATATTAATGCATTTAGGAAAACCACTGGAAACAAAATGTTTATTGCCTCAGAAAGTGTGTGTTTATATACAGCTGTAAGTGGTTCGTCTTAGTCTGTGCATGTGACAGTTGTTTTTAATTTTGTGCTATCTAGAGAGATGCAGTAAGAAGTCACTAATTTGAAAAATGGCATTTTTAACCTGAATGATTGAAATCCAGATAAGTTAGTTACAGGAAGAATAGAGGGGCTATTTTTGTGGAAAAGCTGAACCGTGTTGTGTATATGAAATACTAATGATGATATTTTGATGCCTTGAAAAAATAACTCATCTTCCACGTTAGGATGCCGGGGTTCTGCTACGGCGCTTGCCTGTCTGGCTCTGCAGAAAGGACGGAATGAAATTTCACACTCGTGTTTTAGATAATGTTAGAAGGACTTTGAGGAGGTGCCCGTGCAAAATTATTGTTGCTTTTTTTTCTTGGGACACCTATTCTGCTGGGATGCTCGAGGGGCAGTTTGTAGATCTTCAGAATCACCTGGGCAGTCTTTGAGGTGCAGTGGAGGAGTCGGAGCATTGCTTGTACTTTCTNGGGACACCTGTTCTGCTGGGATGCTCGAGGGACAGTTTGTCTTCAGAATCACCTGGGCAGTCTTTGAGGTGCAGTGGAGGAGTCGGAGCATTGCTTGTACTTTCTTTGCTAAAGCATTGAGTTCCCTATCACCGGGGAAAGCAAGAGCATAGATACCCTCTCTCCCCCGTTCCCAGCACATGGAGGAAAATTTTTCAAAAATTTTGCTCTTCTAAGACAGGAGACTCTTGCACCATGAGAAGCAGCCCAACTCCACTTTAAAAAATAATTCTCTTTAAAATTGCAGTAACCAGAACGGAGCCTGTACAGTGACTCTGCCAAACACAAGTGAATGAAATCAATAACTGAATCTTCACTAAAGTCTATATGAAGTTTCTCAGAGATTTTTTTCCTACCTACCTAGGTGTTCTTTAAAAACTTCCCTCACAAAGCTCCAGCTTCCATCCCAGCATCAGCCCCTTCTGTCTCCTTGCATTCAGCATCACTGTCAAAAACCATGGAGTCTCCTGCTCCCTTGCAAGGTGGTGAGTGGTTCTCTCACGACTTTATTGTGACACCTGCAAAGTTGGTAGGTTGGTTAATTGCGCCTGTGAGCGCGTTGAGTTGAGTTGAGTTGAATTGAGTTGAGTTGAGTTGAGTTGAGTTGAGTTGAGTTGAGTTGAGGGGCAATGGGAGATGTGTGGTTGTGAGGTCGTATGGAAAGGATTGCCAGTACGTGGCAGAGGAGGGAGTTTGCATTAAATTGCAGACATGATGAGGACTGTTAATATTTACATCTCCTCAAGGAGGGACCACTGCATTAAATGTAAAGCTACTGTAAAAGAAACCCGACGTTGAGTTGAGTTGAGTTGAGTTGAGTTGAGGGGCAATGGGAGATGTGTGGTTGTGAGGTCGTATGGAAAGGATTGCCAGTACGTGGCAGAGGAGGGAGTTTGCATTAAATTGCAGACATGATGAGGACTGTTAATATTTACATCTCCTCAAGGAGGGACCACTGCATTAAATGTAAAGCTACTGTAAAAGAAACCCGTCTCCTGTCCTTAGGAGGCTTTGTGAAAAACTGCACTAAGTCTCCTTAAAATAAATCGACTGAGACTGTAGTATTTGTTTTTATATTTCTTCTGTATGTTCAGGTTTCTTTTCGGTATAAATAGTTATGCATCCTGAGCATTTGGACCCGTATTCATATATTTTTTCCTTGTCTGAGACCTGCTATCTGATTGAAACCAATATTTTTTAATTATGTATTTATAGGCAGATGAGAGAATAGTTTGCAGTCAGTGTCTGATCTTCTCTGCAAATCTTGGAAAATTGTGTTGTTTTTTTTTTTTAATATTGCCTTATCGGTTTCTTTTTTATATTACTGATGACTTCATTCTGTTTGAATTCAATGCTTCGGTTTCTTTGGGGTAAACTAATAGATTATGTATGCGATATTTGCACAGTGCTGATTGAATTCATCTGGTGAGTTTGAATGTGGTTCATATATTCACATAATTGTCGGGAGCCAACTTGAAATTCAGAACTGTTTCATGATCATTGCATAGGGCATCGTATTCATCTCACGTTACTCAGGAGTGGGTACAACTTTCATGGCAAGCTGCATGTGCAGCTCCTTCAGAAGCCAATCTCCTACATTTGTGCCTGTAAACTGTGATGGAGGGGAGAAAAGAAAAGTTGTTGTGTCTTAAGCTTTCTCCTAAGAAAATGAAGCTGCTGTTGTAGTGCAACAACAGCCGGGCTGTTCCCCCCCACACACCTTTCTAACAACTTCTAAACATACAGGCCAGGTTTGATCAGATTTGACAGATGTGTCATGAGCTCAGCCCCATTATCGGACACCAGAGAATCCACATGAGGGCACAGAAATTCCACCTTTGTGGAGCTGCTTGTTTCCGCGGAGATTATGCTTGTGTTTTCACGCTGATCCCGATGGATACGTTTCCATTTGGTGCCATCTTTCATTCAAACGATCCTGCTCGTTCTCATGGGTAGGTTTTGTGCTTTAGTATGGCCATGGCAGAGGTTTGCCAAAGAAAAAGCTGCAAGGCTGGGCTTGTAATACCTGTATGATCAATCTCCCGTGCTGGTGGCCGGGCTTCAGCAGAAGGAAGCTCACCCAGAGGAGATTAGCAGCAAACAGTGCCCAGGCTGCTGTGCTGTTGCTGCTCCTTACAGTGGTTGACACTCTGCTGGAATGAATGAATCAATCTCAAGTTTCCTTCAAAAAAAAAAAAAAAGAAGAACTTTAGCTATTTTTATGCTATTTTCAGATTACCTCTTCAGCCAAAAAATACTTGGAGGTGAAAAGGGAGTATGTGGCAATCAGACCACTGGTCAGAGGTGTTAATACAGTTTGCAGAGAGCTGCAGGAAGCTGGAGCAGCTTGACTCAAACCAGACATTGCCCGTGGTTCCTTGTTTCCCTCTCTTGGCTTCTGCTGCTTTGGAAATGCAGATGTTGGCCAGGCAAAAAGGACCACATTGCCCTTTGGGCCTCCTGTGCGTGGCCCTAATTAAATCCTTGGTTTTCTCTAGACACAGTACGGTGAGGAGCTTTCACGGGCATCATGTCGCTCGTGCATTGTGGTCCAGAGCTCACTGTCCCAAGTAGCATCCCTGCTAGCCAGTCCCCATCCCGGTGTCCTGCAGACGGGAGAGGTTCTCCCCCAGTTAACGAGACTGCACACGTGAACCTGTTCACCTGCAAGCACCAGGACTGTGGGGAGAGTCAGGAGGAGAAAAGGGGGAATGTGCTTTTTTATTTAACAGGCCGCAGTATTTGTACAAGCTTTCTGCACCGTCTTGGCAGATGATGAGAAAAGTCTCCCGTGCTCGGGAAGCGCTGGGTAAGTCAGCCAAAGAAGCTGGAGACCTCGGGGCTCTGCAGAGCTCTGAGAGGGGCCCGAAGCGCTTTGGAGCCAGGGAAGCAAGTCGTTCCAGTCTTTGTTTCTCATGGAAACATCCTGGTGCTGCAGGAAACATCCCCAGTGCTGGCTACGTGCTTCATTACTTGAGATCTCCCTTCACTGGAAATTAATTTCCAACCTAGTTTAGCCACCCATCTAGGTGGTCGTTAGATTCTAGGAACTATTTATTATTGAACTGATGGGTTTATGTCCAGTCTTTTATATGTCTTTATAAATTCAGTTTGTTATGAAAAGTCCTGTAAACGGCCTCCATAGGGTCTGGCAAGCACAGGGGAAGGAGGTATGACAGGCAGCTCCATGGGAGGTGGTTAAATCGAAGGGGGTTAAACCATGGGGTTAAATCCATCCTGCTGTAGCCCATTCTCAGAGGGGCAGAGTTAAGGTTGCGAAGGAAGAGAGTTTGTGGGGAAGTGCTGCAATAACCGGGTTTTATTGGTGTTGGTTTAGGGTTGGTTTAGTTATACATAAATCTCCTGTGGATACTGGTGAACGCCAGTGAGTCAGTGTCTGCCCCAGGCTAGAAAGAGCTACGGGAGGCTTCTAGTTCATCCATTTTCCATGTGACTGTTCTTTTTGAAATCTTATTCTTGGGAATTTGGGGATAGGGATGAGGATACTGGAACCTTGCAGGTACTGCATGAGTTTCCACAGTTGTGTAAGGCCATCCATAAGGTTTTGGAGGGGTTACGGGCTTCACAGCCCGCAGACACCCACGTGTTTAGCTCGGCAAACCAAGCAAGCCCAGTGGCCTGTCCAGGGCAGACTGAAGCGCATGCGGCTCGGCACACAAACAAGTCTTTGTTGGATTACTGCCTAATTACCACTTAAAAACGGTGTCGAGATTTGATAGTGCGCTCTTCCATCCACAGCCTCCGCTGTGTTTTCGTGGCTGATGTTTTAGTTCTTCGCAAAACTGGGAGGGAGGTTGTCTCTTCTGAGATAAAACCTTTTCTGTGCTTCCTTGTGAATAAAGTCTATTCTTTACCTTGAGAAAATGTAATTTTAGGGAAATTCCACATTTAGCGTGGGAGCAAAAGGAAACGTTTTTCTGGCAGCTTATCATCCTCATCATCATTATTATTAAAATATGATAGCCATTTATAGTTGCTCATAGGAATGTTAAAAGTTTCCTTGTGCTCCCCCATCTGTCTGCATCCATCTGTTGTCTCTCGTCGTGCGCTTGGAGTTGTGAGTTCTTTGGACAGGGACAGTCTTTTCTAGAAATGGGGATCGAGTTCGCATTGAGGAGCTTTATTAACAGGAGAATGCAAAAAGAGGGCTGATGTGAGCTACCATGCGGGTCAGCACAGCGAGAGGTTCACGTGTATCTGTCTCACAGGTGCGAGTGATCCACGTGCGGGCATCTGGCGCGGGTTTAAGACGCATGTGTGCACATGAGTTCTCTTTAGCTGCCTTTTTTTTTCCCCTCTTCCCCGCAGCGTGTGTGCAGGCGGCGTGAACGCCGAGCGCATCCAGCGGCTGCGGCAGGAGTACCAGCAGGCGCGGCGGGAGGGCCTGCCCTTCTACGAGGACGACGAGGGCCGCGCGCCGCCGCCGGACTACGAGCAGCGCTGGGTAGGTGCCCGCGCGCGTCCCGGCCCCGCGGGCGTTGGCGTGTCAGCTACACATGGCTCCGGGCTTTGCAGAAATGGAGAAATCTGTTAACGCCACCCCAAAAGAGAAAACACACGTATCCTGTAAACCTGGCTAAAAATAACACGTCTGTTCGCTGTATTGATTTAGGCCCAGGTTTCCTCTGTCCCAGGGGAGGCCCAAGATACGCAGTCCTAGCCAGACTTCCAGTCACATGTGGTGGCATCAAGGCTTTTCAGCAGGATTTATGGCACTCTCTTAGTTCATCCAGCGATTCCCTCTGGGTTTAATGAGAGCATTAAAAGAACAGACTCTCACTGTGCTCTGCTGTAAAGTGAGAGGGAGGAAATGTAAGCATGTCTGCCCCTGCCCTTCCTTCTGTGCAAAAGCCAATAGCAATCTGGCCAGGATACATCCTCAGTCACTTTTATGAAGTGAAAAATGGAATATTTTGCTCTTCTTCCATTAAAGGATCTTAAAATATTTTCCCAACGGTAAGGAACTGTTAGCGATGCGCTGTATTCCCTATTGTATATGTAGGAGTCACAGGACAGAGAGACATATAATTCTTGGGTAATCTATGGTGGAACCAGTGATAAAATCAAGAGCATCTGATTTTTGAATGTGTTAAATGCAACAGCTATAGCCTGCAGCATCCAAGCGAAACACTTAGGAGCTCCCCCTCCTCAAGACTTCAGGACTGGGCTCTGTCTCCTCAGGAGTTGATATAATCAACGAGCATTCAAAAATGCAACTTTTTGACATGATACCATATACGATATAGTTAAAAATTTACTTAGAACAGGTAGGCCTGTGTTACCATCTTTAGAATTAAAATAGATTTGGGGTTTGTACTAACATCACTGTTGTTTTAATGCCCCCAAGGCCATCAGTGCACATGATGAAGTGAAACCTTTAGCAGTTGGGCTGATATTCAAAAATATTTTATGTGAGACTAGACTTTATTGCAGCCACAGAAAGATACAGTTAAAAATGATGCTTTTACATAAATTAACATATATATTTGTTCATTAACTCCTAAGTATTTAAATATTTAACTATTTAAATATTTTGTATGTATTGCTCTCAAAAATATCACCTTCAGCAAAATAATTAACTTCAGCAAAGTTAACCTTAATGTACTGTTGCAAACTAAGATTAGAATATGCAGCAAATGTTCTGCCTCTTGAAGCCTTGCGGCAGGACACCAGACCTGCCCAGGGCGTCTTCAGCAACTTGAGGACTTCCACTTCTTATCTGGAACTGAGAGAGCTTCATTAAGCCTCAAAGGATGTTCCCATTTGTGGTCCAGTGTAGTTTCCTAAGAGTCACAAAGGCTCCTTGTAGCTAATCCCTTTTAAGCCTTTTCTATTAGGTATAATGCCCAGAGATTACTGATTTCCAAAGCTTTGCCTTTCCGATGAGGTAAGTTGTCCTTAATCAGAGCACCTGAAAGAGAGCTTTGAACCTCCCCGTCTTGAACTGATTAATAGGAGCGGCACCAGGATTGTTTCAGTTTTTCCTTCAAATGCAGAGTATTTTAAAACGTTTCTGTTGAGAGCAGTGGCAATCTACTTTAAACTCAGAATCTACCTTAAGGGCTGCTTTACTCGGGGCTCGTTGCTGCAGCAGTTCCTCCTGCTGAAGTGGCTTACAGATTTCAAAGACTTCTGCTCTCTCAGTGCAACAAAGTCGTGGCTCATCCAGCCTTGCTTTGGTCGGGACAGCAGCGGGGCCACAGCTCGCTCTCCTTTGGCTCCTGTCTGGAAGTTCTTGAGCTTTACTCTGACATGTGGTTTTACTTTTAAAATATATATGTTACATTCGTATATTCAAAGGAAGAAGAAACAAAAATAGAACCAAAATATTAAAAAGAAAACAAATGTTTCTAAAGCATCTTGCCAGGACAGTCGTCCAGACATTTTGTAACTAATATCATGTTTCCCACCTCAGACTGCTGACCCTTAGCAGTACTGTGGTCTCACAGCTTGAACAACAGCTGATTTTCTCCACCTTTACTCATCAGTGAGGAGACATGCTGATGACTAATTGCACGGTTGTAAATAAATAAAAACCAGTTCTAGTCTTTAGGATGTCAGGTCTCTCTTTAAAGAGCTAGCAGACAGCTGAGGAGGAGGAAAACCTTCTGGTATGAGTGGGCGTTCTTGCTTCCCACAGAAGGTTGTGTCACCGGGGAAGCTGCAGCTGGAAAGGAGATGCTGTGTCTCCCTACGTATTTTTAATACTCGATTAGTTCTTCCTATGCTTTTGTCAGTCAGCTCTTTTACCTAAGCCAGCTTTGCTTTAAGATGTCTTTCTAATGTACAGCAGCTGCTGTAATCACTACCCACCATCTCATGAAACGTGTAGATAAGTTGGGAAACGGCAGAGGATAATTTGAGAAGACACTATCCATGGCAAATCAACAGCCTCAGAAATGGGCCCTGGGCCTGGTCCTCCAGAAGAGTGTCTGAGAACTCATGAGGCACATTTCTATCTGATAAAGCTGACATTGACAAGTGGCCTTTAGCTGACACTCTAATGGGACAGAATTTCTAATAGAAGGGGGTATTTCTAACGAGCTACTTTTTTTTTTTAAGTGGGATAAATCAAGTTAAAGTGCAGAGCCGACTGAAAAGCCAGTATTGTAAGGGAAAATGATCTCATGACAGGCAATTGGGATCCATAAATGTTTTAAAAATAAGGTCAAAAATTCATTTCAAATAAGCCTGCTATTCTCTCATCATCCATTCCTCCCCCTCATCCATTTCCAGTTCTCCTCTGTTCTTCTCATCTGTTTTTGGATGACTTTTTGCTCTCTTGCACCTTCATTTTTTGTAAGCAGTAGCTGAATAATTCAGTTTAGTGCTTCTCCGTAAACAGACACATGCATATGGCACTGTCCGTGCTAAGTGGCCAGAAACTTCGAAAATCTTTCCCGTTTTCTCTGTGTTTTGGGTTATTGTTGAGTTTTGCATCCTTTGGACCTCTCCCATCCCCCTCAACGTAGATAAATGATAAGCCACATTCGATATGGTAGATCACAAGGCTTAAAGTAAACCTCAGCTAGACCTAGTTAGCCAAAGGACAGGCTGGTGATAAGCATAAATATTGTCCAGAAAAAAAAAAAAAAGAGAGAGTACCTGTTGTTGTCAGTATAACGTGAGATTACTGTGAAATGTTCTGACAGCCAGAACGTCTACAGGGAGGTATCAGCTCTCGGGACAGAGCTGAGGCATGTGCATACATAGCCGTGTCTTAGTGGGGCGTCAGCGAGATAGCGAGAGCACTCGTGAAATTATTCTAGAGAAACCTAATGCTGAGGGCATCGGGGTGCACCAAAGAGCTGTAATATGTTTATATAGTATTATTATGTGCAGCAGGATTAGTCCGAGCCTCGAGAGAGCTATGCAAGCAATAAGCCACAGCAACTTAAACAGCCTCCTTAGGAGCTGGAGGGCTTTTGCATGAGGCCCTCCCAGGGCTCCGGAGTCACGGGCTAATAAAAGATCCTGAGAAAGAGATGAGGAGTTGTCAAGTCGAGCCGTAAAGTTAGCATGCGCGTCCCTGTGTGTGTGTTTGTGCACTTGTATTTAAGGACTTTTAAATAATGAGGAATTAATCGTCTATTTGAGGATTTGCTTGGATTATCTTACAGATTTGTGCAAATCCAGTGACTTAAAACATCAATTCTTTCCGACAGGGTGGCAGTAAATTCTTCTTGAAACTTTATCTTTTTTATGTACGTTCAAGGACTGCCTGTAACCCAGGCCACTCCGCGGCTGGAGCTTCACCTGTCAGCAGCCACGTCAGCTTCGCTGGATCCTGTACCCAGCCTTACGTTAAATCATTCCAGGAGCTGTTTTCTTTCTCATTTCCAAATCAGATAAGTAGGTTGATAAATAACCCTGAGATATAAGGAGTCCTGTCTCTGGATGTTAGCTATGAACCTTCTGATTGAGGCAAATCTGTAATGCATTGAGTTTTGCTCGTTCCCAGTTAGGAGTGTGGAAGAAGAATCATGCCTGGCTATGTTAAAGGCCAAGTAGTTTATTGTGTGCCTGGCAGGGGTCCAAGCCTAAAAATCAAACAGAAAAGAAAAGGAGCGTTAAGAACTGCATTATTTTTCCATAATGTGTCAAAGGGTTTCTTCCATACTTGCTGCAGAATGAATAAGGAGGTGTTTGTGCTTTTCGTGATCAATTAATTCCAGGTCCAGGATGTTGCATTTCAAATAGGTTAGGTTCCCAAAACGCAGAGACGTTTGTGTTGGACTACGGTTAGAAACCAAAACCGAAATTCCAACTTCTAGAATAATAACATTCCTCTCTTCTAGCGCAATGGGAGAAATGACAATTGTATGTACTGTGTAAAACCATATAGCAGAAACTGCTATGAATTCCAGACTTTCTGAAAGCCCACGGACTATTAGTCAGTAGAAAACATTGAATTAAAAAAAAAAAAAGGATGAATTACACGGAGTATAGCAGCTTTGAAAACTGTGGGTCAGAGATATTTTTGTGTATGTGTTATTAAAGCATATTAATTAAGAGAGGATGTAAAATATTTTATTAGGATGTATGATTCAGTCAGCAATCAAGAACTCTTTCTGGTCACTACTTCCCTGTGCGCAGTGAGGGTTTCAGCACGGGGTATGTTCTGAAAGCTGTTCCAGCAACACAGAGAGCCTGAAATTTGCAGGCTGGCTTTGGGGGTAGGTTCGGGGGAAAAACTGTTGTGTAGAAATCCCTGCCAAACCTCATGTGAAAAATAAACTATTCCAAATGGCACATGCAAGGAGAGCCAAATGCAATTCCATTAATACTAGTAATATAGAGTGACTCTCATAACTTGTTTGGAGTCATTCCTATTTACACAAAGGTTAAATTTGGCACAGGCTCTCCGAAGCAGAGGGGAGTCTGAAATGCTCATGTCTTCATGCTCACACTATGTGCGCGCTCCTCTCTGCCGAGGGAAGCGGCGCTGGTGCCGTATGTCATCGTAGCGAAGCCCACGGGCCTGCTTACGCCCGGAATGTGCTGCGAGCTCCAGGAACACACCGTGTCGCTGAGGTGCTCCTCACGACGACGGGTTTTGTGGTGCTGCAGGGTGCGGAGGTGGTTTTGAAGAGGGCATACCCTCAGCTTTCCTGAGTAGTCGAGTAGATGAGGTCATGGTGGTGGCTTTGGCTTTGCTTTGCTTTGTTTTGGGCAAATATTGGCTTTCCAGTGGATTTTCTGGACCATGGCCCAGGTAGTGGATGTGTGTCCTGGAGCACCTGCATCTCCGGGTGGCATCACACGGGGCACGTGGAAGAGGGCTGAGGCGTTAACGCGGAGCCTTCATGAGGGGCCACCAGAGCCAAAACGTTGCGCTTTGAGCCTTCCCTCACCCTCCGTGGAACTGGCTTTNGCTGCAGGGCGCGGAGGTGGTTTTGAGGAGGATATACCTTCAAACAGGGCACATGGAAGAGGGCTGAGGTGTTAACACGGAGCCTTCGTGAGGGGCCACCAGAGCCAAAACGTTGCGCTTTGAGCCTTCCCTCACCCTCCGTGGAACTGGCTTTGCCGTGACAGCAGTCAGGGCCCCACATACCGTTGAATCAAAGACAGCTGCTCCTGGGTCTTGACCGCAAGGAGGGAGAAATGTGGATTTCCTTCTAAAACTGACCTCCCCTTCCTCAGGCCACTGGTAGGAGGCCCCAGGTAGCGCCACACTTTCTTTTAAGCACAGGGCAAGGATGAAATGCCATCAAAGCTCGTGTCTGTAACTAAGCACACACATAGGTGTTCATTCGGTTCGGCCTGAAATTGCGCCTCAGATGTGAGCCCCTCTGAGGCACAACCCGAAGCCTTTGCCTTTACCATCAGAGATCCAGGACTCTTATCCGATAGATGTTGACAGGGTTGACTTCCATTCTCACAGCTTAATCTCACTGGGTTATGCACTTGTGCAGTATGTTGTTGATTTTCTTTTTTTTTTTTAATCAATAGCAAAAATACTGATGATACCAAAAAGCTGCATGGCAAAAGGCACCTGAAATAATAGACTTGCAATAACTTTGGCTTTCTGGGTTGAATTCTTCCATGCTGTATCTAGGCAGATCTTCTCACTGTTGCAACGTGAGATCTAAAGTGCAGGCTCTGGGTCTTGAGTTTTGCTGAAGTTCCTCACTGCAAAATGCATTAGAAGAAGTGCTGGTTAAGTTGTATGGCAGGGCGGGCTTCTGCAGTGCAGGGTGTCAGGGTGTCCTGGCTGTGCTATTGTCCTGCAGTTAAAAACACTAAAAAGTTCAAGATTTCCTCACAGCCAAGGTGTGAAAAGTAATTAGAATGTATCTCTGGGTGCTGCGTCTAAGCAATTATCTGTGAATATATAAAGGCTCTATTTTTCTCAACAAACAGGCGGCATTGTTATAATTATTTAAAATGAAAAATAAAGTCCCTGCCTCAGACACAGGGAGATTGGGCGGATAACTTTATTAGTTCCTAGTCTAAGGTCTGTAGTGCAGATGCTAATCTAATATCAAGAATGCATTAAATAAAGCACAAAGTACGGGAAAAGAGAGCTCCGTTTACCCAGTAAGGCTGGTGCCATGCATGAGTTTTTCTGCTCAGGGCTTTTTCTGCTCTTTCCGGCTTTCAGCATCAACTCTTGCCATCAAAGAGGACCTGGGAAAAGGAGTGTTCCTGCTCACCTCTTGCAGAGTGTGTGATCCCACTAGAGCACATTTCCATCTAATCAGCATGCCGAGGTTTGAGGAATTCCGCAGAAGCTCATATTACTTTTGCTCCTGTTTGCATTTCTGAGTTTTTAAACTTTCTTCAAGGTCCCTGCTTTATTTCGTAGACTGGATGTGCAAGCAGGCATTTGCCGCATGAAAGGCAGCACGAGACCAGGCCTGCATGTCCTACCCTCGTAGGCAGATGATGTGCGAATAATCCAGTGTGCCACGATATCCCGGATTTCATGGAGTTTAAAGTCAGCATGTATGTTCTCACTGTGTGCATCTGAGAAAGGATGAGTATTGGCAGCTCCTCTGAAATGTAGTCTGGCCAGTAATTGGTAATTTTTTTTTTCAGGTTTTAGTCCTTTCATCTGTTTGCTTGCTAGGCCGGGAATAATGACTCCAAATTACAGCTGGAGATAATGCACTCCCGTGGTCGGATGACCGGTGCCGCACGTGTCTGTGGGCCCCGCGGGTGGCCACGGTGGAGCAGTGGCCCGAGCAGGTGCACGCTCTACACCTCTGGGTGATAATAACTCTTTCAAGACATGTTAAAAACGTATAATTTGGCAGACATGCCTGTGCCTTCCATCTCTGTCCTGCCGCTGTCAGAGCAAAGTCAGGCAATCTAAATTCAGCCTTCCCTGAGCGATGCTTATAGGGGAACTTAACAAGATGCTATTTGGTGATACCCACCAGTGGATCAGTATTAACGTTTCCATTTGCATTTGAAGCTGGTTTTCAAAGAATTTCTCTTAATTTGCTAGGAAGATACCTTTCAAGTTAGCAATTAAACTGTAATTTGGTCACTGAGGTGTTTACGTGGATTAATAGATCTCTCTCCTCAGTGTATGCTCCTGAGTTTGAAATAATAGCTATCCGGTGTGGTAGCATGACCCCACTTGAGTTTCACACACGCACGCACAAAATCAAATTCCATCACATTTTAATGCAAATTTTACCTTTGCAAATGATGGCCTGAAAAGAATGAGTTTCCATGGTAACCCTGGGGAACACATAACCTGTTTATCATAACTTCTCCATGAAGCAAGACAGGGGGTGGGGAATGCGCTTTGATGTCAGCTGCATTTTGCCGTAGACAGCATTCGGCTGGCGCTCGTGTAGAGAACTACCTGAATGCTCCCGTGCTGTCCTACAAAAGCATTTTTTCCCCTCCTCTTTGCAAATAGCAGTAGTCACACAAAATGGCATAGGAGGGACAAACTAGCGTAGGCAGTATTCAAAGCTATTACCCGACCTTTCAGCTGCTGTCTCCAGTTTGACAACCAGGACAACTTTTTGAAAGCCCAGTCACAAATTAGTGCTTGCACCAGCTCTGTGCCCTCTCTTGCTCTCACCTCGGTTTTCCCTCCCTGCTTTATGTTTGGCCCTCAGGTACCTCTGCTGCCTTTCAGAGGCGCTTTAAACTTTTCCCTTCCTCCTCCTTCCGCTTGGTCACCAAGAGCCCTGTTTGCAGAAGCTCCTGGATGTGTCTCTGAGCGGCAACGCGGCGGAGCTGTCAGGAACCGGTGTGTTGGTTACGCTCCTGGCGCTGCCATCAGCCAGGGCTGAGCCCGATGGCTGCGAGCGTCCGCGCGGTTGTGTTTTTCCTGCATTTGCAGGAGCTCCTGGCCGAGGGGACGTTCGCCTGCAACGTTTTTCTAAGGTCATTAGGAGTAAGGAGCAGATGTTGAGGGTTTTTCAGATTGCTGCTTTGAAGCGCCATTTAGGAGTCCAGTGACAGGACTGACCCTGTAGCCGGTGAATTTGGGGGCTGGAGCGCCGAGGAGCCATTGCCCACAGTTACCCATCTGGTATCCATCTGGTACCGGCAAACAACAGACAGCACCAGCTCCACCAACTGCTGAATTGGTATCAGCAAGCGAAGAAGGTCGCCACCCAACAGCAGTTGCAAGCAGGAGAAACAATGTCTGCAGCATTTCCAGACTGGTAGCCGAAGATCCGGAGGAACCTGATGCCGTAGCATATGGAAAGCAATTCCTCTCCCTAAGCCTGCTTATGCTGATGTTGTTTGCTCAGTATTAATCCAGGTTTGGGATTTTTTTTTTTTTTTTTTNTTTTTTTTTTTTTGTTAACCATATTGAATTTGCAGTGTGGAGAGCTTTTGTCGTAATGCCATTGAGAGCGCGCCGCTCTTTAGTGGCTTCTGTGTTTAACAGGATTAAGGTGGATTTAATGCCCTGCGCTACAGATGAACCATTCAAATTCGAAGAATACCGCTCCAAAGCGGTGTCACTCCACAATAGGAGGAGTTGAGGTTAACTTTTAACTCCGTGACGAGTTACTCTTTGCCGTTTCTCTTTGATGTGAGCTATTCTTGGGGAGCGCTGTGGCGGGGGGCTCTTTCCCAATTTTATTGCCATCTCCCTCTTCTTGCCTTTGTTCCCTTTTCCCCGTCTTCCCCCTTTTCTTCTCTTGAGGCGGTGTGCCGGCTTCCACAGTAGCTAAGTGTTTAGAATGTAATAATACAACAGTGAGAGATTTACTGCCTCCAGGCGCTACCCCTTCTCTTTTTGAGGACCTCCAGCAAGGCCTGATTTTATAGACAATGAAAGGCTCCTGCTCCCCCGGGAAGCCGCCTGCCTGCAGGAAGCTTTTCACTGTCTATTTCCACTCCTTGCTCTGCAATTTAGTTCCGTGCCCTGCTATTTCCCCCCTCGCTCCCTCTTCCCTCCCCCTGCACACACGCAGACCGTACCCGCCGCGTCCGCCTTCGGCACCAACGCCAGGCGCGGAGAGGGAGGCGGCGAACGAGCATTACCTTCACGTAGAGCGGTAAAAGCCTCAACAACCTCGCCGAGCAGGTGGGTTTGCTGTCCCCGTTGCAATGGAA
>VWPW01013493.1:0-12923 GCA_013389825.1 Crypturellus undulatus
TTTTCAAGAACTTCCAGTCTAAATTCATAAGTTGGTTCTATGTTAAAATAATAATAAACAACATTAAGTTATGGATTAATGGGAAAGGAATGAGAAGAGCTGTATAGCTTATATTTGCTCCATTTTCTTTTGTCACTTTTATTCCAAGAACTGTTATTTTTCTCTCTTTTAACTCCTTAAATGTCTCACCAAATGCAAGCATTATTCCTGATATGCAGTGTTGTATATGAGATTAAAAAAAATATTATTACTTACAAAAGATGAAGAAACCCTATTTTTGGCACATCTATTGTTTGATTGCTGGAGTTTGGCCTGGGCATGTAGATATTGCATACAATTACTTGCTAATTGGATGTTATTGCATGCAACTTTTTTATCTCCAACTGCAAACAGTGCTATTTAATGTCCTCTCCCCAGTTGCTGTCAATCATACAAACCATTCACAACCTGTGTATACACCCTGATTCACAGGTACAGAACCAAACAGTAATATACTGGGTCTCTCTACTGTACTGTGCTAGTGTGCTCATGCATGCCAAGTCTCCAGACTGGAGCTCAGGTACAGATAGTTAGAATAAAG
Organism: Crypturellus undulatus; assembly: GCA_013389825.1. Classification (NCBI taxonomy): domain Eukaryota; kingdom Metazoa; phylum Chordata; class Aves; order Tinamiformes; family Tinamidae; genus Crypturellus; species Crypturellus undulatus. The sequence continues at coordinate 581 of VWPW01013493.1, forward strand.
TGAAAAAAAATGCTCACTGGTCTGATATCTTCTCTAGTAAGTGTCCTACCTCTGTAACAAGCATTCCTTGTTATTGCAAGACCATCACATTATATTAACACAATATTGGTCTAAAATTTTATCTATTGCACTTATTTCAGCACATGAATGGGTTTTGGGTTACTGGAGGACAGATGGGGGAAATGCTCAAAAATCTCCCAACCTGTAAGAAATTCTAGGCAAAAAATTCCAAAGTATTTAAGCTCAAATTCTATTTAGTCTATTTAGTTATATTTACAAGATTTACCTTCAGTAGCTGCTACCCCATTACTGCAATTTGCAGTGTACATTTTCTTCTCTATCAGCATCGATATTTCATCTGTACAGGAATGGACCCATTGATTCTGTCCTACCATTAAAAAAATACCTGAATGTTCCTGTTTCATATTTAGTAAAGGATTACAGAGAATTTCCATCCACTTGGCCATGAGGTACTTATGTCCCCTATTGAAATTTCTACCAGGAATCCCAAAGTATTGCTCTATCATTTTTAAGAATTACTGTGCATTTATTGTTTGTGCATGCCCTCGTATTAAAATCTTTTTCATCCTAGAGTTGTCTCAGATTATTATATGATTACTAGAATGTGAACCGTGGGAAGAAAAGAAAAGTTTTGAACGTTGAAATATCAGCCTGTTCCAGATAGAGACAAGACTCCAATCCCTATTTATGTTTTGAATGAGTTCCTCAATGATGTTCCCAAATGGAATGCCTTCCATTTCATAAACATCTGTAATTTTGAATAGCCCTTTGAACTATGATGGCAGGCTATTTCATGAACCAGCTGAAGTTAAGATCTAACTTGCACAAAGAGATAGCCTCTAACAGAACACTTCATCAACTTAGCATTAACCTTAATATTTATAAAATGATGATAAACTGAGTTTATAGTTACAGGCCAAAAGTGAAGATGCGTAGATGCTTCTTCAGAAAAGATACTAAGTGGTGAACCTGAAAATGAATCACCTAGATACTTCTACAGCCTGCTTTCTTTACTGCTATACTTCTTAGCAAACAAATACATTCATAGAAGAAAACAAAGTTCATAATCAATAATAGATCAAACTATAAAGTTTCCTGTTGGATAATGTGATAAGTTCACTTTATAATTCTTTACCATTGACTGGAACTGAAGTGAATGTTTAGTCTAAAAGCTGTTTATTCTCTATTTTTCACTGATTACCCCCAAAAGAGTATTGTTACTTGCAAGAATGCTTTAAGCTGTCATTTTACTTACACACAATAATTAAACATTTGCTTTTGATATTGCCACAAAACACACAACCTCTTATTATTGTTCTTTTCAATTAGTGTATTTGAGAAATTGATTAAGTTATAGTGATTTGTCTGAATAGGATTTGTTTTCTTCATCTGCTGTCTTGTGCAAATTTGCTTTTTACTGTTTTAAAAACAGGACGGGAGGGAAGGATAATGAAAACCAAGTTGGTTTCCTCTCTTCACCAAAGCAATGACAGAACTCTTTCTGATTTAATGAAACAATCATCAAAGTCCCAGGGAATGAAAGGACAAACATCTCTTCTCCATGCTATGATAGGTCAACTTGCATGAAGTCTAAGTCAGGATGATTTTCTACTTTAATGAGAAAAATATTGTACAGATGACAGCTTATTTAAAAATATCAGATATGCTGTAATGACCCCTTCTAAAGTTGCCAATTATGAAGTGAAATTTAATATTTATCTAGGCGTTTTGTTCAATTTTCCTCATCCTTGGATTTTGAGGATTTTCTTGTTTGTATGTTTGGGATTTTTTTGTTTGGGAATTTTTTCTTTTCATTTAGTCTTTGCCTGTAAGAAAATGAATATAGATTTAAAAAGGGTCTGGAATGAGGGGAGATGAAGCAGAACAAACCATCCTACATATAGATTTTAAAACTTTTATAAAACTTTAGTTATTTTATGTGAAATATGCCATGTCAAGTGTCTGTATCATGTAGAGGAAGATTTCAGTCAGAATGGTTCTACTGCTTGTAAGAATATAGCAGTGCAGCAGAAAAATGCAGTGATATTGACATTTTCAGGGAATGTCTTGAAGCTTGACAGTGCCAGTTTTCTTCCAGGGATTTTCTGTTTCCCATCTGTGTAAAATTAGATTCAAATTTACCCTTTTTAGAACTTTTGATTAGAATAATGCTGTTCATATGTGCTTTACAATGACTCAGATTTTAGTAAGAAATGACCTTTAGTAAGGTCCTTAAAGATCCAATATCCATGCTATGAATAGATGGCGTATAAAAATAGTCCTAGAGTCAAAATGTAACAATGATCCACCTTGAAGTTGTCGTACTGCTTATATGATTTCTCCAGAGTTTATTTTCCACAATCCTAATGATAATTCAGTATGTTTTAAACCTGCACAGACAGTAAAACACTGTTTTGAGTGGTAATAATCAAATACAGTACTTAGGCTCTCTGAAGGGCTATCATGGAACAGAATATTGCTCTGGCTAAAACTTGAGTGTTAAGTAATTTTCAGTAATTAATAAACATCTGTGGTAATCTAAGGATTTTTATAGCCAGAGCAACAGTAAAGTCAAGTGCAAATGTGTGGTTTTTGTTTTTATTTTTCATGATTGATACTGACATTTCTTTTAATTGATATCCAGCAAAAAGTGCTCTATACCATCCGAGTTGTATATAAAGTTGAGCAGTTTCATGCATTTAATAATAGGGTTAAATGTAAACCCAATGAGGAACATATTATCTATGATAATATTGACAGTGGGGATAGAAGGACAGGTCATTTTCTCAATCTGCCACAGGACTGGTCCCTACTCTATTCAATAGGGTATCTTCTAACTGTATTGCAGATTTAAATGCTTCATACAACGGGGCATATATCTAATATTAATGAAATATTCCACAATACAATGCTTTAATTATTCACTTTTTTTTTCTCCTGTTTTTTTCCTGTTTTGTCATATTATTCCATTTAATTTTACTGCTGCACCCCCAGGGAAGCTCTCTCTTCTTTCTACTCTTCTGGAGTAAGTGGCATAGCATCCTCAATAGCAGTGAAAGCTATTCTGCTGTCATAGCAAGGCTGGGTGGAAGGTTTGGATAATGTCCATTTTCTCCAAATCCCTCAAAACAGATGGTTTCTGTGGAGTGTTTTGAGGAAAAACAGTGTTCTCAGATGACAAGTGTTCTCTGCTAGATGCAGAGACTTGCTAGATGCAGAGACTAGCTTGGATCAGGCACAGGAACTGGGGACAGGGCCCGGTAGGCTGAGAAACTGTGAAAGAAAACAAAGGGTAGCTGAAGGGAAAAACAGGGGAGTGCTGAGGTTTATCTCTTAAGGTTTCAACTGGAAAGCAAGGTGATGTTTTTCTACACATCATTTCCAAGGCCCGGCACTATTTTGCAAGCTTACATTGAGCTTTGCTAACTTCCCCAAACTATGAGCTCTATGGAATAAGAACAAGTTTCTTAAGTATGTTAAGAAAGAAAAGAAAAAAAAAAATGATAATGTGATCTTCCAGTAATAAAGAATTATATTTTATCTACATTTATTGAGTTCCATATATAGTGATTTTATTGTGCCCTTGCGTCTCAAAGTTAGTCCCTTTTTATATTTTGCTTTAAAATCAATGACCCAATATTTAATCTCTTAATAAACTTTTAATAGTCCTTCTCTCCATTTGTTTATGAATTTTTTTCAGTCTTCTAGCAGAACTGCCTGAACAGTAAATTACTGTTGGTGCTGTTTCACAAATCCACCTGAAAAAGCAGGGACTATCATCAGCTGCTCTCTTATATTCTGCTCATGCAACCCAAAATCTCACTGCCTGCTGACTGAATTAGATGGAGTCTAAATAATTTTAGCCATTTTTTGCTGAGCATTCTCACTTCAAGTCTCTTCTGATATTTTATTTGCACCACCCACTTTTAGAAGCCGATGATGCTCAAAATAAGTGGAATTACAGATGGAATTAAAAGACATACCACTATCACTTTCCACAAAGAAAAACAGAGAAAACGCCAAATCTTTTCTGCATTTCTTCAACAGAAGGAAGTACTGTCCAGTCTGAGGCTTTCCTCGGGTCAATAAGTTACATTACAAGCTCCTCCTTCTATCACAATTCTCCCTCCAAACACCCTGACTGCCTCTCCTCTGCTGCAGCCTCCAGTTCTTTCCCCTGTTCATCCCTCCACTCTTCCCACTTCACACGGGGACTTCCCACCGCTACTTTCTAGTGTCTTTTTCCCTTTCAGTCATACCACTGGAAAAAGTCACAGGCCAGACAGACATGCCTATTGCACAGATCATCTTTTTGCACTCTCCCAATCTTCCTTGGCATGAGCCTCCTGGACTGCCTCTGGTGCTGGGGGTACTGTTTGCTGAGCTGTTTTCATCTGCTGAGGCTACCTTGATGCTACCCAAACAAATGCTGAAAAAATCTTGGTACTGGACAAGAGCAAAGACAAAAAGACAAAAAAGAGTGGACAGAAAAAGAGAGGTGGAGGATTCTGCCTAGATTAGTCTGACCATCCTTTTCTATTATCTGTTCCCTTAAGTCTCACCAAAATCAAAAGAAATGCTTATGTAAGGAAAAGAAGAATATGTTGAGGAAGGAGAAAAGGTAGAGATGAACCTTAATTAGAATTAACTCCATTAAACTCTGTTTATCAGTTCCTATCAAATGTGTAATAAAAACACATGAAGAATTGCTTTCATTTTTCATTTGAATTTTTCTATGAAACAATATAACATGATTTATATGCTTTTATCAAATTCTGCAGGGAAGAAATATACCTGGCCAGCTCTGCCTATAATAAAAAACAAACAAAAAAAAACTTTTCAAAGAGAAAATTATTTAAATGGTTATATGAGAATGGCATTTTCCTATTCCCAAATGGTGCAATGCTAATTCATAGTATTGTGCAATTTTATAGAGAGATCTACTTTCACTATGGTTTTAGTAAATATTTAGTGTGTACAGAATTGTGTTCTGAAGGATTGGTTGACTTTCAGCTGTAGCAATCCACTGGAAAAGGCAAATCTATGGAATTCTAAGAAAGCACATGGAGGCAAAACCATTTTCCTTTTATATTTAGTACTGATTTTCCTTTCTAATAGAGGCTTCTTAAATTACTGTTACAATATTTTTCAAGGTTACTAACCATTTGCACAAGTCTAATAACTTAGCACACACCAGAATCTAGAGCACTTTATAAAGCATTCTTTGGTAGAGAAAAGGTTTCATTCCTACTATTATTCTGTGCACTCTGTAATCTTTATAAATCTATATTGCCTTTCTTGGTTATACAAATGACAGTATTTTTGAGGCAGATGTGCTGGAGCTTTAATTACTCAGACCTCAGAAAACAGAGTGAGGTTGGGAGAGAATTATGATTTAAAAGTAGAAGATAAAAGTAATCGATCCTTATTTCTTTGTTTTTTCCCCTACAAGACAAAGGAAACAAAATAATTGGCATAGTAAGGATTATTTTCTCACCTGTAATATCATATTATATAATATTGAGCGTTATTTCCTTCTACACATACAGGACAGAAGCAGAATCATTCTAGTGTAACTGGTATAATTGCTACCAGTTATCTCCATCTGGTGTGAATCACACAGTCTTCTCCCGTTAAAAGGTAATTTGTGCTATATTCTAACACAGACTTTGAAAAACAAAAGTTAGTTCCTTGGTGGGTGGTTTTTTTGTTTTTTTGCTTGTTTTTTTTTAATATAACCTACCCTATGATAATTATTTCCAAAGAAAGCTGTTTGTTCATAAAATCTGACTCCAGTATAACTACATATCTTCAAAGCTAATTTTATATAGTCATCATGAACATGGCTGAAATTGTAATGAGCTTGCTCTGCATTTTCATATGGAAAACTGTTAGAAACCTAATTCATAATGCAAGACAGCAGAACACTTTATAGGTAAAATACCCACAACATAGCAATAAATCAAAGCAAGTCCCATCTGTCATTTTAGAAGCAGTGGGAGTCTATTACAGTTTGGCACAGGTATGATGCAGCCAGATGGATAGCACTTGGGTTGCACAGTAAATGCTATTGGCAGGAAACAATTGCCTTTTTAAAGATACAAGGCAAAAATAGCCAACCTGATTACCCCAGCAAGACTGAGTGTAATGAGAGCTGAAACACAATAATGAAGAATCTGGACAAAACAGGAGACCAATGTAGTAAGAACATTCTGATTGATTTATATTCCTTTCCTAAAGCCTTTCTTTCTAACAGAGTGTACTATTCAGTTCTATTAGAAAAAAAAAAGATTCAATTATTTCGTTATCACTTATTTTGTATTAATGTGTTTTTTAAAGGTAAATAGCTTCTAATTATCACTTGGGCAGTGGAAGGAAGGATGGCAATTTCTCTTTACTTGTTACAATAGTATCTACTGCTATTTATATCTTCAAAAGGTTATAGTCAAATTAAATATCACAACTACACCCAACAAAAATTCAAATAATTATAATAAATGAAAATTACTAGATATAATGACAGAAAGACAATGCAAGTGAAGCTAGTAAATGACCTATCCTGATACACCAACATTTTCACATTCAAGGTATGGGCCTCTGCACTTGAACTCTAGAAGATGTGTTTACATATGTCAGAGGGTTGAATACATGGTGGTCTTAACTATGTATCAAAATATTTAAAAATACACACAGAAGAATTAACATATCTCAAATGACACAAGCTTATCACCCTTTGAAAGAGAATGTCTGAAATGGTTGTTTTTTGTGAACTGAACTGCAACCTTCTGTTCATTTTCTTTAGGAATGTTTTGCACTTCTGCAGCTATCAAATATATTTTAATAATTTGGGCTGATCTAAAAAAATCTCAGTCCATTCTACAAGGATTAATAATGCCCATAGAAAGAAGACAGGAAGACTATATCCATTTAGCAGCATGACACCTGATGTTCACAAAAACAGCATTAGATGATACAGTACATTAGATGATAGAAAAAAATCCAAAAGTCAAGACTTCCAGACTCTTTTCTAACTAGAAGACCCTCTACATTTCCCAATAAAATCAACAAACTAAGAATTATCACTACCAGAAGCAAGCCCAAATTTTGGCTCATGCAATAACTTATTCCTAAATATTTATGGGATAATAGTGAACTTTCCTCTTCTCAATTTTATGATAACCATAACGCTCTTGGTACAGTGAACACACAGTTATTTCTGGAGATATGGGGCTATAAGAAGCTTTTAACAAATCTTCTATTTGATCACTCATAACACTGATGAAAAAATGCTTACTGTTTACTAAATATCACACTGTGATGAAGCTAAATATGATATAAATCTGAACAAGCTAATGAGATTTTATAAAAGCTTGCAGAATTATAAGTCAATGGTGACAAGATTTCACTCTCTCCCCACTTTTTTTCTTACAAGTCATAGTAAAGCATGCTTCATTCTCCAAAATAAATACTTTTATTTGGGGTGACATACATACCACAGCACAGTTTATCTTCAAAATGGCTCACCTGTGCCAGCAATCTGAACATGATATGACCTATTGCTATGACATGACCTATTATGCTGTCTAATTGAAAATTGGATGGATATTGAAATTGTATGTATGGGCTAAGAAGGAGATGTCCTTTAGAATATTTTAAGTTGATGTCAAGTCCAGAATACTTCCTTATCTTTAATAACAATGTGGAGGCCCGCTTTGGAGACAGTAGTGCCAGATGCCTTGGTAGTGGACGGTTGACCGCAAGGACGAAAGTCTTATCAGCAAAGAGCAAAGCAGGAAAAGGAGGAGGACTACAACCACATGTGGAATGTCTTGTCAGCAGATGAGGAACAAAGCAAGGAAAAGAAGATAACCACAACTGCACAGCTGGCAAGATATTGATCGGTTGTAATTTTAGCAACACTTGTGTTAAGAGAGTATAAAAGAAGTTGGTTTGAGAATAAAGTTGTCTCACTCTGTACCCCAGACTGAGTCCGTTCCTTCGCAAGGTGCAACATAACGATTTAACACACCTTCGCAAGAGTAGGACAGCATCCCTTATATGCAGGTAGTTGTAATTTTTTCCATTTCCCATGATATACATACTGATGAATTTTGTGCCTTTTTACTACTTGCAACTGGTAAAATTGCTTTATCTGTTTATTTTGGAAACCTTGTGTGGTTACTTGTTTGCCAATAAATAAAAAGATATAAATGATAGCATAATGTAAATCAATCTAATAGCTATCACTTTATCAAGCCAATTGTATGCTTACAAAATACGCATTTCTTCTCTGCTAACATTTCCATTCATTTCAGTGGAAAAATCTACCAAGTGTTCCTCAAAGTGAGCAGAATGTAGCAATCGTCCCTTTTTTGTAGCAGTTCTTGGTGCATGATTTTATTGTCCCCCCTCAGCATTTGCCAGCTAAAAAACACTGTTAATTTCTCATAAAATCTCCGATAAATTATGTTTTTGGCCTATAACCATACGCCCAGCGGTATTTGCTTTCTTAACCATACTTTGGTTTCTCTCAGCATGCAATGTTTGGCACAGGTAAAACTGATGCTCTTTGATGATGTCTGGCATATTTGGCTTAACAAAAACTCTTTCTTGTCTTCTTGTGTTTATTTCTTCTAGTTTGAATTGTAATGCTTGTTCTAGTTTTGCATAACCTGATCTTTGGGAGAACTTATACAGGGAAGATGTGGTGTTTTCAGCAAATATGTCATTGCAATCTACTTTCGTCTATTTCAAGAAGTACCAGAATTCAATAGTTCTAGTTTCTAATTGAGTGCTACAGATATATTTATGAAAAGTTAGCTGAGGCAGAAGAATCAGTTGAAAAAAAAAAAGAAAAAAAAAAAAGAAAGAGAAGATTTTGATGACAGGGCATGATCTGACCCAGAGGAGAATCTAAGACCATGTCTCTGGCGACATTCTATATTCTCTAGCAATCCAACCTAATTCCATTATTTTCAGTATCTCTTATTACAGAAACAATGGATCTTTGAAATATGTAATGCTATATATTTAAGACTAGAAAAAAAAAGATGATACTGGCATTTAAGCTTGAGGAAACTAATCAAGTCACTCTCTCCTGATTCCTCCAATGTTGAATTCCAAAAGAAGACACAGCAATGCCCTAAACCAAAGTATATTTTTTATATTTATACTAAAAAATCAGAAATTTGGGGGTGAAGATTTGATTTACCTTTTCCTCAAGTTTCTGCTAAGTAAAATATAAGTAATTTTTTTTAGGAAAGAACACTGTCATACTACAGTGTGACCATAAAGTCTGAGGATATGATGAGCTTTCAAGCTGATATTGATTTCACATTTGTTTGCATGTGTGTGTACATACATTAGAGGTTTGTCCCAATCTCTAATGAAATAGCAGGTACACAGGTCTTAGGTTTCTTTCTTTATGTTTTCCATTATGTTTAATTTGTCATGTCCCATAGCTCCTTATAAATGTCTCATTCTGATAAAATTGATTCCCCTTGAGATGGCAGAGCTGGCCCAGGGTGTCCCAGTAAGCCTGTAAGATATAATCAGCTAGCAGGATTAGCCCTTTGATTTTACATTGAAATGAATTAGGAGGTTTCACATGGCCACTGATAAAACACAGATTTCTAGAGGTTTTTATGCTCACTCACCCTCTCCTTCTAAACCTCTCATCTTCACTTGTCATTCAAGATAACTCTGTTTGCAATCTTCTGTTTTAAACAGCCATGAGATTAATGTGTCAACTACCAGCTAATTTCTCTGTTACAGGCATTTTAGCNAAAAAGGAAAAAAATAGTGAGAGAGAGAGAGAGAAAGAGAGGTTTTGATGACAGGGCACGATCTGACCCAGAGGAGAATCTAAGACCATGTCTCTGGCGACATTCTATATTCTCTAGCAATCCAACCTAATTCCATTATTTTCAGTATCTCTTATTACAGAAACAATGGATCTTTGAAATATGTAATGCTATTACATTAGCAAAAAAAAAAAAAAAGATGATACTGGCATTTAAGCTTGAGGTTTTGATGACAGGGCACGATCTGACCCAGAGGAGAATCTAAGACCATGTCTCTGGCGACATTCTATATTCTCTAGCAATCCAACCTAATTCCATTATTTTCAGTATCTCTTATTACAGAAACAATGGATCTTTGAAATATGTAATGCTATTACATTAGCAAAAAAAAAAAAAAAGATGATACTGGCATTTAAGCTTGAGGAAACTAATCAAGTCACTCTCTCCTGATTCCTCCAATGTTGAATTCCAAAAGAAGACACAGCAATGCCCTAAACCAAAGTATATTTTTTATATTTATACTAAAAAATCAGAAATTTGGGGGTGAAGATTTGATTTACCTTTTCCTCAAGTTTCTGCTAAGTAAAATATAAGTAATTTTTTTTAGGAAAGAACACTGTCATACTACAGTGTGACCATAAAGTCTGAGGATATGATGAGCTTTCAAGCTGATATTGATTTCACATTTGTTTGCATGTGTGTGTACATACATTAGAGGTTTGTCCCAATCTCTAATGAAATAGCAGGTACACAGGTCTTAGGTTTCTTTCTTTATGTTTTCCATTATGTTTAATTTGTCATGTCCCATAGCTCCTTATAAATGTCTCATTCTGATAAAATTGATTCCCCTTGAGATGGCAGAGCTGGCCCAGGGTGTCCCAGTAAGCCTGTAAGATATAATCAGCTAGCAGGATTAGCCCTTTGATTTTACATTGAAATGAATTAGGAGGTTTCACATGGCCACTGATAAAACACAGATTTCTAGAGGTTTTTATGCTCACTCACCCTCTCCTTCTAAACCTCTCATCTTCACTTGTCATTCAAGATAACTCTGTTTGCAATCTTCTGTTTTAAACAGCCATGAGATTAATGTGTCAACTACCAGCTAATTTCTCTGTTACAGGCATTTTAGCACATCCCTTATCTCTGCCTGCCTCTGAGATACTGCCTCCAGTCCTCTTGCTGTGACTTCAGCTTCATAAAACTGAATGTAAGCTCTTCATTGATACACTTGTGTCTGCCCTTCCCCTTGCCTGCCTATAAAGAAAACACCACATTCTTTCTGCTCTCAGGTCTTTGGGGATTTTTTTTCCTTTTTTTCTTGCCCATCAAACTCAGGCCATTCCTTTTCATCTTCAGCAATGCAAGGGTCACTCTCTCNACTGCCTCCGGTCCTCTTGCTGTGACTTCAGCTTAACAAAACTGAATGTAAGCTTTTCATTGATACCACTCGAGTCTGCCCTTCCCCTTGCCGTCCTGTAAAGAAAACACCACATTCTATCTGCTCTCAGCTCTTTGGGGATTTTTTTCCTTTTTTCTTGCCCATCAAACTCAGGCCATTCCTTTTCATCTTCAGCAATGCAAGGGTCACTCTCTCCTCTACGTACTCCTTGACAGGTTTTTCCTCCAGGCTTACTTGTATCATGCTGGGATTTCTGCCCAGTTTGCCTTTCCTGACTCCCTTTTAGAGGAATGCCAAATACTGTTGCTCAGGCCATGTTTCTTACTTGCTGATTTGAACTCTCCTTTGAACTCTCTGATTTGACTAGTTTGTTCAGCTGACCTCTCTCCTGGCAGGTCCTCTCTAGATCTCTATTTACTGTAACATCCAATTTCTTTATTGTTTTAAGCACCTCAGTAACTCTGCACATCTTTATTATCCTTTGCTGAGGTTCATTCTGTTTCCTCATGCCACTGTTCCTACCATCACCACCTGGTTTCCACTCATGCTTACATGGAATATCACAAACTCAATTCTTGTATGTTTCTTAATGATTTCCCTATATATTTATTTCCCTAAATTTTCCCTATTTTTCTATTTTTTGGATGAGTGCCTTTTCAGCTAGTACTGTTCAGTCCTTGGAGACAGCCTAGCACATTATTGATTATAGTATAAACAATATTATGATAAGGCAAATAAAGACTTCTTTTAAGCACTTTTCTAAGATAGTTTCAGGCAAGACTAATTGATCAGGTGTGCTCCTCATTTAAAGGCCATTCTTATGACAAGTTTATGCCTATACTGCAGTCCAAAGGAATGACAGCAACCTCTATAGACAAGCCCAAATGACCTTGTTCAAGTTTCTCATTCAAGCCACTTTTAGTTCAAGCACGTACAGAGTGAAGCACAGTCTGGACCAGGAGATGGAGTTTCTGTGTCAGATTTTACAGAACTTAAAGCAAGTTTCAAATCCAAGATTTCATTCAGTGCATGTGAGATGTGTAGGTTCATACAGGAATATATTTAGCCTACAGTGTTTTCTGAATTATTCCATGTTCAGTGAAATTTGCTGCAGGAT
>VWPW01013499.1:0-52879 GCA_013389825.1 Crypturellus undulatus
CCGGTCGCAAGACCCTGCCTGCAACAATAGACTGCCTAATCATTACATAACTATTGTCATGCATGCAAAAAAAACCCCACAAGAATGTGCTTTAACCATGGAATACTTCCGTATTTATTTACTTCACATGTATTCAGAAAGTAGAGTAATGTTATTCCTGATTTAGAGATAGAGAATGACAAATGAAGATCAAGTGTTTTATCCAAGCTACATGCAAAACAGATTAATCTTGTTATTATATATGAGCTGTAGCTATTGTATTTGCAGTTGTAATCTAAGTGGAGTAAAAATACTCTATAATGTCATCAAATCTTGCTCAGAACAAACCGGTGTTTAAACATTATCTGGTAAAGCAGATAAGCCTTAAGAATAGTCACTATAAATCTATTTTTGTCAAAAGTCATTCATTGACCTTCAGGTTGGTCTTTAGAGTCAAGTAATAAATAGTACGCAATTATTCTGTTTACATTTGAATCTCATATTTTCAACAGTATAGACTGATATAGAATGAAAATCAAATGTAAGTATGTTTTGTTTTAGTAACTATGGTAATGAAAAATAACTAGATAATGGGATGTTGGTGATAATTTGAATAAATTCATGATTTAATAAAAAAATGTCATTTATGTATATGTGGTTTTAGTTACATGTTTGGAAATATCTTCAAATTTGGAAATGCAGTAAGAAACCACAAATATTTGTCTAAACAGCCCAATCCCCCGGCAAGATCTTAGATATTATATGGAATCAAATTGATAATATATGATGTAAAATATATGTTAAATAATGCATGCAGCAGTCTGGAATGACTACTCTATAGCATTTTCTTCCTTAATAAACTACATATTGCATTTGTACTATTCTGATACTGCAATTTTTTTTTTCCCCTAGTGACAATCTGATGATTTATTACATTCCTATAAATTACTTTGTCAAACTAAAACTTTGATAAAGGGATTTTTTCCAGAGTTGTATTTTATCTCTGTTATCTTTATTATGTTGTATACCTGTTTTTTGTTTGTTTGTTTTTATTATTTTTATTTGTTTTTTTACTTCCTTGAATTTTTTTCCCTCCTTAATCCATACTTTGGATGAAATCAGGTGGACATCCTCAGCACACGAATGACTTTCCAGGGAAATCAGGTAAATCACTGACTTTCTGGGAAATCATTGTTGTGACTGATTTTGAAATGATCATAATATCAATCAGCTCTAAACTTCATCATCATCATAGAATCACCATAGAATGCCTAAGGTTGGACTTCAAATAAAAGAAAAAAATGTCTCAAAACTCTTGTGGTATGATGGATCTGCTTTTGCTTAATAGAAGTAGTCAGGAACAATTATGGTCTTCAGGATGAGGTACTTGTGCATCGTAAGTAAAGCATATCAGTTACAGCAGGGTCTCATCAGCCTTAGGTCTAAATCCTCAATAACTTCTGACCATGTTGCTGATAACACTTTAGGGGTCAAAAGATTTTAGTACCAGGATAGTAAATTCAGAATCAATTTATGAGGAAGGATTGGATGTTGCCATTCTTGTTGTGACTTATTGACAGCATCTTTTCAAAATCCCTTCATCAAGTTTGTGAGTTTCAATTTGATTAAATTATGATATATCTTTTTGAAATTCACCCTATATTGATTACACACAATGGAGAATTTACCATATTTCTTAGGTAAATAGTTCTCTTGAGGTTTGTCGTCTCTGTCATTAAAGAAGTGTTGTATTCATGTTGCCAGATTGGGAATCTTGTTAGTGCTGTAAATAAGTATCTTAGTACTCACTAACACTGTGATATACAAAATTGCTTATTGACATTAAAACTTTGCCGATAAAACAATAACAATACTTTTGATAGTTTCACTGAGATATTAGAGTGAGGTAAAATATTTATAAATAAATCACCAAAAGATCTTGCGTCTGGAGGCAACAGTTTTTTTTCATCCTATGAAGAAATTCTAATATACTGAGCCATATACTAAATAATAAATTTTTTACCCTTACCCTGACTTGAAAGAATCCATTCACTCTGATGTTATTTTCACACCCATCTTCTTCTGTCATACCATCTTTCCTATATTTCTGTAATTAGAACTATATTTTCACAAGAAATGCTTTTTCTTAAATGTAGGAAAATACAGTTTATTTCTTCTGTATTTGAAGCCAGCACGACCATATACAAGTAAACCTCTATGCTCAGTTCTGCATTCTTTCTAGTAATCATGTGTCTATAGAGTCACTGAAATACTTATCATCTGTACTATTAAAAAAAGTTATGCTATATTAACAGCATCAAGACTGGTCCTCATATCCCTCAAACATACTTCCTTAGAAATTCATATTATGATTCTGCATAATTGTAGCTTAAAAATATACAAAACATTCTGTCTTCTTTTCACCTGGAATGCCCATAGGGATTTGCAAAGATCCCTAGATCTAGCTCCCCTAGAAGCTGTTGCAATTTATATGAAAAAGATGCAACAGATTTCCCATAAAATGAATATAAAATACCTTTCCTCTATTTCACTATTTCATAGGAACTTATGGTTTCAGAATTTAAAAGGATCATTGTTAACACATTAAAATAATCTTACTCAAAGGAAAGATCAAGATATATATTTCAGGATTGCTTCTGCATGTATAATTTAATTTCCCAGACTTGCATGATTTTTCATAGCCTCTTATTTTGTCATTTTGTTTAAATATTATATAAGTAATGTCTAAATTTTAAATAACAACTCCACTTCAGCTCTAGTTTCATTACTGTTTAACAAAATATACAAATATACAAAATAACAAATATAACAAAATATAAGAGTTTTGCTGAATAGCTTAAAGTTTATTCCAAATTAATAGATATAAAAACTTCCTAATTAATATTTTATTAAAAAATGTATTTTTCTTTAGCATTTAAAAAAACCATATTTTCATATTTTTTTATTTTTATTCTCCTCCCCCCCCCAGGAATGTACAGCGATAAAGAATTTAATGGACATGCCTGGGTTATAGTATTAGTCCTATAAATAGATTTAGACAGATGTTCACACTCACTGAGGAAGTTAATTCACAAATGGCCTGATCTAATTCTCATTCAGATCAATAGCATCCTTTAATAGGCTTAGAGACTAGTCTCTTTAATCTCTCTGCATTTCAGTTATGTCCCTATAAATGGAGGAACTCGCAGAAGTGATGTGAAGAGGAATGTTTAAATATTTATAAAAAGTCAGAGTGCTCAGAGATGATAGGTCATGAAAGCAGCCAGACAGCTCCATCCTTCATCTATTACTGAAAATACTACATGAGGTCCAGCTTGCCTAAATTTTGTGCCTCAGCTGGTAGAAAGGTACAAGACCCGGAAAGTCTGTGACCGATTTTCTTTGGCAAGAGTGGAAACTCAAATATGATAGGCAGACTGCTTCAAATTCCTGTTTAAAAATAAATTAAATGTAAGTCATGGTGAATGGATCTTGCTCTTTGAGGTTAGCTGACCTTTCTAATTATCCATATATGTTTGAGACTTCAGCTGGAGCACCCAATATGCCCCCATACAGCTAGCACTCTAGTACTGCTTTGGATACTCCATCCAAAGAAGCAAGACCCGACCTCTTATCTTGTGCACAATACATAGTAGGCTTAGTAGGCTTGAACTTATTGGCTCTATAAACTCAGGTACAACATAAAAGTATATACTGAATCTATATAGATATATTGTTATGTCTCACTGAATATGGAGATATATAGCTGGAACCATGCACAAGAGCAGTTGTGGCAGCTTCCCAAGAAATAACTTACTACAAAACAAGGTAGGATATCTGTTTTTTTTTTTTTTTTTCCTTCTGTCTCTCACAGGCAATTCTCTATGAACAATAGGTAGAAATAGAGGGCTGATGATCATTTTGTGAGTCTGGAGATGAAGGACAAAGCTTAAGCTTTTTTCTTTTTTTTCAGTCAGGGAATATTTCATGATTTTGTACAACTGTGGGATCATAATAAAGTATATTTCTGTCTCTAAATGAAACACATTAAAGATCCCATAAAAGACAGCAAGGAAAATGAACTCTTCTGACCAAGCACTATGTATGCTGTATGAAGGATACTACTATCGATCTGCAGGTCTTTGTTCATATTGGCTATATACAGGTAGTCATTGAATATGAAGCAAGGGCTCTGTCTGTTATAATGAGCAGTGTTGGGGCCCAGAGGGCAAACTGTACAGGAGAAATTGCACCCAGATGGCTAATATTTCTACCCAAAAGAGGATAGGCTCATTCACACAGCTTATTGAGGATGGTCCCTGGCCTTTGACATCCCTAGGTGTGTCTGGGCATTGACAGTGTGAGCACTAGCTGGCATAAGCCAAAGCTGTACCTTACACAATCAGTCAATTATAGTTTAGAAATGAAGATCAATGCTAATGCATTTGCTTTACCTCCATTTGGTTTCCCAAAATAACTTCAACCAAACTGTCCAAAGTTTGGCCCCATCCTCCCTGCCCTCTCTCCTTGGGTATTTTGTACATGTTGATAAGATCACCTCTCAGTCTTCTCCACGCTACACAGGCCCAGATCACTTAGGCTTTCCTAAGTACGATAGTTACTTCAGTCCCTTCATCTTTTTTGTCACTCTACTCTGGACCCTCTCTAGAAGCTCTACGTCCCCCTTGTACGGGGGGAGCCCAGAATCATAGAATTGGAAGGGACCTCTAGGAGTTATCTAGTCCAACCCCTCCCGCACATGCAGGGTCACCGATAGCATGTGGCACAGGACTGTGTCCAAGCAGGTTTTGAAGATCTCCAGAGAAGGAGACTCCACAACCTCTCTTGGCAATCTGTTCCAGTGCTCTGTCACCCTCACTGTCAAGAAGTTCTTCCTTAAGTTCCTGTGGAACTTTTGATGCTTTAGTTTGTGGCTATTGTCTCTAGTTCTATCAGTGGCCATCAGTGAAAAGAGGCCAACCCCATCCTCCTCACTGCCTCCCTTGAGGTACTTAAACACACTGATTAGATCCCCTCTCAGCCTTCTCTTCTCCAGGCTGAACAGGCCCAGCTCTCTCAGCCTCTCCTCATAGGGCAGATGTTCCAGGCCCCTGATCATCCTTGTGGCCCTGCCCTGGACTCTCTCCAGCAGCTCCACAACCCTATTGTACTGTGGGCCCAGAACTGGACACAGTACTCCAGATGTGGCCTCACCAGGGCTGAGTAGAGGGGCAGGATCACCTCCCTCGACCTGCTGGAGACACTCTTCTTAATGCACCGCAGGATCCCATTGGTCTTTGTGGCCTCATGGTCAACTTGTCGTCCACCATGATGCCCAGGTCCCTCTCTGCAGAGCTGCTCTCCAGAAGGTAGGTCCCCAGCCTGTATTGGTGGCTGGGGTTATTCCTCCCTAAGTGCAGGACCTTGCACTTGTCTTTGTTGAATTTCATAAGATTTCTCACCGCCCAGTTATCCAGTCTTTCCAGTCTGCCACTACATGGCAGTGTAGCCCTCTGGGCTGTTGGATACTCCCCCAGTTTCATGTCGTCAGGAAATTTGCTGAGGCAGCACTCTGTCCCTTCATCCAGGTCATTGATAAATAAATTGAACAGGACTGGAGTGAGGACTGACCCTTGGGGGACACTGCTAGCCACAGGCCTCCAACTAGACTCTGCACCACTGATCACCATCCTCTGAGCTCTGCCATCCAGCCGATTTCTAATCCACCTCACTGTCCACTCATCTATCCTACACTTCTGCAGCTTGCCCAGGAGGGTGTTGTGAGGGACAGTGTCAAAAGCCTTGCTGAAGTTGAGATAGATGACATCCACCACTCTCCCCTCATCTATCCAGCTAGTCATTCCATCATAGAAGGCTATTATTTAATCATGGTATGTTCAATGATTAAGATTCCCCAAAATACCAGAGATTCATTCCAGAAAAGAAAATGGAGATGTGCGTATAGAAAAGAACAGAAAAGAAAGGGCTATTTCATTGACAAATTTTAGCTTTTGATCAAAACTAATTTGTTTTTGCTTAAAAATAAAACAAGATATTTGAAGGCGTCATCAAATACTTAGAAGCCTAAAAATATCTGGTTGTGTGTGCTGTTACATCTTCTATCTAGTAAAAGTTGTCTTTTTGTAGATACGAGAAGATGAGAATACACAGTTTCTTAAACAATAAAATCCCAAATTAGGTACCTTTTTACAGTTTGGATTGTCAGAGTGAAAACACATGTGAGACATGTTAGTTGCCTTCTTTATTGCACTAATAGTCCATTATATGCTTATTGGTATATTTTATTGATATATTGTCTTATTTCCTGAGGCCTTGAGCACTTAAAGCTTATACTGATACCTGAAGATTAAGCCCATTCCAGCTGTAATGAAAGAAGAGCTATTTCTTTTAAATATAGACAACATCTGATTAATATCATGTGCTTTCTTTTACATCAGTAGCATAGATCGGCTTTTTAGGGGATGTCAGATACTGATAATTACAAAGTTAATTTAACTGTGAAACGAAGTTATCTGTATGTGCTGACAAAAGTTATCTAATAGTTTGTGGGCAAGATCGTCAACTGAAATAAACTGTTTTGTTGAACTGTTAGTTTATACCCCAAAGAATCTGGTCCTGTTCTAAACCTTGCTCTGCTGCACAGCACCATTTACAGGTACCTTCCATGAGACTAGGGATTATGGGCTTTGGATTCACACTCTAGTCTACAGTATAATTACTGTTTGTAGTATCACAGGAATTTCCATCCTTTTCTTGCAATAACAAAATAAAAAAAATATGATAAATGATCAAGATTTTCTCAGAAGGAAAGAAAAAAAAGATCTAGAGTACGTTTGGTCAAACTCAAACCTTTTTCTAAAGTCCTTAGGAACTACAGAAGTTTTATCCCTGGAATTAAAAGTCTTATCCACAAACGGAACTCTAGAACATCTGCATTCCTCACTTCGAAATTGTGTACAGGATAAAAAAACTAACAAACAGTCTTTCAGCTATTTACAACAGTATAAAGAAATCACACTGTCACTATAACCTTAATAAACAGGAACATTAAATATGAAGTGTTTTCTGGGAGCACTGTGTGCATGGTACTAAGCCTATCCTGTCCAAGACTTCTGTTACTGGTTATGGAAACTCTAAATACATTTAAACTTTCTGCTTTACAGCATGGAGCAGGAATAATGCAAGCAAACCACGTATGGCAAATTTTTCTAAATTACAAACTCATTTCTCTAAAAGGCACTCAAAGCACTTGAGTTGCAGCTCATCCCAGTTATAGAGGCATTGATCACATGTGATCTTGATTTTCTAGTTTTACTTGCTCAGGTGGATGAGCTGCATCAGGTTGAATGGGAAGACCTGCATGTTGGGTATGGTCAGTTTCCATGTAGTAGTAATGTTGCTTTTGAAGGGGGTGACCCCTCACCTCCCTTCCTCCAGAAAAGGTGTACTCTCTAAAATTCTGTAGAGTACTGCATGGGAGCCTTTTTGTCCTTCTGAGCGATCTTGTATTTGAGATGTAGGCAAGGCATCTCAGATGATGGTTTCTGGTTAGATATTCCAAACAGATCCACTGGACAAGCACAGATTTACTTTTCAACTGTCAACTCCTTGCCAACTAAAGCAGTCCTAATGCTAAAAGAAGCAAACTACATAAATGTCATTTATAAAAAAATAATAAATTAGAAAGCATTTTCAGTTTGCAATCATATACTACATCCGATCAGATACTCAGCTTGTAAGTTCCTATTTATATATAATATAGGTGACTGGCATCTGCTTTCATAATGCATAGCAGAGTGCTATTTCAGGGTTAGCAATGTATTTAAAAGACAATTCTTGAGTCACTAATACTTTGCATTATAGGAAAAGATATTGAAAGAATTACTAATTACCATTCCTATAAAATATAAATACATTAGGTATTATAATAATACTTTAAAACTTTATCCTTAGTGCACTACATCCAGAAAATAGCAAAACTTGTCCAAAGATAATACCATACAATTATCAAAAAAAATCTGAATTAGTATCTATATTGCTTTATAATTTACTTATGTTTCTGAAATAATCTGCCTTTTTTGGCCTTTCATTGATGTTCTTTTGATAGTGCTTGTTCCTTAGACTGACAATTGCTAGCATTGTGAGCATCTGAGTATTTTGCCCATGTACTGCTCCCTGCTTGTAGCACAGATTCCATAATATAGACATATCTCTGTGGCATCATTAGTAGTTGTCTTGATTGATACAGAAATTCTAGGGCATGTGGTAGGGTCAAATTACTCTCAGTTAATAACCACTTTTGGGTTGTTTCTTTTTGTACATACACACACTAACTGGTCCCTTAATGCATCATTTAAGCTCTTCAAACTGGCAATGCTCTGTTAATTTTCTTAATTCAGTCACTTTAAAAAAATATATAAAAGTGGAAATAGGGTGAAGTCACCAGCAGTTTAGGGACTAAGTGATTTTGTGCAGTTTCCACAATCTATGCAAATGTTTTCTCTACTGATTTAATAGAAGCTTGTAACTTACACAACAGCTTTAATAGTTTAACCCCCATTACACTCACTAAACCCACAAATCCTTTTGCATAATTTATGCAATTAGTTGGTTCTTATTCTTTCAAGCCTGACATATAGGTGAGTCAGTTCTCTGCTGAGCTATCTGGCAATTTAATTTTTCCCAAATCAGACATAAACTTTTTTTTTTTTTTTTTTTTTTTTTTTTTTTTAGTTTAAAACAAGCAGTTTTCTCACTGTCCAGGCAGATGCAAGATGCACTTTCCTTAACTGTTTTGCTTTGATCACTCTCTATTTTATAATATTTTGTAAGAGCCCATTTTATCACCAGTTCTATGTCTTTTGCCCTTTGCTTAATATTAGTATTATGAAGAAAATATGTAATAAGCTTTCCTGATTATATGACATATGTAACTTTGAACTAGAAATACATACAGCTCAGCCGACAGTATACAAGGTGCTATAAGAGATGATGTAGTAAGCATAGCAAAAGAATTTTGAAGTAAACTTTATTTAAAGAAATACTAACAGGTTATTTTGCACTCATCATAGAAATAATTTCTTTTTCAACAGGCCTTGATGGCAGTTCAGATTCTCACATTTTCAGTGTCCAAACACGATGCTTTGTAGCATATTACTTGTCATTCATCTTGTTTTAATATAGTTGTCTATTTTGTCTATTGTCTACAGCTGTCTATTTCACTGCACCACTTGACCATGTACAGCATAAGGAAAGATGAACACACCTCCTTCATAGGAGGAAGTTCCGGGGATTATTGGGAAAGTATTCACTAATGAAAAGAATAGGCCCACTAGGTGTTTGGAATATTAGAAAAGGAATGGAGTAAAAGACTACATCTTTAGGCAAATCAAATGAAAATAGGGTTTATTCACATCTTAAAAGATGTTAGTAGTTCGTCTCATCCCCAAAACAGCTGTACTGGAAGAGATACAAGACAGTGCAACAAAGCTCCCAAATGAAAAATGATGAAGGAAACTAGGACTTTTCAATCTGAAAAAAAAAAAAAAAGAGAGAAACAATGAGCAGATAGCATGATTTCTGCATGATTAAAGCTGGAGTAGCATAGAAAAGATGGGTCAAAAACGACTGCTGATATTCTCTTCCATGTAAAAGTTTAGGGGCTCAGCGGAATATTAGAAACTTATTTTCTGATATTATGCAATTTTTTTCAAAACATGCAGAGAAACACACTTCTATATGTCGTTAGTAAGTGAAACTATTTATAACTATAGTTTTAGTTCATTTTCTGATATGTAACAATGTCATCACTGTTGCAATGAGCCAAAGCCATTGGACTGCAGAAATGAATTTTAAAACAGAATGCTCAACGGTATTTCTGTAAAGATGATTTCAATTTGAAATCCACTTCTTTTTATAATCCATGGGAGCTGCTGATCTGCTAAAGTATTCTCTATAAATAATGAAACAAATGTATCTTTTCAGATTTCTAACACCTCTGGTGTTACTGCTCCATAATATTTAAGCTTCATATTGACCAGAAAAACTGAACTTCATAATAAGGCTGTACCTTATGAAGAAAGGATATTTTGAAATGAAATCAAAAGTGAAAAAAGAAACAGGAAGAATAAGAAAGCTACTGCAATGATTTCACTTCAAAATATGATATTCTTTCTATCGGAAAACAACAATGGTTTGAGATTTGTAAGCTTTTATCCCTAGTATTTTAGGTTATCTATCTGAAAACACAATCTACTCATTCTTTGTTTTACAGAACTGCTGCTACAATAATCATGGTCAATACAGTAGATTTACAGAAGTAGCATTTTATCTTAAATGCCATTGTGGATCAATAAACACTTATTTAAAACTTCAGGAAGGATAGGCATTAGAAGAACAAGTCTTATGTCAAGAGACAAGGGATATAATAAAAGTACTTTCTGTTACAATTAGACAAGTTTGTGATGTATAACTATACTTAATGAAATACCTCTGAATATAATTTCTGCCATTATCCTTAACACTAAGAGAAACTAAGAACTTAGAGAAGGTATTTCTCAGTATAGCTTATCAAATAAGCTTTATGTGCACCACTGACATATCCCTTCAATTTTTGAGTCATCAAGCCATGAAAAGCCAGGGAAGACATCACAGAATCACAGAGTGGTTAAGGTTGGAAGAGATCTCTAGAGATCATCTAGCCCAACCCCCCTGCTCCAGTAGGGACACCTAGAGCATGTGGTATAGGGTGGCATCTAGGCGGGTGTGGAAGATCTCCAGAGAAGGAGACTCCACAACCTCTCTGGGCAGCCTGTGCCAGGGCTCTGTCACCCTCACAGGAAAAAAGTTCTTCCTCACATGGAGATGGAACTTCCTGTGTTTCAACTTGTACTCGTTTCCCCTTGTCCTGTCACTGGCCACCACCAAGAAGAGTTTGGCCCCATTCTCCCTACATTCACCCCTAAGGTACTTGTATATGTTGATTGGATCTCCCCTCAGTCTTCTCTTCTAAGATATCTTTTAAGATATCTTCATCCCAAGTTCTGACATCATCTTCAGTATCACTTCACAGCGTTTTACATATGTATGGATCTGTGAACTGCTGTGAACGCAATCTTCATCCTGTATTTGTGCTTGGGTTCCCCTCAGATCATAGCAAATATACTACAAACTATGGCAATTGCTGAGACAGTGGTAGAACAGAAAGGGGAATTCTGCTTTCAAATACAGACAAAAAGAACCCACAACTACCATGTGAAGAAATTCTCTGATGTCTGAATTGTGGAGCAGACCCAGAATCGCTCACTGAAGATAGAAAGGCAGTAGTAGGAACTTGACTTTTGATTTAGCTACGAAAGGCAGGAGATTCCTTCTATTCCTTCTCTAGAAAATGACAAGTTGTCCTGTTTGCCTATGCTGGGAGGAAAAATGCAAGTAAATATAGCTGCTTTAGTGTTCTGAGTCATATTTGAGAGACTACATGGAATATTTAACAGTGCCACAAATACTATGCAGAAATATTATCAGGAGAAGGCATTCTTGTCACCTTATCTAAAAGCATCCAGATATAGAGGTACCAAAAAACATGAGTGCAGAAACTGAAGTGTTGAGCTGCAGATCAAGCAATTTCTGCTCAGAGATATACTACTTGGGGTGCAACAAGCCATTTTGTTTCTCAAAATTCCACCCTCTTTCTGCTAATGTCATATGCTTAATTTCTCCATCATGTTTTGCCTCGAACAGTCATTCATGCAGGACAATCATTCTAACTAACAGTATATAATGCTACCAAACTTTGATTCTGATGATCTCTGTTTTCCTTAAATTCCCAGTTCTGACTGCTATGTCAGTACTTAATAAACAACCAACCAATCAACCAACCAATCAAGCAAATTCTAGCCACAGTTGTCTGATCGCCATGTAGTATTAAAACAAAAACAAAAAAGAGTCTGGCATGTCTCTCGCAGTCTCTTCAGGATATCTCAAATGCATAAGACAACTTGCTGGAATTACACAGACATATATTTTATCATTTTGAGATAGTTGAGACAATCTGCAGTACGTAACAGTCTGTTGAATAAATATGCAAATTTGTATGAATGTAGTATTATGTTGTTCTCAATTTTGTTTATATTTTAACTATTTAATGTGCTAATTGTAAGTTTCAATGATTTTTCATTTAATCACTACATAGATTTCTCCTTATTGATATGATTAAGAGTTTAGGGGTTAATGTATGAAGCATTTTTGATATGATACAATGATTTCATGTAGCCAGGTTTCATTATTAATAGATAAGTAAACTTGCTGATATTTTTTATGTGCATGAGGGTAGTTATTGGGATAAACAGCTCTTATTTAGCTTTCTTAAATATGCAACATACTACTACTACTTTTTTAGCTGGGTTGCTATGGAAACAAGTTACATGATCATGCAATCTCTTTTCTTTCATCTTTTAAATCTCTGTTTTTATCTACCTGAAATTGTTGGCCAGTTTCTGTTAAACTTTATGGAGAAATAATGACAGGAGATCTGCAAAATATATCATTTGAAATGAGGGATATGGAAGGTGTTGGAGCTTCCTGAAGGCCAGTGTTCAATCTCCAACAGGTGAAAAAGCATGATATCTTTAGGCTCACAAACTAGCCAAATGCCAACCGCTCTCTTGCCAATAAGCTGCCAGTTTGAAAGACTTTACAAAGCAAAGAGAATTGGGAGCATTGAGGTAAATGATAAAAGGGATATGACAGGGTACTGCAGGTATTGAAGTGAAAAAAAGATTTAGAAAAGTAGTGATTATCTGGGATTATTGTGATTCACCAGCCACCAGCCATAAAATACCAGTCTTCATTTAGCTCTGTATCTCATAGAACTACTTACATTTTTTGCTTTGCACTTTTAGGTTAGTTATAGAAATATTGGAAAAGTTTTAATAGATTTAGAAGAACTCTTAGGAAGCAGCATCAAAAAATATAATAAAATAATAAAATAAAATAATAAAATAAACACTGTATCCAAGAACCCTGATAATAACATGTAACTGGAAGGTCTTCACCTCACCATGTCTTAACAGGAATCAGGAACATGTACCTACTGCTAAGTTACAAATACATGAGTTAGTTACCTTGTAAATGAAGTGGTATCAAGTTTTCCACAGAAAAATTTCCCTATGGCCACCTAAAGGAAGGGGAAGGGGAAGGAGAAGATTACCAATTACATATGGATATATTCAAGCACAGGTAATCACATAGTTCACAGCAAGGGCAGCATGCATTCACAGCTTAATGAAAATCAAAAGAAGTTGTGAAGTTCAGGCACAGTGCACCCTGGCACATGTCTAGCAGTTACAGCTAAACTTGCCTCATCATATTTCTGTGATACTAAGATTACAAAGCTAAATCTAGACTGTAATAAAATACCTTACTAAAATCTGCTTTCAACTGTTTGATATATTGGCATTAACATAGTTGAGAAATTTATGTATCAAGCCAACAGTGTTTAACAGTGTGTTAGTGTCAAGCCAACTATTATAATTAATAACTGAGTGAAACTGAGTTGCAAATCAGTGATAAGAGGATGGGACTTTAAAAAAGAACAGTGATATTTTCAGTGCATTAAATAACAAAAAAAGGAATAGTATAGCACTGACTGAGCAACAATAAACTCCAAATAAACAGCTAGTATTTAAGAGATATGTTAGCTGTTTTTAAATATGTTGGAGCTCTAGAAATATGCAACATTGTCTAGTATACTTCTCTATGGGTAATGTCTTAATTCTCCATTTTTAATCTCTCATTTCTTCAATTTTATATCTTGCCAGACAAGACAGCAATAGATTCCTCTTTTCTATATAGATCTTTCTCCTGAAAGGTGTTTCATTTTCTTGACTGAATTTGTTCACACTACCTTTTTATCACCAGTATGTGAGAGTGCTCCTGAACTAATATTTTGAATATTTACACCATTATATTTTTATAAAGTTGTTTATATTATATATGTGTATGTTTGATTATTACTTGAAATCTATAGAATCATTAATGTAGTAGCCTTTTAATTCCTTTCATATAAAGAGAAATTAACTTGTACATATATGTATATATATATGTGATAACTTTATACTGAAAAATAAACATAATTATTTGAAATATATATATATTTTTAACTCTTAAATAAAATCAGCACATAAGCATGACAAAATGCGGCATACTGAGGAGCAGGGTCTCTGTGACGGGGAGCCAGAAACCTTTATAGAGCTCCCGACCTCAGAGCAGCCCCCGCCCTGCCCAGGCAGTGCGCAGAGTGCACCACCCCACCCAGCCAATCAGCGAGATGATCACGCGCGAGGCCGTCCAATGAGCTGCCTGGTCCCGCCTCTCCTGCTCAGCCCCTGCCACCTGCCTGCCTAGGAGACACGGGTCGCAGGCGGAACCCAGGCCGAGCCCGACACCAAGAGGCGCCTCAAAGATTCCGTAGATTGTAATTGGGAGACTGGTTCTGCTGTTTCTAGAACTTGACTGCATAAATTCCATTTCAGTCAGACACTAGTATCATTTGCAAGAATTCAGACATTTATTTAGATCATATCTAAGTTTTGAAATAGTTTAACAAGAGAATAAAAGACAGTGTGATCTTTTTGTTACTTTTTTTCTGTGCAAGCGCAGGTTGGCGTGGCAGAGCTTGTGGCTTGATGCCAGTGAAACAGCCCAGCCTCACGACCCTCTTATCATTGAGGAATGTATTGGGCCAGTTGTGTTCATGGCCAACGACTGCCACAAAGCTTTCAGGTATTTATTTCCCTCTGAGACACACTGGTCCTTGCTAAACTTACCCAAATTTTGCTAACGCATTAGAAGTTTTTTAGGCAGGGATGTAGCAACACAAAGGAGACTCGCTTTTTGTTTGATGGTTTGTTTTATTCCATTAAGAGATTAACTGAATATTATAGCATTAAATCTCAAGTCTACCAAATACCGTTTGTATTTGTCATCATCACACTTGCACAAAAAAATCTTATGTGACTATATGATCTGCTTTTCTTTGGGATATATAAAACAATCAATTCCAGAGCCAAATATGCCTCACTGGGGACAACATTGCCGCTCTCCTTTTGCCATCTGAAAAATTAAGAAATTGGAGAATCTAGTTATAGATGTTCAGTTCCTAAGCCACTAAGTTTAAAAATGGCCAAAGATTACCATTTAAAACCCAATCAGAAGTCTATCTGCCACTCAAAAGCAGCTTTCCACTTGAACTTCAACATCTGAGAAGCTACATTTTCAACTAGATATGCCTTCTGAGAGCAGTATCTTATGACAAGATAACTCGCTAGGGATAAAGTAATATAAACATGAAATGCAGAGTCTCTTGACATTATTATTTCTTTTTCAGTTGTAAATTGGAAATAAGTGCAAGTAGAACATAGATAAAAATGTTAAAATCTTCAAAAAATAATGACTGACTTTTGCAACTGCTAATCAAATTACATGAAACTGAATACCAAATAGCTAGCTTCAGATGATGATGAAATTGTTACTGTTGCTTCATACTGATGGCAATATACTATCTTTGAGAGAGATCAGATGTATCCTTCACACAGAGGAGCTTGCATGTGGAAGAAAAATCCTATCTTTATTCAGATTTTTGCATCAATGGCAAAAAAAAAATCAGAAAATGGACTCTGTTCAGAGTTATCAAATAATCCCAGTTCAAAAATCCTGATTTTATATTTATGTACTTGGTTGCATTAATCAAAAAATGTGTTTGTAGCTATTTTCAGACTGCTATATTCAGGTAGACAATCTATAAAATATTATATTTGCTCTAAATTTTAAATAATGATGCTAATTAATAAATTTTGTCAGAAAGTGGGAAGATTTCAATGGCCATGCAGTGAGAGATTTTCATTTTTTTTTTTATTTTCCATTATTTTCTCAAAAGTACTAAGATTTATAACCCAGTAGGAACATGATACATGACAAAAATTAGTAAGCAACATTGCTTATTGTTGCAGTTTGAAAGCCGTAGGGGCAGGGGGAAAGGAGGTATCAAATACTGTGTTAGCTATACGCCCAACTCCAGCAGTATCGGATTCACGAACAGTCTATTGACCGCAAGTCCGATCACCTACTCAGGAGTGAATTGAGTTCCCAAATAGTGTGATTAACTATAAGCTTGACTCTGGCAGTATCAGATTCACGAACAGTCTGTCAACTGTAGGTCCCATTGCCCCTCAAACAAGTAGTCGAGTTCACAAACAGCGTGATTTATTCAAATGCAACATTTACAAAGCAGGTTTTGGGTGTCAGTACAGGAAATTCTCTACTACAGCATGGGTTTTTTAGCTAGCTCTGATGTACAAATGTGCAATCATCACTCACCGCAGAAGATGGGAGAGGGCTCTCAGTCTCGAGTCTCCTCAGGCAGCATCCCAACCCAAGGGGAGGAAAGGGGGATCAGTGCATCAACTGGCCCAAGAGTTGCAATGGTTTCTTCCCTCCTCTTTTTTCTTTCTGAGTTCACCTTTTATATTTTTGTTTACATTCGGGTAGAGCTTTTGTGTGTATAGCCATACTTAATTGGTGAAAAGGTTCTTGCTTTCATTTAAAGGCACAGTCCTATGGAAAATCTAGGGCGCACGCTCAGTGAGGGGTGGCTGTACCTCGGGGGCGGGGAACTTTTGGGATGGGGGGGCTCGTTGACATTATAATGAGCTTATAATACGCAAAGTTCAAGCAACATTCATCTGAAAACAGTGATTTGCCACGTTTGCTGACTCGGCACCGGCCATCTTATCGTGTATCTCCCACTGGACAGCTACTGTGTGGCTGATCAGCGGCCCAGCACAGGGAGTGCAACAGAGTTTGGCCGCGGTGTCTTCACTCTGCTCCATCCTCTGTTACTCCCCTTTGCAGCTGCGAGGAGGGCAGATTGTGCTGCCTAGGGAACCACGGAGGAGCGGAGTCCATGCATCCCAGCCATCCTGGAAGTGGCAACTGTATCTCCCCAAGCAAATCTCTGTAATGCCAAAACTTCTGTTAGGTCCTAGTCTTTCTCTAAGTTTCCCCTTTCCAAGCAATTCTTCCACACTTATCTATTCCAATAATGTAATTTTTTGTTTGATTTTTTTTTTAAATATATTGTGTTACGTTTTCTATCTTCTGTCAGCAGAGAGAGAACTATGGACAGAAATGAAATACTCAGATGTTCTAATTGTTTAGAAATATAGCAATTGAATGAAATCTTTTCTCCCTCTTTAGAAAGGTTGAAAATTATTTCACATTAAATGTAAAAAGCTTTTTTTGTAGTGTTCAGTTAGAGATGATGGAAATGTGTGGATATTTTCTTCTTTTCTGCCATTAAATAAAATCATAGTTAAAGAGCACCAAATGTACTTCATTTATAAAACTGCTGGCTTTTTCTTATGTGAAACAAAGTAGTTCTTATTTATAATATAATACATACAGGATTCTATGCTACAGTTAGAAGTATTATTTTGGATCCATTAGTGCTAAGATTCATTTTTCAAGGTCTCTCAGGGCAGCAAATATAATGGCAAAAAATGAAGGCAGGCACTGCTAATGAAGTCTGTTTCATAAACTCAGAGCTATGATTTTGCAGCAATTTGACAAAAAGTAATTATTTTCTTTACCCACAGGCTAAACTTCTAACTTAAAAAAAAAAAAAAGCAGAGTTAAATGTGCAGAACAGGTAGAAAAAAAGAAGTTACTAGCAAGCCAGTAAACTCCAGCTGAGATTATTCATATGTCCCAAGAAAGAAGTAAAAGAATCTTTTGCTGTTTTTCCCCAATAAGCACTATTTTTAAAGACACTGAAAAAGGACAAGTTTTAATAAGTGTTCATCTTTATTTTAATCAAAGTGAAATATTCACATAAGCCGAGAACTGGACACAGCATTCCAGATGTGGCCTCACCAGAGTTGAGTAGATCACTTCCCTCGACCTGCTGGCAACACTAATGCAGGCCAGGATCCCACTTCTTCGTCACAAGGACACATTACTGTCTCATGGTTAACTTCTTGTTCACCGGGACTCCCAGATCCTTCTTCACAGAGCTGAGAATCTGTGTACTATCATCATAACAGGTGCAACATTCTAGTGTAAAGTTTCTTGTAGTGCATTTTTGTGTATTTTGACAGTTTTTATTTTATACTGTCATTGCAAGAAGCCTTTTGTTTCATTTCTTTCTTCCTCTTAAAAGCATTTCCCATAATCACAGTATTCAGGTGGGGTGACTGCAAGAACAGGCCATATCAGTCACTGGCCTATAATCTAAATGACCTATAATCTAAAATTAAGCAAGGTGGGCATAGCAGGTAGATAATGTTTAAGATTTCTGTTTCACTGCACACACAAATCAAGACACAGCCCCTCCAGTCCACTTGAGATCACACCATGGACCTAGAGGTACAGGACTGTCTCTCTGATAGGTAAGTGTTTAATTAAAGTCCTGGATGAGGATGTGTTCTGGCTCCTGATATTTCTGCCTTGGACTCAGCTGTCCCTATGGTGCCAGAGACATAGGAATGTGTTTGATTAATATTGCCGCAACTGGTCTCACTGATCAGTGAGTCAGTTGATGATTATGCCAAGGTTTCTGTAACCAACTGGTTTTCTGTCTCAAAAGCTTAAGATAGTGCACAGCTCATTCACTTGCTGCTCTGTTTTCTAGTTCAGATCAGGTTCATCTAGCCAGTTAGAGCTGGGGAGATGTAGTCAAAGTCTCATTTGTTTGGGTAGTGTGTTCAAGTAGGCTTCACCCAACAAAACTAGCATTGAAAGTTGTTCTATTCTTTACAGCCTGTAGAGGCTGCAGAGTGTATTAGTGAGATGAGCCACATCATTGTACAAAACTACCTTCAGCCAAACCTTTATCTGCACAACAAGGTCATGCCTTCATTCATAGTGACACAGTACACCAAAGAAGCTAAGAGATCAACTGGTTTAATTAAACAAAACTAAAACTACTAAAATATTGTGCTGAAATTAATTCCAAGCTGGTGCTACAAACTGAGCTTTAAATCAATTTTGAATCGACTGCGGTCGTCCTGGATGGAGTCTGAATCTGGCTGTGCTGCTACTGCAGCACTCCCAGAGGTCACATTTGCATTTGGAAACATATTGTTACATGAGGGTATTTAGCATCTTTATTAATTAAAGATTTGGCCAAATTGTGAGACCGGTCCCTCAGCAATTCGAATAACATATTGGTTATGGAAAGAGAAACACCACTTCACTTATTCTAGTTTAAGTAGGTTTCTATCGTAGCACAACATCTAGTAGGATATTACAAAGTAAGACTAGGAAATAATGAGAAGACACTTCAATGTTCTATTTCTAGTGTCTGTCCAATGTACAATATTCTGAAGGGAGATTACAGAGGGGAATATTAAATCTGATTATAGCAGTAATTCTCCAAATAGGCCTGTGAAAATGTTGCAGTTTGAAAACTGTAGTGGTAGTGAATTGAGTTCCCAAATAGTATGATCCACTATAAGCTGGACTCTGGCAATACCGGATTCACGAACAGTCTGAGGACCGTAGGTCCGGTCGCCTTCCTAGGAGCGAATCGAGTTCCCAAATAGTATAATCTACTATAGGCTTGACTCGGGCAGTATCGGATTCACAAACAGTCTGCCAACTCTAGGCCCAATCGCGCCCCTCAAACAAATAGTCAAGTTCACAAATAGCAGGATTTATTCAAATGCAACATTTCCAAAGCAGGTTTCGGATGTCAGCATAGGAAATTCTCTACTACAGGGTGAGGTTTTTAGCTAGCTCTGATGTACAAATGTGCTATCATCACTCACCGCAGAAGATGGGAGAGGGCTCTCAGTCTCTAGTCTCTTCAGGCACCGTTCCAACCCGAGGTGAGAAAAGAGGGGGATCAGCACGTTGGCTGACCCAGAAGTTATGATGGAGTCTTCCCTCTTCTGCTGCTGCTGCTTCTTCCCTTCTGCCTCCTCTTAGTGTCCCTCTTACTATTTTGCCTTTTATATATTTTCTTGTACATTCATGTGGAGCTTGAGTGATTCTAGTCATGTTTGCTTTGGTTATTCATTGATTTTAAAGTCTCCAAAGTTAATTGAAAATCTAGAGATCATGCTCAGTGGGATGGGTTGTGTATTGGTATTATAATGGGATTAAGAGGAGGAGAAGTTTGAACAAAGCTTATCGAAAGGGACTGATCTGCCACCATTGTTGGCCCAGCACCAGACATCACACTATGCTGTGGCCCATCAGCTGTGTGGTACCACCAGGCTGCCACCTCTGCAGGGAGTACAACAGAGTGTGGCCGCAGTGTCTTCACTCCGCTCCACCCTCCATCCACTCGTGTCTGCACAGCACGATCAGATTATCCCCTCTTCAGGGAAACCAGCAAAGTTTGGCCGTGGTGTCTCCATTCTACTCCACTCTTCATTTACTCTTATTAATGTGTGCTGCGAGGGCATACTGTGTTGCCGAGGGAATCGTGGAGAGGTAGATTCCACACATACCAGCCATCCTGGATGTGTATCACCCCGGGCAAGCTTCTGTAATGTCAAAACGTCTGTTTAGGCCCTAGGTTTTCTCTAAGTTTCCCCTTTTCCAGGCCATTCTTCCACAGGCCTTTGATGGAAAACAGGTGAACTTATACAAAAAATAATTCAGACTAAGAAAAAGAAATTACATTGAAATCTGCATAAAATATTTTCAGATTTCTCAAGTGGTTGTACTTTTGTTTTCAATGCACATTTGAACTCGAGGTCCTCATCAAATAGGATTTAGAAAAAGCTGGGGGTAAAATAGAGCCAATTTGCTGAAGTCAGAGACTAACAAGCATATTAACACCGTATTTTAACTAAAATGCTCAAAGATCATCTGGGAGATGGCTATAATCTGATCTTTAATATACCAAGGACATACTATAAGTAAATATATTTTATCAAAAATATAGTATGCTGCATTTGGGAAAGATATGAATGAAGACAGTGTAACATTTTGGATAAGGACAGATATTTTCTAAATATTTAGAGAAATAACTACAGGGGAGGTTAAGGGTATTTGCAGTAATTGCAGTATGAATCAGTCTTGGACTAACCATAAGCTTTCCTACTATGTGACATTTCGAACGTTGCTAGCCTTCCCTTATAGAAAAAACATTACTATCGCTTTCCCAAGAATAAATGAGTAAATGATAAGCAAATAAATAAAATTTTTTTCCTCGTTGTCAGGTGCATCTGTGAACACCTCTTCAGCAGCTTTCTCAACTTCTCAATTTCAGAAATTCTGCAGAAATTCCTTGACATTAAATATTGTGGCATTAGATTGAGGTACAGTAAGTAGACAGTGCTGGCTGTGCTGAGAATTGATTTGTCATTCATTATGAATGAAGAAAACATATTAACCTTCTCTGATTTATGGCTGTTGCTGGTACCGTGGAGTATGATCTTATTTTGAATCTGAACAGTTGTTATGCAACGAAGGGGCTGCAGTGTTCTATCCAATATCCTGCCCTCCCACCATGGTATCTAGGGCATCTGAAAATCCGCCTGAGTACAGGCCAATACGATCCCTTCTGGAGATATTCTGGGGTATTCAGATACCTTAGAAAATAGTTATATTTTAAGAGGAGTAGAGCATCGCAGATTCTGGCTACAAACTATTAAGCGTATGTTTTTTAAATAATCGGTATTGCATTTAGAGCTTGTGTTAAATGCAATCAGCACACATGAACAGAGAATCCCAATACACATTGTTTATACATGTGTTTTATATTCACACATCTTAAAATCACTTCCAGAAGGTTCAAGGGCCAGTTCTTCTATTTACTGTAGGAATAGAAACTGTAGGGTACTACTCTGGTTGTTTTTATTCTCAGAGCAAAATGTGCATTATGATGAATGGGTGCAATACAGAGAGTCAACAGAGTGCATACTTCTTTTCAGCAGATTTAAAAATAGAATTAAAATATAGTTTTGGGCTCTCCAATATGAGAAAGTCATTGATAAACTTGAATGAGATCTGTAAAGGACTATGAAGATAATAGTGAGTGTGGAGCAAGTGACATAAAAAGATATGCCAAGAGAGCTGAATTAGTTCTGTCTTGAGGAAAACAAAACAAAACAAACAAACAAAGAAAAACAGAAGTGGGTGATTATAGAAAAGACAGAACTGGAAGTCCACATTGAGAGGAAAACAGGCATTTGACACATTCTGTCAAAGAAAATTCCAATTCAGGATTAGAAAAAAATCCACAATGTGGATATTCAAACACTGGAATTGTTTGCTCAAGGAAATAGTGGAATTTTCCCCCTTGGGTGTTTTCATATATACACTGGATGTGAACCTGGGGACAAAAAAAAGAAAAAAAAAAAAAAAGAAGAAGAAGAAAATCATTGCTTTTAGTAGAGGATTGGGCAAAATGACCTCCAAAGGTCTGCTTCAGTGGAAATTATTCTATGAGTTTATATTACCTGACTTCTCCTCAAAGACTGTTCAGATCAGTTCTAAGTTTTCAAATCTTCTATCAACTTTTTTTTCTGGAGCTGTTTCTACTGTGCAAAGCAAATCCATTATATCGATATTTATCTCTACCTCATTTTGTTTCTTTAGTTCTTATTTCTTATCTGAGAAATAAATCAACTCACCATTGCCTTGTCCTTTGTAATCACTCACAACCCAGCATTTTTCCTTTCTTCAGGAAAGAAATGGAATGAGGTAATATTGATTAGTTACAAAGTAAAAACAGAATTAGACTTCTAGCACAATACCTTCCATTAAAAGTATTTTGGAGGCAGATGTTAGCCCTTGAACAAGGATATCTAATGGCCCTGGGGCTGAACATTAGATTCTGATAGCTACATTGCCCTCATAATTATATTATGCATTTGATGTTCCTCCCTAAAAAATGGTGACAAATGTATAGCACATGATTTCATGGTCATGTTCTAAGTCATTAATTAAAGGAAGGTAATCTTTTTCAGATATTAGAAGAACTATTCATATGGTATTTACATATAGGTTTCACTAGATTAGGATTACATGTTCAAACAAATTTATTTTTTTATTCATCTTTTTATAAACATTTTGTTTTCATTCTTTACTTCTGAGAGTTGACTTCCTCAGATTCCCCTGGAATTACTGACTTCTAACTCAGTCTTAATTCCTTAATTCTTCAAATTGTGTTCTGGTTTTATAAAAGAAGCAGCTAAAAGTCACATAAGAGTTTATTATTATTATTATCCTAAGGTTTTCATAAACCTTTTTCTACAGCTGCTATCACTGAGTGCTGTGTTATACCACAGTTTTGGCAAACAATGAAGAAATACAGACCTATCATTTTTTATGTACTTCATTCATTCCTCGTGTTTACTGTGACATTTCTAGTTTGTGCTAATTGCTTACACTGGCATAATGTCCATAGAGTTCTTCTATGCTTTCATATGGACAACTTTATTTTCCCTTTATTTCAAAGGTGATGAGATAATTCCAGTTCCCAGTGCTGCAAACCTCTTGAGATTTATGTCTGGGTTTTCCTTATGTATTGTTCCTTTTGTATTAGCTAGACACGAGTTTATGTTTGCCCCCTTGACTATCCCTTCTGCCTTCCCACTAGCTTGCACTCCTCTTTGAGAAATCTGAGTGAAAATGTTTATGTGGAGAAATTTCGACACAAGCATTGGAATAACTTGAATTAAAGTTCACATTTGTAAAGAGTTTGAGTTTGAATACTATGTAATTAGATGACTGGTATAGCATAAGCAAGCCCACAGTATCCTAGCAAGTCTCTCTGTCTTTTATATCCCTCACTTAAATACATAATAAACACCTCCATGTAGCCTCAACTTTGGTATCCTTCCTAAAAAGTTATGGGCTTTTTTGTGAAGTTCATGTGAAGTTAGCATTTCTAGGGCAATATATGCCAACTATAAGTGATTCAGAGAATAGGGCTGTTGAAGCTCTGGAAATGACATATAAGTTTATGAAGATTTGCTTAGGAGGTGAAGATTTGCTTATGAGGGTACACAATTTTGTTTAACTTACTCCTATTAATTAACTAGCAATCACTGATATTGCTAGTTTCACCTAATATGGTCATAACTCATTCATAAACCAGATGGTCAGAACAAAGAGGGATCACATGGTAAGTTTCGCTCTAAAGGGATGAACTCTTATATACAACAGGGCAACCTTCCCAACCTTGTATAGGTGCCACCGCCTAACAGAAACTCCTGTGTGATACAGGACCACTTCTCTGCTGGAGTAAAGATCTAAGTACTTGGCTGAAATAACCTGAATATCACATATGCCACTTTGCAGTTTGGGGTTATTGAGAGTGTTTCACCTGGCTTGTCTAGAGGTTACTTCACAACTAAGTTTGTGCGATGTTCTATATCCTAGAGCACATAGTCTTTCCATATCTCCTGAATGACTTGCTGAGCTTCTGCTACAGCCCAGGGGCCAAACTCTGCTGGGCAATTATATGTATTTATGTCTTTCAAACTATATCACAAGAAAAGGTAAATTTGGCTGTTTATGTCTGGAAACGATGGACAAAAAATTAAGACCAGAACAGGACACAGCATGACCCCCAAATTCTTTTATCCTGCCTTTCCTATTGTTTGTTTTTATTGTGTTTTCTCTAAGGACATATTAGAAAACTGATGTCAAAAGCATTGCTTCATGATTTCTCCTAATTAAAACACACCAGCTTTGGCCCAGTGGTGCAACTTGTTGTGCAAACAGACCCTGCCTCAAGAATAATATTAGTAACTGTGTCACGCTATCTAATGCCTTCTGACAGGCCACTTCAGGGTTTAAATTTGCCTTCATCATTACATGGCAGAGCCCACCCATCTCTTTCATCATCTGTCATGAATTGACAGTTTAAGCAATGCAGGCCATAGACATCAGGGCAGTGAGGAGACAGAGGAGCAGGATCAGTGGTGAGGCAGGGTGAGGCGAGGCAGGGTGAGGTGAGGCAGGATGAGGCGAGGAACACACCCACCTCACAAAAAAAGAAAAAAAAAAAAAAAGGGTTTGGGTATTTATACAACCTTCCCACCAATCCTGAAATGTCAGCATCCCAGTGACCAATCCCGGAGAAGGGCACTCCTTAATCTTCAACAAGTGTCTTCCATAGCCCCACAGCTCTTTATCTGCACCAGGTGACCTTTATTAACATTTCATCCTGTATATTCCCATAGTATATGATATTGGCAAACTCTTTATGGAAGAGGAGTGGCAGATATACACTAAAGTCATTATTTCAGATATATGGGATCCATTATAGGATCTGCAAAATAGATTAGCTGCAAACAGCAAACTACTGATGATTACCAATGCCATGTACCATTTCCAAAGTAAAAGGAGAGCATCACAAACTATCAGATCAGGCTGAAAATGGGCGAACTAGCTTAGAGTATAAACTAGTTGCTTCCTGAGCAGCAGATGGGCCCTGTCTTCTTCTTGACTGGATACCTCTTCGTGTTTCTTCTTCAACCATGTAACACACAGGCGGCAGGACAAGTTTAGGACTCATAAGCATGGTGTTTCTTCCCCAAAGGGAGCAATAAGGTGGTCTCATATATTGTCCTGCTCTTATCATAGCCAAATACAGTGTCAATCAGCCTGGATAATGATGACCTTAAGGGACCTGTCATGATCTGCGCAAAACTGTGAAGAGGGACCTTCCTGATATCCTGGGGACTGTGAAGAGTTCAGGGATACAGTAATGTACATAATGCTTAAGGCACTGGCATCCTACTACTACTACTGATTACTCAAGCGTAGTAACTGATAAGCAAAATGCAAGTAATTTAGTGGGAGTGATCTGTTTAGTGATATTATCAATTAGGGCAGGTACAAAATAGTTGAAAGATTTTAGCTTTTTGTTTACCTTCTCTTTTCTTCCAATTTTCCTTTCCTTTCCTTTTTGCAAGTAGATGCAATGCCACTGAGACATAAGTATAAAGCAAGTTCATTTATGAACATTTAGTTTCAGCCAGATTACTATAAAAAGGACATCTGTCCTTTTGATAGTAATGTATATTGCTTGCTTTCATCTAGCAAATGCGTGCTAACACCTGTATTCTTGTGGTGTGCATTGCTCTTATGTTCATTAACTTCTAAAAAGGCCAGGTTGCAATTCTTTTGTTCAGACAAATTCAAAGTTTACAAGCATGAAAATCATGGTTTGAACCATGAACATATGGACATTATTCGTAGACTTCTCAGGAATAAAGCTGATCATTCAAGTCTGTTTGCATTTTTCACTTCAAAAATTTCTTTCAGATTTTGAAGGAGATGCAGAGCAAAAATACATGTTCAGATGTGGATTAGAAGCTGCCCTAAAGGATAATAAATTCTATTTATTTATTTATTTATTTATTTATTTATTTATTTATTTATTTATGTTATGTTTCCTGCCTCTTTGAAACATATCTTAGTTCAGTTTTCAATTATGACTTCCAAACTTTCATTTTGAAAACTTCTCTGTATAAATAACTGAATATGATGAAGTGTTTTCCAATAAAGATTGAATAAACTAAAACATTCAGTCTTTTCAGGTCTCTTTAACTAATGTGAAAAGAAGGCCAAGTACAGC
Source organism: Crypturellus undulatus (assembly GCA_013389825.1). Taxonomy (NCBI): domain Eukaryota; kingdom Metazoa; phylum Chordata; class Aves; order Tinamiformes; family Tinamidae; genus Crypturellus; species Crypturellus undulatus. The sequence goes on from VWPW01013499.1 coordinate 26,606, forward strand.
AGAAGTCAGAACTGATTCGCACAAGGACACAAGTCCTCAGAAATCTGTTGCCTGAACAAAAATGCTCATTTCAGGTCCTTCAGCTCTTTATCAAAAAAGAAAGTTGTCTAAGAATCACCAGTTGATAAATGAGTTTTGGCCACTCGTTTTAGCTACAAATTAACTGAATATAAGTTCAATGATGCTATGATAATTCAGAGCACAGTTATTCGATTAATATTTTAAGAGCAATACAGATTTCCAAAAGATAGTTATAGTATGCCGTTGTGACTCATTATGAAAAAAAAAATCCTAAAGTGACTAAAATATCAAAACCAAAACTATACTAAAAGGTCAAATATATCAGTGGTGAGTACACACTGGGAAACTGTGGCATTTCATCTACTATCCTGTGTAACTGCTTACAAAGCACTTTGAGCCTGCAAACATTGTTAAATGAATTATTAGAGCATGTAAGATAAGAAGATTGTCATTTCGCCGTAGTTCAAAATTTATTTCGATTTCACTTTGGAATAAAACTAGGACATTTTTCATTGAAGAGGTGGAAAAGGGGGAAAAGATCCACCTAAAATATGGAAAAAGGTCTCATTTTCTTGTTTAGCTCCTACTGATGTGCTTGAGCTGTAATTGCTTATGCTAACTACATAGTAACATACATCTTTGGGCATTTTGATATCTTTGGAAATCTGACCCTATATGATCTTCCCCGATGTCTCACACAGTTCATGACAGAAAGAGCAAAAATAGCCAAATGTGGTTATTCACAAACTTAAATGACAAGATCATATCCTTTGTATCATAATTTTCATCACACCCTTTCCTTTAGTGTTGCTTAGTATTTGATTTTTTCCCTAAACTTCTAATCATCTTTTATGTGTTTACTTAGTAGGACTGGGGTGACAAAGTAGGCTCATAAATCTAAAGAGTGATTTCCAGAATAATTCCCAGGATAATTCAATTATAAAGGCGGAAACTAGAGCTAGTGCTATCAGATTAAATACTGGTAGAGATGCCCAATTCCCATAGCACAGATTTTCCAGGGAAAATATGTGAGAAAAAAATGTGTGAGATACAAATACAAATATACAAGATTTTGGTGGAAGAAGTCAGTGTTTTTGCTCGCTTTCTGTTTCTGTTTTCATTTTGTCCTTACTCTTGGTTGTGAAAAATCACATTTACTTAAAATTTGTCACTACATGAAGTCTACTCTATTATTCTCTCTGCTGAACAAGCTGATACACTCCTGCTGAGTGCTTTGGCAATCAGATTTGTATTTAAGTTTAGAGTAAGAGAAAAGGGAGCACCACTGTCTATAGAAAAAATAAAAATAAAATAAAATAAAATAAAATAAAATAAAATAAAATAAAATAAAATAAAATAATAGGTAATAGGTAATATTTTCAAGCCAAAAATCATGTTAGTAATACAGAGCACATCTACATTATGGACATCTTGTCACTTTTTTCTAATTTCTTTTTTTCTAATCTAAAATTAATAGTTTGTATTACTTGTATTCATATTTTGTTTTTTTTTAATTGCTATTTTAATATTTTCTTTTTAAAAATCTAGAAAAGCAAATCTAAAAAACACTGAACATGTGACTTACTTACCCCTCAATGGTGATCTAAAACGTAAGGTGTCCAATCTAATCTAGTCACCCATGTCTTTTTCTCATATGATGTTAAGCGGAGAGTTCTCCACCCCACCGTTTTAGTGTTTACTATATAACTGGGAGAAGTATCTAAATAAGAAACCACCTCCAGAGGATATAAAAAGAGACCACCTGTCTAAGATATCTGTGGTTGTCAGATGTATCCCAGCCTTATAGTGGAGGTTTGCTGAGAATCAAGACTATGAACTCGATACTTTAGAACAGAGAAGGCTGTTATTATTCTTCTATATGCCATGTTTAATAATGCTAATGGGAGTTTTGAGCACATCCAAAATACTCTCTTTCAGTGCATTAGATAGTCTGAGGTTAGAGATTACACTTATTTTTTGTCTTCAAATGAACAAGCTAGATGGTAGAATGAATTGTTGATTTTGATGCTTTTAAAATAAATAATATTGCGCAATTGCACAAAATCTTTTTAGATCTCCAACTCAGACCATGGCAGCTTGACAACCTCTTGTTTCACTTTTATCTGGAGTGGTGATGATATTAAATGCAAGTAAACAAAATTGCTGAAGGAAAACGATATCTTGTAAAAAGTCTACATTCTACAGATGAATGGTATTAGTTTTTAATGAAAACTCATAAATATTAATGAAAATTATCATCTGTTCATCACTACAGACATTTTCTAAAAAATATGCTGTAGAAAATCCATATAGTCTTGTCATCTAGATATTTATAGGAGACACAGTATTTAAGAACAGAATTACATAAAGACCCAAAATGATTGTATTCTACTGAAATATTAGATTACTTGAAGTATGTGAGTCATTAGATGGATAGTACAAAATAATATGAAATTGATATCCTTCACAGCTTTTTTAAAAAGTCTGTTAAAAAATAAAACTGATTGAGAATAATTTTGGAAACAAAGAAAAAAAATCAGAATAAGGGACAGAAAATAAAATATCAGCTTTCTGCATTTAAAAATACCGCAAAGAGAGAAAAGGATTTAGTAGGTGGCTCACATGTGCATAATAATTTTACCTACATCGTATTACTGATATATATCTGTACCACCAAATAATTATACCAGTTTTCATTAAACACTATTTTTAGAGTATATTTTCATGCAAAAGTTCAATTACTCCCATGCTGAAACCAAAAAGGATGGTTTCAGAATTCCTGTCTTCTTCCCAGCTTCATAGTTCCTTCCACCCTTCTGTATGCTGACAGCTTTGTGTGCGTTGTTTCTCTGTGAACTGACTGAACTGAGAAATGTAGTGTTGTGGTGATGTCAGATAACTATGTAGTGGATTGTACTAGCAATAGTTTAACCCCAGGTTGATGAAATTATTATATCCCTCTCACTGACATTTGCGAGGTTGCATTTGGAATAGTGTCCAGTTTTGGATCCTCAGTACAAAGCTGAGTTTAACAGATTGGAACAAATCCAACAGAGAACCATGAAGATAGCTTTGTATAATTATGTAGTATAACCATAATTTATTTCTACAGACAGTACTAAGAAGAATTTGTGAATGAACTATTTATTACTTAGCATACTAATTTAAAATAGAGGAATTCAGACTTGGTATGTTAGCAAAAGCCTTGAAAGCTGGGACAAGATCGCTTTAGAGTCATGAAGAAAACACCAACATCAAATTATTTATAGTTAAGGATTGAAAAGTTGGAGCTGGGCAAAACTGGTTTTAGGTGTAATAGATAGAATAAGGAATTAATTTTCAAAATATGTAAAATACAATGTATTCACATATAATCAGGAGTTGCAGATGCTTCAAGAAAGAGCAAAGTGTAAAAGTATATTATAATAAGTTTAAAATTAACCTTATATGAGCCCTCAAGTAAGGAAGAAAGTAATATTAACATCAGTTGGTAAAGGATTCATGATGCCGATAATACATTGTAATACCCTTTTCCCCTCACCAAAACTGAAGTCAAAAATTGCAAGACTCATAAGGTCAGTGGAGAAGTGAACGTAACATCAAAGAGAAGGGGGTGGGTACTAGGGAATGGATACTAGGTGGATATTTTGGTTAGACTATTAAGAATTTAATTAAACTATAAATATCTGAGCTCCACATCAAAAGTGTTCCCCTACATTTATTACGGTTCATTCAAATTGCTGTTTTGTGAAACAGTGTAATGTAAAATGTAAATAAATAACATCTGCATTTCTAAATGTTTATATGCTAGAGATCCATAACATTCTGTTGACTCTTAAAATCATTTTAAAAATTCAGTATTAGGGATATAGTATTGAATTCCTTTCTAAATATGTCTATCACTTAGTCTATTGCACTAAGCATTCCCAGGACAATATAAATATCACCCAAGAGAGGAGAGATTGAAGTGGAGAGTAGAAAAAGTGAAGAGAATAATGTTCTAGAGATTGAAAAAGTTTTCAACAACGATTTGTCTCATTGTTTATTTTATCATTCAATGCCGTTTTTAGTCCTTTTATTATTTTTGTCTACAAAACATCTTACTTCCCAAACAAATGAAAGAAAAGTAAGAAAAGAGACCTCACCAATGATGTTCTCAAACTCAGTGTCATTCCTCTAGGAAAATCTTTGCAGAAATTTTCTCATCTGGACACTCCTGGAAGTGTCTCTATAGATGTTTTAAAGTAGGCCAATCCTACATTATTTTCAGAAACAGTTTTCCATAAATAGTCCCTGCATATATTTAATTCTACAAAATTGTGGAGATGGTGTTTCTGTAAAAATAAGATGCTAACCTCTGGTAGTCAGAAAAGAAAAAGAAGTTAGACATTCATAGCACTAGAATGAAAACATATCTTATAAATAAATTTGGATAACTGAAAAGGCAGTGAGAGAAATATGAGAGCAAATTTTGAGCAGAAGTATATGGAATAACCCCATTTCCAACAGACCTGTGAACACAGGCAAATAATTTAATTGAAGCTTGCAGCACAAAAGCTCTTCTAGTATTCATATATTCTTAGAAATGAGATTGAGAAACTCTGTTTATCAACTTTTTTTTTCTTATCTCCCTAATTGTGTAACAATTTAGTGAATGAAATTATAGAGAAAGCTGTTTGTATATTTCTCTTCAATATCAAGTAGGTTCCACCTTTTAATAATAGTAATATTCATGTTTGTTTTCAAGCAGAAGTGCCACAGTAAGTTTTATGTGGCTTGACAGCTACCTTTTGCATGGCTGTTATCCAGGGCATTAAAAAGCATTTCTAACAAATTAAATCTGTTTCAGGCAAATTTTACTGAAATTTATTAAGCTATTTTGATTTTAATATGTTAGATGTTTATGAAATGAGAATAAATCATTTGTATCTATTTCAATACTTATGCTAACTGACAGATGTGAATTACTAATGATTCGCAAAAGGGAAATTTGTTATTAGTGATAAGAGGATTATTTTTCAGTAATCTGTTTAATTATTCACAGAAATAATACTCTGAACATTTTACTATGTAATGAAAACATTTATCTCAAATATTTTGTTTCAAATATATGGAAAATATCCTAAGTAACAAGCAGAAAAGCGTTATTAGACATATGTATGTATACCAAGAATCAAATACAAAACTAACTTCAAAAACTGATAAATTTATACAAGGCTATCTTTGATTTTCAGAAAAAAATCGTTCTCAGCATTTGAATGAAATAAAAACATTTTTCTCCATATTTAGAGCATAAAATATTCAGATGTAATCATACTTTGTAGTAAATTGAGAGCTTAAAGTGAGAATCCCTGAGTTTGGGTCTAAAATGAAAAGCCAAATACTACTCACAGCTCCCAGATATAAATGCAATGTTTCTGTAAATCATTGTTAAAAGGGCATTTTTTTTTCTGAACTTTAAATCTCAGATAAATTAATTTAGGTTTTATGATGATAGTATGGTATACAGTAGAGTAAGTGAAAGCAGAATGTGTCCTTCTGTATTTAAAGAGACTAAACAGAAATAAAAATTCTGGAGAGCCATCTCAATGTTTTACAAGGGATGGCAGAGTTTTTTATTTTGTCATGATCAGATGCACAGTATGACCTGAGCAAATTAAGGATGGCAAGTCTGTATCTATATACATTTAAACAGAATTTATTGTGTATTCCCTATCTTCCAATTTGTTAAATGACTAAAAAATCAGATGGCTACCAAAGTAACATTTGCATACTTGCATATTAACAGTTGTGGTAAGTATTTACTAACAGTGCTGTCGTAGACATGGAGGTTAGGCAAAAGAAAAACAGACAATTAGGTGATTTTCTGACAAGCAATTTTGAGCAAAAGGAACACAAATAACCTGGATCTTCCAGCAATAGCTAAACATGAAAACACTCATTTTATGCTTCACAAAGTCTTTCTGTCTGCCTCCATCTTAATGAATTGTAAACTTGGTGGTTTATTCAATCAAGCATGAGAGATGAATAGCGTCTTAATGACAACTGATATCTTGCACGTTTCCTAGAAATAAGTAGTTTGGAATAAGATAGCTGGAATTTCAAAAATTTACAAAGCAACTTTAATAAATAAATGTAGCAAATATATGCATTTATATACACACACACACATGTACACACACATGGGATTTTTGCTTTCTTTATATAGTTGACCAGAGAAGAGGATTATCCTATAGTGAAAATTGCACTGTAGTTGAGCATAAGAGCTATTCTCAGGTGACTCTGTGGGAAGAGCAACAATTGCCTGCTCTCCTGTGCAGTCCCAACAAGGTCTGAATCCCAGCTGGTTTCCCAACTCACCTGGACAGTCTTCACAAGAGCTCTTGACAGGACCCCAGACACAAGACAAAAGTCCTCCAGGCAGCTTCTGCTCTGTTTATATCGATTTTTAAAACTGTTTGTCAGCTTAGATGATAGTTGATTAATATCTTCTTCTTTGAGAAAAGCAGGAAGTCTCAGGAACTCCCCCAGGCAGTTCCCGCTGTAGAGAAAATAATTGACCAAACTGCACATAGGTAATTTTAATAAGCAGTTGAAACTCTTCCTGCAGAAATAGACATGTAAGACAGTCTTACGTACCTGGATGTCTTCCACATAGTTTAGCATAATCAATAGAAGTGGATCATGTAGTATAGTTGTCACATAGGACCACGGGCCATAGTAATTACAAGAACAAAATGGCAGTTCAGGGAATCTCAAGCAGACCAGCAGAGACTCCTGTCTATCTGGACAGTGGTGACTGGCCATCCTTTTTAAACAGACCTGATTCCCAAATGAGTCTTACTCACATAGGTATCTCATAAATAAAATCACAATGATTACTTTTTTTTGACTTTTTTTATGCGTCTGTGTCCACGGATCTCTGTGACTATGAGTCTCTGTGCAGTACGATTCCAAATCTTCACTAAAACATGGTTCCCTGACTATAGCTGTTCAGTTATTTTCTTATCGTAGAACCTTGTAACCACATTATTTAAACACCTGATTTATTTTGTAATGATGATTTCCTTCCCTTTTGGACAAACTATATCCAATAATGCTTTAAAATATTGAACAAAAACTTAATAATAATATGCCATAGCAGAATCATCTGCAGGCCTAAAATGACTTTATGTCTCGTCCTTCTATATCCTATGTATAATAAATTTATTTTAATATACAAATGACTGAAAGCTATACCATGTTTGTCATAAGATAGATTGCAGTTTTGAGGGGGTACCTAAATGTTTTTAAATATCCTATCTTTCTTTTCTTCTCCCTCCGCATTTCACTTCCTTTTTTTCCTTTCCATGAGTCAAAAGTGAGCCAAAAATAGAGTTTAATGTGGCCCATCTCAGTCTTGGCACTATAACTCTTTCACTTGAGGGTCACCTAGGGTCTCTTTCACTTCTCCTCTTCTATACTGGGAAAGGAATTCTTCACTAGGTTTAAAGAGATACAAAGAGCGAATATCTTCAATTAGATAAGCAGGTTTTATCTAGAATTTATCTATTTCCTTCGGTCTGCGATTTGAACCTACTGTGAAGAAGGGGCTGAAATCCATCTTAGCTGGAGAGGATGATCAAATAACATTGTGGAGAGGTTTGGTTCTAATTACTGTGTAAGTAGAAACTGAAAATAATAGAGAAAATCAACATAATTTTTCAAACATTTTATTTGTAGGATATTATAAAGATCACTTTAACTAGAAAATAATAAACAAGTTCACAATAATTTATTGCTGTCATACAATATCCAGATTGCTTTTCAAGTAAGTGCAACTCTGAATAAAGAGTAGATGTCTCTGCTTCATTCTTTTGATCCTTCATGTATCCATGCTCATAAATCTAAGCTAGATTTCAGAATGCCATCTTCTCTCTGGTTTCAGAGAACACAGAGAAAAAATACCGTATTGAATAAATGAGTAGTTTTGGTAGGCATTTCTTTTGCAAAACTACTTTTGTACTAGAGCTCTTTTATACGTCCCACATGGTTTGCTATACCTCCCACATGTTTTATTTTTTTTTCAATATAAAGGCTTTTTTAATGGTCAGGGATTTTTTTAGAGTGTTTTTTTTTAGAGATTGAATCTTAAGTTTCTACTAGAAAGAGAAAATCCATAACAGTTGAGTATTTGAGGAAGTTCTGTTTATTGACATTGAGTGTGACTTGAGTATTTGAAGAAGTTCTGTTTATTGACAGGGATTGTTTATGAGAATATGAGTATGTTGAACATAAGAACAACTAAATTGTAAAAGATACTTTCTTTCTTCGTAATTCCAAATATTCTTCTAGAACTTTCTGTGGCAAATGACTCAAGTAGCAATGAAAGGTAAATATACACTTAAGGGAAGTTTATCCTTACCCTTGATAGTCTCCTCCTCTCAGCTGCCTTCCTTTTCTATAGTTCCCTTTTCCCTCTGTGTCTCCTGCCTACACATCCTGTCACCTGGTCAAGTGGTAATCATATTTTATTCAGAAGAATGCATTTGCTTACAGGAAAATGATAAGCAATCTATGTCAATAAATTTATATTGGTAAATAGCTTGATAAGAGAGTGTATTGGTAGTGGGCTGCTGTTTCATCAAAGAAGTAAGGTGTTGAGTTACAATGACTTTCCTAACTAGAGGCGCTGATTTGGATCTTTATCTTCTGCCTAGCTCCTCATTTTCATAACACTCTTAGGAATTTCAAATCTTTGAACCCTCTGCCCTTTGACTGAAACTAATGAATAGGCATAAATTTTATTAGATGGTAGAAGGTAAGATGAAAGTCAAATATGCAGCTCAACCAGAGAAGTCTTGCTTTTTAGGATTCTAGACAACCTTTCTCTCTCTGCGAACTTTTTCAGCGTTATACTATATGATCTATTAAAAAGACTGTGGGGAAAGAGGTGAACAGTTATGTGATTAAGTTTACTGGTGGTACAAAATGAAAAAAATATAGCAATGCACAGCAAAAAATAGAGTGCTGCAGATATTGCAAATTATTTGCTTTCTTCCCATTATTAGAACATGAGAGAGTTTCCCAAAATTGTTCACCCCTAGAATTTCTGGTATCATGCTATGTTAGCTAATTCAGAAGCTTTTTCTGCCCTTCTGAAATGAAGAACAATTTAAGTGCTTCATCATTTAGGAATGTAGCACAGTAAGTCTGGAGAGCAAAGTCTACATTTTGTATTCAGTCGTCTGAAATTTCAAGCCACAAAATAATAAAGGCAGGAACTTCTTGCCCTAGGTGCATAAAAGGTAGATAAATGGATAAATCAAAACATATAAAATGCTGTCTGGAGGTCTTTTTTTTTTTTTTCATATCATTGACCATAATAGGATCAAGAGTGAGTTGCTCAGAGCTAGGTGTTTAAGATACCTAAAATTAAGGAAAAATGTACAGATCTTAAATCCTAAATGTGGAAGGTCCCACAGAATATTTGCACTATATAACAAACCGCCCCCCTCCCCCCCAAATCTTAGAACCCTACAATAGACAACATGAGACAAAAAAGCTCTGAATCTCTAATGAGCTACAGGAAGAAGTCAAGGCTTTTGGTGACCCGGGTCCACTAAACTATTTATGAAATACAGTTCTTAATAGCCCTTTGGAAAGAGGTTTATCCACACTCTGTAATGAACCAAAAAGAAATGTTTATTAGTACTTGATTATTTTATCTTGGGAAAAAAATAATTTCACCAGACTAGATGGTCAATTTAATCCTGACTGTGAGTACAACAAACCATCTGTGCACATACATCTACATATAATCCAGTAAAACACACGTGGCTTGAAGGAAAAAAAAAAAAAAAGAAAAAACAAAGATGCATTTTTTCAAACTGTTCACAGGCACTAGAATACAGTTTCATATCTTATGATAACTTTATCTTAGAAGAATCTTTATTCTTATATCCAGGAATTTCTTGCACATCCCTTTATAGGCATAGCAAACTTCATTTTAAAGTAATTTTGATTCTTTCCCTCACAAAGATATTCAGAGTGTTATTTGAGAACATCGCTCCTCAGATGATCTGCAGCCTTTTATAATATCCAATCTAAACTCCTTTATAGCCATTTATCATTCTTAAAATTAAAGGATTTTCCTTCCTTGATATATCCTCAACATAACTACAAAAAGTCATGATGACCACTTTTAATCTTCACTGGTTAGCCTAGACAAATAGAGTCTTTAAAGAGTTGTCTTTAATTTCTTTTTGTAAAGTAAATATTTCTTCCCTTTAATCATATTGCTTCTTTGAATGTGACCAATTAAAATTAATCATTCCTGCACAGATGCCTTCAGAAAGGCATATAATATTCCTTATGAGGCCTTGCTGGTACCTTCTGTAGTGGTATATGCATTCTTTTTTCTCTATTAAGGGTGTTTCACTCAATGATTTCTACAATAGCATTAGCCTTATTTTATAGCTACATCACACTGGCAGCTCATGCTCAAACTCCAACAAATATACTCAGACTTTTTTTTTTTCATTTCATTTCATATCAGATGATAGATTGACAAATTCCCTTTGGCTGAAAAAAAATCTTCTTGTTAATCCTTAAGTACATGTTCCCAAACTTTACACTATTAAATTTAATTCCATTTGTATGATTCCTCTCCTTAGGATGTTCTAATCCTCTCGATTCATTGTCGCTGACCTTTTACCCAGAAATGTTTCAAGAGTACATATAATTTTTGTCTCCGCATCATTCAGAAATACAGTGTATATGATCAGTCTCAAGGCTGATGCTTAAGTAATGCCTGTAGTAATTTTCCACCAGCCTCTCTAGTTGTTTGAGTATAACCAGGGCTAGTCTCACATTTAAAAAGCTTCTTCCACACCTTGCGGCAATTGCTGACATCGCTATGTTCAATACTAATTTTCTTTTGAAAAATCTTATCAAATGCTTATCTTAAATCTGAATATATTAGCTTTATTTTATTAGCTTCTCTAGGAAATAAGTTCTATAAAAGGTTATTAAGTTAGTCTGACATAATATGCAGGAGATAAAACTGTGTTGTAATATAAATTCCTTTCACCTTCATGTCTCTAATTGGTCTTTGTTTATAATCTGCTCTAATGCTTTGAGTGGCATTACAGTCAGACTAGCTGTCTGGTTCATGTTCTTTCTCCATTGATTTTTATCGTGATGTTATGTTTGTTCTTACTTAAATTTACCACTCCCAGATTTACAGATTAATTTTAGATGGTATAAACTAGATTTGCAATATCAAGTGCTAATTTATCCACTTGTTTTAGGATAGAAGTTATCCAGTCGCCTGAATTCTGTCACACTTAGACAACAGAATTTTGTTTCTCAATCAGATACTGTAATTTGTATTGTGGTCTTTTCATTTGCATCAGATAACATAATATTATTGAAAAACAAAAATAGACAAGTTAACAACAACAAAAAAAGAGAATCTGAGAATCGGGTTAATTGAATCAGGTTATCTTTTTCTAGTTCATCCTTGCTGTATTTTTATTCTAAGAAATCTCATTTTCTAGCTTCACTTCTTCATATGTCTGAAGAGCGATGAGGAAAGAATATGTGTAAAAAAATGCTGATATATTGTCTATTGCCAAGACCAGCTTTCTTATATACTGAGTATTTATACTCTTTTGCCTCTGAAACATTGCCTTTTTCCTAATTCTCTTTTCCCCATTGGTTTTGTGTCTTTTGTAAATCCTTTTTAACATTCATATTGAAAAACCCTTTCATACAAGTGTTACTTTTCTCTAGCAGTGGACATTCTAATTGTTCTGATGCATTTCACGTAAGAGTTATTTCAAGTCTTCTCTGAATTCAAAATCTTTCCCTACTGCCCTCACAATTGCCTTTCTAAAATCCAGATTCTATGGACTTACTACTATCTTGCAATTTAACAGCAACTGAATCCATTCATGATTACTGAATCATATTTTACTTAAATAAAGCTGCTGTTATTCTTAAATAAATCTTCCTAAAGATTGGATTATTGTCCAGATATACATAGTGTAGATTTTGTATAGATAAAAAAATAGTAATAATAATAAAACACAAATTCTGCATTAATTTTAAATGGACTTATAATATATACCCTAAATTCCACTGCTGCTTTTTTCTTCCCTATCAATTTGGTAGAATGGGAGTAGGGAATTTCATTCTCACACGAATTCCCTCAAAACCCCAAAACAGACCTGTAAGTCTTTGAAATGTCATTATAGAACATCAAAGAATTAAGAATTATTTAGTGCTTGCGATATAGTAAAATATTGTTCTACTTGGTGTCCTAGTAACAGTCAGTATTAAAAAGCCTTTTTAGAAACACAGAATAAGATCTTTTTCAAATTCTTAAAATATATAGTGTTCAGTAAAGCTCTCATTTCAACAATATCTCTTATTTCTTTTTTACTTTATCCATAAAGAGCTTTTCTAAAGAAAGGTTCCCATCTGATAGTCTTTTAGATGGTAATAAAGGTGGTAATAATTTCTTTTTTTTTGTGAAAATGAGAACATGTTTTAGTAGAACATCTTAGAATAGAGGTCTGGAAAGGTCATCTAGTTGCTACCCTGAGGCAGAATCCTCTCTATCCAGTGGTTAGCAAAAGAGGTCAAAAGCTGTTTTTATTGCTGTCTTTGCAGAATTCAGATCTTCCTTCATACAAGATGAAACAAGACAAATTACACAAAAGGTTGGAAAAAAGAACAGCATGCACAACAGGCAGTCTGATCTGCTACTCTAAGACTCTCCAAACTTGTAGAAACTTCAGGACATTTAAGAGACAGCTTTTTGCCTTTTCTTTGCCTGTGGCTCACAGCAGCACTGTGATAAAGAAAGTCTTGATTCACTAAACTGACTTTCTTTATCAAAGACAAAAAAGACAGGGACAGGAAAGAAGAAAACAATACAGTAGTGAAAGAATTCACACACGCGCACAAAATGTTTACTACATTACGAAGCCCATTTCTGTGCTCTAAATTATGACCAAGATCTTGCCAAAGCTAGTGAAAATTACCATGGAATATGAATAGTATTCTTTGCTTTTAGTCAGGATGTTTGTGAGACCAAAGATACTAAGATCAAACAATGGAGATGGTTGAGTGAGTAGATATTGAAAGGACTGAAGTTTATTGCCAGATTTGTCCGTGAAGATAATTTTTAGAGACTGCATGAAAAAGCAATAGATGCTTTAATAAAAACTCAGATGCCCAGTTTTTTATTGAGTTTAACCTTTTTTTAATTTCAGTAGATTTTTTTTTTAAATCGCATTCACACCAATTCAGCTGCCTTTTTTGACTTTTACAAGTCTTACTGTGACCTTTGTACTTTTCATTTTTTTAAAAAAAATATTTTTAAAAGATTTCATGTAAGAATGTTCATAACTGTGTTAAAAATGAATGTATTTGTGTGTGTGTCTGTTGTAGGAAAACTGAAATAAAGAAGAGAGTGGCTTTAAGGTTTAAAATATAAATTAGCAGTGACAAATTAACATAAGATAGAAACATGGATAAATCCTAAATGTAATCAGCAAATTGTGTGAAGCAGTATATAGAGATTGTCATGTACTCTATGAAAGATTCACCTAGATCTAAAGTTCTTACTGCAAAACTTTCCAGCAACTGAGGAATATCACTATCTTTACATATTCTCATATATATATATGTATATGTATAAAAGCAGTAAGATAATAATTAAAAAAGAGGACAAATTATAACACAAATAATAGTCCTCTTCATAATCTTAATTCTCTAAATATTTATTACTTGCTTTTTATTAAACTTTACTGCAGTCTTTAAACTAGGAGAAAACCATAGATGTAGTACCTCTTAAATATATGTCCAGAATGCCATTAATAATATTGCTGCATAGCCCTGACAGATGTTCACATCTCTCACCAGCTCTTCTTAAATAGTGCGACAAAGCCAACATACAGGTCACGGTCAGTTGTACCCCACCAGGCTGCTTTAAGACATTTTAAACTAACCACTGACTATGCTGGGAAAACTCAGTCATGATGGTGGTATTTAGGTGCCACTGATGTGCAAATGCACAATATGTTTAATGTTTAAGCAGCGGTATCCAGATAGTAAGGAAGAAGAGATCATGCAGAACTTATTAGTGACCTTGCAAAATCCGTTCACTATTTGTCAGTGCAACAGAACATTTTACTAGAATTACAGATTCTGCTGCATGTACTGAATGGCAGTAATATTAAATCCTGGGTCCAAACAACATTTTATGAACTTGAGGTGCAGAGAGAGAAAACTGCAGGCTGTCAGGGTCATTGTCAAGACACTTCTTTCAAAAAAAAAAAAAAAGTGGCCTTTCAGTCTTTAGATTTTTTCTTTATAGAAAAAAAACTGCTGAATGGTCCTTTCAAAACGCATCCTGACTGCTATTCTGTGCTTTGAACAGCTTAGTAGACCTTAGGAACCCCCAGTACTACATGCCTACCTGAAAGTAGCTCTTCTGAAATGTGGAACTGATTACCATTTCTCACTGCATCCCTTTTTCTTCTTGTAGTAGCACTTGTCAAAGCCAGTATCCGTTTGTTGTGAATAACGGAAACCTCTTCCAGTGCATTCTATTTTTTCTACATGTATTTATTATTTGCAATGTTTCATATGTTTCTTTGATATTCAAAAACAATATGTTGTTTCATCCTTTGGCACTGGTTTTCTCATGAGTGATGAAAAGCAAAGATTATGCATCAGACAAAAGATCTTCAAAGGAGAAAGATTAGCTTATCATTGTATTAGAGCTACCTTGGTAACACTGGTAATATTTGATGCAAGAAAATACTATACAAAATAACAATTTCTATGTGGTGCTGCAAAAGAGCTTATTTCCCAAAACTCAGAAAATTTACAGACAAGACAAACTGACTTTAAGAAACTGTGAGCAGAAAAATGTGAATAGGATCCAGAATTTCTTGGAGAGAAGAAATCGAGAACTGTAGAATCTAGAAGGAATGAAGTTCATCTGAACACTCAGCCTGGCTTGTTGTGAAGTAAAATCAACAACTGAAAATGAAAAATAAATGGAGAAATGGTAAACAAATAGCTCAATTATAAAACAAGACAGAAAGGTAAAAAACTGAATAAGCTGTATGGTTACAATATATATTCACTGTTCTATTAATAATAGTAGCCTTGTATTTCTACCATTTTATTTGTCCTCCACAATCAGGAAGAAAATAATCTAAGTGCAAACAATGATAGGAACTTAGTGAAAATGACGAGATGACTTAGACTGCTTGGGACAGCCCTAGAAAGTTTATTGTCCCTTTTATTCCTTTACCTTATCAAGATTCAGAGCAGAGAAATTACCCAGTCAGAGTACCACAGAAGGAAAACAACCGACATACATACATCAAATTGGACTCCTGCACCTCTCCATCATATAGTCTGATGCAAAGGATTTATATCCTGCGTACAGTGATGTCATTAGAGACATAAGTCAAAATCCTATTTTGTTTGAAATCTCCCTTTCAAAGTGTATCAAACCTTTTGGAAAACATTCTATTTTACTTTTGCATTTATTGATTATTAATTACCGTAAATATTAATGAAGAACATCTTCAAATGCTTTACAAAAGGTTTGGAAAACAATTCATGCAATGCCCTGCCATTTCTGATCAGTCTCACTGAGACTAACATTATGGATGATATAGCTCAACAGCAGTATTAATTATGTCGATGCAAGTTTAAACTCATATCTGATGGTACTTTCAAATAATGCAAGGATAATGGAAACATAAATAATGGCAAAGGATAGTCGGAAGAGATCCTGTCTTAGAGAAACCAGGAAAATCTGCTGACTGTCCTGGTTCTGCAGTAGCTGAGATGTACACACTGCATCTGCAATAAACTTCTAAAATTCTTAATGAATTGGCACCCCGTAAGTAAAGAAGTAGGTAGAAAGCGACCCTTGTATTAAATAGAATGCCTAAACTCTATACAGTCTGTATAGTCAAATAGGTTTTTGTTGTTGTTGTTTTGTTTGATTGATTGTTTGCTTTTTTTTTTTTTTTTTTTTTTAGCAGGGAGAGAGAAGTGAATGGTGATCCATGGGAAAACAGTAGCCAGGGTCATAGGAGACAGAGAAATTGCTGTGAGCCGTCAATGGCTGAAAAATATCTAGCGTTGTCCTTGGTCTGTGAAAGGGATCCTTAGCAGAAAGGACTGCTGAGGTGATTTCTGTCTTTACACAGTTCTGGTGAAGTTGATACTGAAATACTGATTCTAAAATACCGCCTGTATTTCTGGTGTCCATTTATTTCTGTTGTTGAAATACAAAACAGGATTCAGAAAACCTTGAAACCACACTGTAACTTTTTAAGGGGTGAAATAAAACACCATCCATAATTTTACTTATATTATGATGCTTATGATATGTCTGGACATTTCTGAGCTCAGATGATCATCTGAGTAGCCCAGGTTGCCTTGCAGTGTGGCTGCATGTCCTTTGAATCAGTGTGCTGCAAATGTTATGAATGTGACATAAAAAAACTAAGAGATGCTGCCAGGCAGAGGTCTGTGCTCCCGCTGACATGCTATTTCTGCTCAAAAAATATCTTGGGTATGACCATGATTGTCACAGACTGAAACTGTCTCTTCACAATTTTTCTTTCCAATACTTTTCAACAATATTTGTATTAAATTCAGCATTTGGCATTATTTCCTCTTTGTGCTGATAAGCTGTAAGATTTTGATATATTCCTTGTCAGTATGTTCCAACTACATCACTGACGTTAGTTTTAATAATAAGAAACAGATAATTTCTAAAGCTTTAAGAAACAGATTCTGTCTGTGGTGATTCCTTTGATTAGATTCTTTCAACATGAGATAGAGCAGAAAGACAGAATACATTGGGGCAGAATAGGTAGAAAGCTATTGTTTTCTGAAAGATACAGGAGACATATTGTCTCAGTTTATCATAGGTAATGCAGTACTGGCATCCTTGCAACACTGTGCTATCCAAACCTGATGAGAGAATAGCTAATTTTTAAGATATTAGAATAAATACAAGAAAATATTTGTCTCAAATCATTGTCGCCTCAAGGTAGCTATGGCTAAATGGCTAAGGCTGATGATAAGAAGACCAGAAACATACTCAGCAATAAAAAAAGGGCAAAAGTGACCTGCTCCCAGAGAAAAAATTTTGATGTATAACATTATTTTGTGAATGAACAAATATTAAATTAATGCTTGGTGTTTTATAATTTATAATGTGCTGCTGAAAGACCTAGAATCTGTTCGGAAACTGATTAATACAAATGTTTTCATATCTTCTGTCTATCATGCTATTATATTATTAATGAATGAATAAATAAAATAAATCTTATGCTTGCAGCCATATCCACTGAAGGAAAGAAGCGTGATGTCTCAGACCCTTCATATGTGTCTGGAAATAAAAGTGATTTTGTGGCAATGGAAGAAAGAAAATATTTGTACAAGCTATATGCTAATTACAGTCAAAATAAATTCATAAATCACAGGAGGCTGGGGGTCAGCCATTCTGCCATGGCAAGCAGAGCTTCTGGAGTAACCTTGGCAATACTGATATATTCATCCTTTCCCTGGAATAGAACAGCCCAATACATTTTGAGTGTTATAGACCTTTCAAGGTCTTTATCCCCAATTTCTAGGTGTATAAGAGCTCTCTCTCTGAAATGCCAGCTGTCTGGCTATGTAGATGTCTGTGTTCCTTTCTGCTTTTATTTAAGCTAGAGACCTAACTCCATTAAAGTGCTGCAGGCTTAAGGACTTTTCTCTGGAGTGTGATGGCTCAGGTGCTCAGCTGTAGCAGGGAAGATGAGATGTCCGGAGACACTCTGTCTGGGCAGAGCAGGCACAAGGGTAGCACTTCAGCTCTGTAAAGTCCTTAAGGTTGTTTTCAAAGAGCAGCTTGCACTTCCCTAGTGCTTTTTGCCACATAGTTGCTAGAACACAAAATGCCTTGGGAATGAAGGAAACACAAGGCCTGTGTGACAACTCACACAAAACTAATCCCAAGGAGCAATCCTATGTGCAGCAGTCAACAGCATAACACAACATTCAGGCAGACTCAGTGTATGCCATTCTGTTAGCTGAGGATGGGGTCTGTCTTTGTCTTAGAATAAAGATTTGAATAAAGTTGTCACTCCTCAAGCATGCATTCAGAACAAGACAGAAGCAGAAAGAGAAAAACAAATATGAAGAAAAAGAAAGGAAGCAACAGAAGAGAATTATAAAGAGGATAATCTATTTTTTTAGACTGTAACTTTGTTCCAACATGTCATTCAGAATTTCATGATGGTAAAAGGACAAAAATCAGATTTTTTACTAAAATAAATGAATAAATAAATAAATAACAGAGAGTTGATGAATAATATCTTGAGTTTGGTAGCAGCAGAGGGAATACAAGATGCAAATTAACTATTTTTTTTCTGTTGCATAGAAGACAGAATACCCATTTCATTGCCATATGTTTTGAATAATATGTCTCCATTTATGATTACCAAATTTTTATCCTTGAGATTTTTTTTCAATGCATCATTTTCAAAAAATTCTTAAATTCTGTGTAAATTTTAGAATGAAATATTTCAGGATACTAGTATTTCAGGACACTATATCCTGCACTGACCTCCAGTATAGCATGTGATGCAGTGTAAGGTGAATCTGTGCTAATTAATAAGTTCTAAATTATTCAGTAAATCTTATAAGTTCAACAACTGGAGTGGCTCCAAAAAGCTTCCAATCTACTATATGTGGGAGTATCCTTCTCTTGCAGAGTTATATATATGTATAAAAGCTGTAATGTTAACATATTAATATTTAAATGGGCTAGTGTAACTACATATATTTTAAATCCTGACAGAATTTGAAATGATGTATTTTAAAAGCTTTTAAAAATTATTTACCGTTTTTGAAAATGTTCGTAGCTGCATTTTGCTTACTAGAATAGTGTCTGTCTTGGTGTAGAAGTTGAAAGCATTCCAGTTGTCCAGACAAGGATGTTGTCCATGTGCAAAATGTTTTGCTGACTTAAGGAAAAGCTGGGAGGAGGGAAGAAGCTAAAAAATGAATATTTGGAGGAAAAAAAAAAAGACAAAAAAAGGGGAAAAAAGAGAGTGATTTAAACAAAATAAAATATCAGAGGCCAAATGACTGATAAGTCATGGTTTCGCACATGCAATGAATTTAAGAAAGGACAACAGACGTTGTTGGACATAGTCAATAAAAATCTATGGTGTACGCTATAAAGAACATCCTGGATTATGATAAATGTTTCTTTCTGGCTAAAAATCTATGTACAAAAAGAAATGAGGATCATGAATTGAATACGCTAACACTTCCAGACAGAACAATAAACATTTCATCATACCTATTAAGTCAGGCGAGTATAGAGAATACCTCTTTTTAATCTGTGAAGTCAGATTTTAGAAACTTCTTTTTCAAACATTGTAGTATTGAATACGGGAAACAGCAGAACCAGGAGAGAGGAAGACTTTCCACTGTTCGAGGGCAATTGGGTCAGGGATTATTTAGGCAACCTGGACACCCATAAATCTATGGGCCTGGATGGGATACACTCAAGAGTGCTTACAGAATTGGCAGGGATTATTGCTCAGCTGCTCTCCATCATCTTTGAGAGGACATGGAGTGCAGAGGAGGTGCCATAGGACTGGAAAAAAGCCAAGGTCACTCTGGTCTTCAAAAAGGGCAAGAGGGAGGAGCCGGAAAACTACAGGCTCACGTCCATCTCTGGAAAAGTGGTAGAGCAGCTCATCCTAGAGACCATCTCTAGGTATGTCAAGGAAAAGAAAGTGATCAGGAGTAGTCAGCATGGATTCACTAAGGGGAAGTCATGTTTGAACAAAATGATGGCCTTCTGTTGGGTTGGATGGACAATGGGAGAGCCATGGATGTTGTCTACCTTGACTTCAGCAAGGCTTTCGACACCGGCTCCCATAACATACTCATAGGAAAGCTCCAGAAATGTGGAGTGGACGAGTGGACAGTTAGATGGATTGAGGACTGGCTGGATGTCAGAGCTCAGAGGATGGTGATAAATGGGTCTGAATCTAGTTGGAGGTCTGTGACCAGTGGTGTCCTGCAGGGGTCAGTACTTGGCCTGGTACTGTTCAACTTGTCCGTCAATGACTTGGACGAGGGGATAGAGGGCACCCTCAGCAAGTTTGTAAATGATACAAAACTGAGTGGAGTCACGGACACTCCAGAAAGCTGTGCTGCCATTCAGAAGGACAGGACAGGTTGGAGAGTTGGGTACAGAGGAATCTCGTGAGGTGCAACAAGGGCAATGCAGGGTCCTGCACCTGGGGAGGAATAACACAGGCACCAGTACAGATTAGGGGTTGATCTGCTGGAAAGCAGCTCCTTGGAGAAGGACTTGGATAGAGTGATGAAGATGGTTAAGGGGGTGGAGCATCTATCCTGTGAGGAAAGACTCAGCAAGCTGGGTCTAAGCAGGGCTGAGAGGAGTTTTGATCCATATGTATAAGCATCTGAGTGGACAATGTAGGGAGCTTGGGGTCAAAGTCTTCTTGGTGGTGGCCAGTGACAGGACAAGGGTAATGGGTACCAACTGAAACACAGGAAGTTCCATCTCCATGCGAAGAAGAACTTCTTTCCTGTGAGCGTGACAGAGCCCTGGCACAGGCTGCCCAGAGAGGCTGTGGAGTCTCCTTCTCTGGAGATCTTTAAAACTCGCCTGGATGCCACCCTGTGCCATGTACTCTAGGTGTCCCTGCTGGAGCAGGGCGGTTGGACTGGATGATCTCTAGAGGTCCCTTCCAACCTTAACAATTCTGTGTTTCTGTGAATAAGTGTAAGATGAAAGCAAGATCCAGACTTTTGACGGCTATTAATATAAATGTGAATACACCTTCTAGGCTTCATGGAGAGGAAAATTTATCCAGTACCTATGTTTTACTAGAAAAGGGAAAGTCCGATGTGTTTGCAGTTAAAATCCTCAATGAGGTGTTTGTATTAACACTAATACCAAAAGCAACTCGTTTAAATAAGAAGTACTGAATATTAGACCGTCTTTGGAAAAGTAGAACATTGAGTTTTTAAGAGTTCCCATAATCCAGCAATTCTCAGATGATCTAAATTCATTTGAAGGAACTAAAGAAAGGAGAGGGAAAAAACAAACAGGAAGGAAGGAAAGAAAGAAGGAAGCGGGGGAAGGAATGAGAGAAGGAAGGGAGGGAGGAAGGGAGAAAGGAGCAGTATGTGAGTTTGAGTAGGTGACTGGTGGATGTATGTGTTTATATGTGTTTTTCTACTCTAACCTTCCTGCATGACAGGGTGATTGATGGTGCAGCGCTGTGCTAGAATGCAACACTGAAGGCTTGCAGACTTTAAAATCAGATTTTATTAGAAAAAAGGGGATGCCTTAGAGCATGGTACACCTCTAAATACTGAAATCCGACATCTTTTTTCATGAAAGTTTAAAGTAAATATTTAAAAATTAATCTACTAGGCCTTCTCAGGGTGGTTCATTTTCCAGTCCTGTATTCCAAACAAGCTGTTTTCAGTGGTTCCTTGAATGAAAAACCTTCATTGCTTTTCATCTGACCCTGTTTTCCCAGCGCATCTTGGGTCTAGGGTTGCATCTCCTCGCTGCCGTACCTTAGTGAATAACTGTGCAATCTATTCCTCCTTGCAGAAGAGTCCATTGAATCCACGGCACAGCTGCTGCAGAATGTAAACAAGTAGCAGTCTGTTCTACTACCCAGCCACATCCTCCTCAAAAATACTTGCAATGCATGATCCGCTCGATAGGATGTGAACAAATTCATGTCAGCAGCTAACTTAATTTTCACAGCTCACAAAAATATTGTTTATCCATATTACTTCACAAGAAATTAGACAAAACTAGTGGTCGTGTGGAAGGTCATTTGTTTATCTAGAAAGGCACTTCCACCACATAGTTTGACACATCCAATTTTCTGCCTTAACCTAGTCAAGAAATTGTTTGCGATCAACATTATTTTTGTCTTAAGAGTATATTAAATAATATAGAAAGACTATGCTCTTTTTCTTTTTAGCTCTTTTCTCTTGTACTTCCACTAGAAAGAAAAAAATATATATTTAAAATGTGAGCTACTGTCATGTTAAATCTGTTTTCAACACATCACTTAATGAGAATAATCAAACACAAACATACACAATGTGAGACAAAGATGATGAAAAACAGAGGTTTTAAATTAAACTAGCCAGCAGTTTTCATTTCTCACAGCACTATGAGTGGCAGAGGTATATGCAGTGCTGCAATCTGTGGAGACCAGAGGCCATTACTTCCACTCAAAGCAGAAGTGACCAGAAACAATACAGAATACATTTTTGAGGGAAATGACATGCTCTGAGAAAGGGGAAGTTCACTACTACAACTACTACTACTACTTCTTGAATAATTTAATCTATGCTATGCTTTTCATCCAGTAAATTTCTCATAAAAAAAAAACAGAGAGAGAGAACACATTCTAACAACTCAGCCTCTGTCGCATAAAGATGAATTAGCCTGATTTTTTTTCACTGGATTCACTGAAGTCATTGTGGGTTCTCAGTGCTCTCAATATTTCCAGATGAATTCAGTTCAGCTTTATGTTTTTGCTTTCTCTATTTTCTCCTCCTTTATTATAAATTTATTCTTTTCATTACTGTGTTTAAGTAATGGATTTAGCCCTTGGTTTTGGGAATTTCCCTTTCATATTTCCCTTTCAACTGAGTTCAGATGCCAAATGACAATAATTTGCCTGCTTCTTTTCCTAACAGCATCTGAAACTCTCTACTTTTAGCTTTCTTTAGGATAGTTGCGTTTCCATTACTTAGTCAAGTCATTGCAGTGCAAATAATGTGATTCATTATCATCATGTCATCTGTGGCGTAAGGGATATGAGGAGACAAAATGAGAAATTATTGCCTGTCAAAAACACAAAATTATAAACACTTCTTTAAGGATGGGGAGCTACTGCTGAGTACATATTCCAGACAAAAAATAAATGTGTAGTGGGGACCAGCAGTGCTATTCTTGACTTGAACATGCACACTAGGAGGTTGAGAGCTGTCTAATCCTACTTTCTTTAATAACTTCCTAAACTATCAGTGTCTGGAGGCGTTAATCTCTGAGCTCAGCTATTTTATGCTATTCAGTGCTACTAGGGGAAAACTCTAGAGCTGAAGACAAGGAATTCAGCCAGACAAAACATTTTGTTTTATAGGTACTCATAAAATTTGATAAACAGGCAGCTGTACATTCCCCTTGAAATACTAAATTTAGACAAGTAGAACAGATGGTATGGCTCTGCTTCTCTTGGGCTCCTAGGAGAAACCTAGATATTGATAAAGACATTGTCAGTATTGCATGTGAAATCTTGAGAGTAAATTATAAGAGGATCATGAGCGGAGGAGACAGGAGGGAAAGAGGAGACCACTTGTTCCTGCAGGCTATGGAGATAAAAAGCAGGATGTAAACAAGCCAATTAACACTATTAAGGATAAAACTATTGACACCATTGCCACTAAGCACAACTGTGGAACCGCAGTGTATGGCAATTAACCACTCCCAATTGATTAAAGTAATAAAATCAGGACTAATGCCATGGCAGAGCATTAGTTCACGCTGCAACCATAACTTCTGATACCCACATTGCTCCTACAGTTTACAGATATATTGCAACTGTATTGGTTCTCCAGCAGTGCAACTATTATATCCCATTATATCCTAGGGACTTCAGTTATTCCTAGCCCTTGTGCAGGGTACATTTCTAATGTGCACCATGAGTTTAAAGAACAGTCCTTGGTAAGTTAGGATATAGTGCTGGTACATAGACTCTACTGATACCTTAGCTATTCCATTCAGAGCTGTAACTAGGACACAGCAATTACTTTATTTTCTTCCTTTAGATGATAGATTCAGATTCTAACTGCCATTAAGAAAAATGCAAATATCTTGAGAAAAGTGGAGCTACGTGATTACCTTGCAGTGGAACAACAGATCTTACAAAAATCTGGCTAGGTTCAGATTCAAAATAAAGAAATACAGCTGCCAGAGCTGCAGAAATGTTTATGGTCCTCTCAACTTTTTATTAGTATTAGTATTTTGGGGTATTCAAATTAAAGTTTTTTTTTACTGTCAGTAATGCCAGTGTAACTGGATCTCTCTAAATACGCATAATTAGACTGTGCTCTGTAATAAACTTCAGGTTCACTTCTTTATGATTTTAAATGGGAAATGTAGGAGTCATTTATCTCACACAGAGGTGATTTTTCAGATTTATATATGTCTGAATACTTTAAATATCTGAAATCTATTCAGATAAATGTTCATTCATTTTTGCATTTTTTTAAAGAAATGACAAAGGAAAATACAAGTGTTAACGTAAAGAAAACACTCTGAAACATATACAACAAATGCAACAAAGTCCCCATTATCTCTATTGCCACTTTCTAGGAGAGTTACAATCATAACAATTCTTATCTCCTCTTTAGAGCGGAAAAATTCACTACGGTGTCATTCTCCATTTTTCTGCAAGTGTTTCCTTGTACTTCCATCAGTCTTTAGGGATAAATCTACACTGCAGAGTCTAGTGCTTGCTTGTGTCCTGACAGCAGTATATCTGTGTAAGCTAAGCCTGGGAAGCTAAACCAATTTCTGTCTTTGGCAGAATTGACTGGACTGACTTTTTTTGACTGGAATCAGACTCATCTGGACCTCAGAATGAAATTTGTCAAAAGATGACTGGAAGTGTTGAAGTTTCAACAGTGATGAATTTCTATTGACTCAGCTATGACATTCAAGCTTGCACAGAGGAAAGCCGAATTCCTCCCTAAAGGATTTCAGATTTCTTGATAGGCTTTGTTTCAACTTTTAGTTTGTAAATAGCCCCAATATCAGCAAGTGTATGATGTGGGCTGTGTTATTTTGTAAATATACAGCTTTTGTTTTGTTTTGCTTCTATAGTGTATCCTTAAGCATAAATATATTCTGTGGCATTTTAAATAGTTGCATAACCTGAACTATAGAGTTCAAATGCTTCTTTATAACCTGGTCTCTATGACAGCTTTTATCTTTGTGTTTGTATGATGAAAACCTAAATGCCCTGTAAAATTTACAAAACACCAAATTAATACATTTTTGAACTATCAGCATTTTAAATGAAACTCTGATGTAAATATAAAGACTTACAAAATATACAGACCTATCTAATAATTTGGAAAATAATGCCTCAATTTTACAAATATTCAACTGTGGGCAATAAAATGAAACAATTCCTTTATAAATTTAAGCTTATTTGAGCTTTCCAGAAGGAATGAGAAAGTGGGAAAGGAGAAAGTAAGGGAAAGTTGTGAATTTGTGAATTCAAAGTAGGCTTTCTGTTAAAAAAAGAAAAAAAAGGAAAAAGGAAAAAAAAAGGAAAAAAAGTAATAGAGGAAAATAAGAAAAGAACCTCTGGGTTGCAGCTCTAAAATCAGAAGGAATGGATTCTTCTTTACCAAAAAACCACATCCAATCTCACCCATTAATTTCTTTTTTTGCTTTATTTTAATTTTCAGTTTATTTTAAGCTCTGCATGAAGGGAAAGCACAGGGAAAAATTGATATGCTGCTGCATCTCTTTGAGGAGACTGAATAAGGTCCTCATGTTTTCAAGTAGTTTGTGAGTACCTGATTTTCACAGGTTAAATCTATTGCCATCATGTCAGGCTTCTTCCAGTAGATTTCAGTCTTCAATAAACCTGTCAGGAGAAGACCAGAGAAAACTCCATACTGGAGCTGGCTTTAGGTATACAGGTGTAACAGGTGTAAAGTTATACTCCATCTGTAGTATTCCAATATCTTAGAAGATTTTTTTCTGTCTTGTGTAACCTATAACATGACTACTTAGGTACATCAAAAGTTAGTTAGTTTTCTTACCAACCTGTTGTATGCCTGTGATGTTCCTTATGCTTCTGCAATTTACTGTATTCAAGGCTGTACATCTGTATCTGACTGAACAGGAGAGAGCTTTCAATAACACTGCTCTTTTCCTGCCCATGCAGATGAAAAACAGGGTCCCACTGTGCTGCTGTTTTCAACCAAAGAGGACTTAAGCACTAGTTAGGTGAAGAAAGCTGTGCAGCTTTCTAGTTGTGTTTCATGCTTACCTCAAAGCAATTAAAGATTAAAATGCAAATATTTTGTCCTAATATTCAAAATAAACATCATCTCGAAGGGAAGGGCTCTGGA
>VWPW01013504.1:0-43137 GCA_013389825.1 Crypturellus undulatus
TACATAGAGAATGGGCAGAACAACAGTATAACCTTGCCTGGGGCTGAAATCCACATTTTTCTAATCTTTTCTGATCTTTCAGTTGTCAGTTAATGATAAAAGGGAAAATTCTTTTCTGCTCTGTTACTATTTAAACAAATCCATTTCTTAAGCATAGTGACTATGACTTCTAACACAAAACCACTATAATTCATTATTCTGTTGTTCAAAAAAGTACTTTGTTAAAGGAAGAAAACAGGTGAAACTTAGTTTTAAGCCACTGCTCAAGCCACTGCTCCTTTACGTAGAACATCTGTTAAGTGCATGTGTGCAGTCTGCGCTGTGAACAGTGAAACCAGCCTCTACAGCCTCCCAACCTGCTCAGGTTCCATTCACACACATTGAGTGCTTAGATTTACAATTCCTGCCCTTGAGAAAAACAGAGTAAACCAACTTGCAATGATTAATGTTATGTTATAGAAATTTCTGCCTTGGAGCCAGGAAGAAAAAAGAACTACTTACCATCCCATGCATCGAACATATCTGTTATAAAATAGTCAATGAAGGAAATCTGAGACTTGGGTATGCTGCAGGTGTTTCTATCAAATACTGGCATTACAACAGGCAGACCCTGTCTTTTCTCTTCATCGGTCTAAGAAAACAAAACTCCTGTTAGCCTCTAGAGCTCTGCTGGCTTTCACCCTAGAACAGCAAAAGGCCAAGGGCTGAGATGAATGACTTCTTGGGGCCAGGAGGAGATCTGAGACCAAACTCAGACCTTGTGAGGGGGCTGTCGTAGTTTCAGGTGCCCTGTTCTGGAGCAGGACCTGAGATTCGCTCCTCCCTTCCACAGACACTCCGTGAGGGAGCCAGGAGCCCTCCTGGCTGCAGCGAGACACCAAGCCAAGCTGGTCGTTAGGCCACAGCAGCTGAAAGGGGCCATAGGGTTTTGCATGCCTTCAGCGGAGGACAGGTGTGAGCTCTCCTCCACCTCTGGTGGTTGTTCTGAAAGATTTATCTTACGTTGAGGGACCTTGCTGACACTATCCCTGCTTGTTGTCCTGTATAAGATTAATGGAAGTCAGACCATGCCCTCTAACTGTGCCCACAACTGGGAGCAGTTTTTTCTTATGCTCTGTATGGGGCAGAGCCAGT
Source organism: Crypturellus undulatus (assembly GCA_013389825.1). Taxonomy (NCBI): domain Eukaryota; kingdom Metazoa; phylum Chordata; class Aves; order Tinamiformes; family Tinamidae; genus Crypturellus; species Crypturellus undulatus. Next base: position 1,135 of record VWPW01013504.1, read on the forward strand.
CAGCTCAACCATCCAAGTTTGGGCTCCAGAGTAGTCTCCAAAATTACCAGATGAGGTGAATGAAGAGCAGGACAGTTCTCAGTACCGCATGTTGCTGCTGACAGATTCACACCAAAGACAGCTAGGGAGAGAAAACCTAAGAAGTGACCTGTGCACATTTTACCCAGAAAGGGACAGAAAGGGCTCACATACACAGAGGATGTAGTCACTAGGATTAAAATTAAATTCAAAGATGTTTTAGGCCCTTTCTACTGCTATTTTCAGTAATGACTATTGCATCTGCAGTCTAGATTTGGACAGTTCACATGCCCCAATTTTCTGAACATGGGGCTACAGTTGTAGCTGCTAATTTCCACAGTAGAGAGAAAGAGACACTAAAAATCTACTGGATGTTCGAAGAACTAAGGGTGTTAATTAACTTTTAGGAAATTAGTGCATTTGTGCTAGAGAAAGTGAATACTAAGAACTATTATTTAGTTCTGTTCTTAAGGATCCTGGATGATAAACACTGCCCGTGTGTCTGCAGTGCTGGACACACTTCTGCCTGCCGTGAGCACAGCTCAGGTGCCGACTCACAGGAGACAGGGCTGGTGAGCGAGTCAGGTGGGTCGAGGCACAGACAGGAGCCTCCCTCACGCTCTTTCGGGATGGTGTTGGGACTAGAGCCTGAAGCAGTGACGAGATTGAACTGCAGCCAGTCACATTGATTAATAGTTGTGAAATAGTTTTGTTTGACCACACAAAGTTAAAATAGAAAAACCTCCTTTTCACCATTTGGTACTGCAGGCTTCAGGGTAAACTTAAATCAGCTTTCACTGACTGAGTGACTGGAGTAAATTCTGCATGAAAATGAGAGGCCAGTTCTGAGTGAGGAAGAAAAGCATGTTTGGACTCCGTAACAAGGCCAGGTAGATGTCATGTGGATAGCAGGGCAGCGGACATGCATTTTCCTAGTGAAAAAAATACACATACCTGTGCAAAATATTCCTCAGAAATCCTTCCTGCCCATTCAATACAGAGCTCTAGCGGGCGGCACGGATTTGCCACATCCGCACATTTAATCATCATGCGTTTGATCAGCGTCTGATTATCTGGGAAGTTCTTGATGTTGGCTGTGCACTCGCAGTCGCTGCCCTCGCTCTGTAACAGATGTAACAGGTTTTAAGGGTCGGTGGCCCTGTCCCTGCTGGCCCACGGCAGCGCTCGGGAGGGGGCACCCTGGCCACACGCCTATCCCCGGCTGTGCTCACTCCTACAGGGGCTTTTCGGTGCTGGATTTTGCACGCAGGTCTGAACACTTTCTTTGGCCCTAGGTGCATCCTGGCTACACTATGAGCCACACGGCTGGACATGCAGGAGTGAGGTAAAATACAGGACGGCTCCAGAGGATGGGCGCAGGAGCCGGCGGATTTGCTGCCAGTCTGCTGTGGCACCATCTTGTGGATCTTGAACAGCTTGGAAGGGCATGGGTGTATTACATTCCTTATTGAGTAATAAAGAGCCTCCACCTTGGCTCACTACATGGCATTAATACTATTTTCAAAATAATATATTTGTGTAATTATGGCTTCCCCTGGCTGCTAAGTTCAACTCTGAATCAAAAATTGCACATAAATACTTTTTATCGCCACTGTTAAATTAATGCCTTTGTGGTTTATGGGGAGATATTTTGCAGTGACTCTTGCCAATTGAGGCATTAATCTTCTAACTTTATGTTCAACAGTTAATTTTTTTCAGCATGGGTAGCCCAGCAAAGAGCTGCCAAATTAGACCTGCCTCTTAACTGCTGCTCAAGATCAAAAATAGGAAGAGGCACCATTAACAATAAGGAAGAGAACAAACTGCTACTAGGGAAAAAAAAAAAGTCTGTAATGGGAATAGCTTCGTGCTGCAGTTTTATTGCTCTCCATCTCTTACACATTTTTTAAAATAACCTCTGCTATAAAGTGGTAAAATAAAGTGAATCAATGAAAATGCTTTCTACAGCTTAAACATGCTGATTTCAGGGGCATGTGTGGGGAACACTTAAATGCACCTTAGCAACTGCTAGAGCAAATGCAGTATTGGGATGAAAGGGATATTTCCAGAAATGTTTTCAGAGCTTGGGAACTGTGGCTGTGCATCCAAGTCATAGAGGACCACGTAGACCAAAGACTTTAAAGTGGGAGAGGCAAGGGAACAACTCAGAACATGTCTGAACTATCAGAGAGAGAAACGAGCTGCTGTGCAACAGCCAGGCTGCCCCGTGCCACCTTGGAGAGCATGGAAAGACATGGAGAGGCTCAGAGCAAGCTCCAGGGCTCCCGTCACATGAGAGCATCAACCTCCAGCTTTTGTGAATGCTGACAGCTGTGAAACAAGGCTTTCAATCAGCACAGCCAGTTATAGAAAACATTGAAAAACTACCGTATTCTCTCATATTTTGAGGTGTGAGATCAAAAATCCAATAGTCTTGGGCATACAACAGTCAATACCACATGAATGAAAAAGACACTTCAGGCTGTCTTGGAAAACCTCACCAAAATGCCCCAAGGTGGGCACTTACATGCAAGCTGCTCTCCTCGGATGCCATGGGCTTGTTGATGCTGTTTACAAATTTGTTCACGTGCTCAAAGTGCTTTGTCATCTCTGTTGCCAAAACCATATCAATAATGGCTTGGCGCAACGTCCGATAGTGATTTCTAGAAAAAAAAAATATTTCTTGCTCACAATCTTGCCAGACAGAACTCTGCACTTTCCTTGTCTCCTTTCAGAAAGCATCATAAGATCCAGTGTGGAGGCTGCAGCCACATGAGCAGCTACCTTAAATTTTAAGGACAGCCTGGGGCTGGAGGACTAGATCACTAGCCCTGAATTTCTGTACTATCTTTATTCTGTTATTTTTACCTCATGAGAAGCAATTCCCTGAGGTCAATTAAAAGTTGCAATTCTATTTTGAAATTCTGTAATACTAGGGTAATTTCTCCAGGAATGGCCCCAACATATTTCCATTGGACTGCATGTTAGCTTTGAACTCTGCTGAAGTCTCAAGTTTTTGCATTAGACAATGCTCCTGGTGGGGTAGATAGATCGGTTAGCTGATAGTATCCAGCCCGGGCTCCTTTCCCCCAACCCTGCACCCAAGGAGAACTCCGGGCCGGGGGCAAGCGCAGGAGCGGGAGGAGGCTGCATCTCCCAGCTCAGCGTGGCTGCAGCAGGGCCCCAGGCCAGCGGCCTGAGTGACAGATGTGTCCCCACAGTGACAGACGTGTCCCCAGAGCCGCTGCCTGGCTCCTGTGATGGGAGGGCAGCACCTCAGGGGCAGCCTTGAGGCTTCTGGTTGGGCTGGGCCACTGTAACCCATAAAAGCATCTGTATATGCTCCCAAGCAATGTAAAACATGCAAAGCTACAAAATGCAGAGCACGGGGGGAAGAAAAAAAAAAAAAAAAAAAAAAAAAAAAAANTTAAAACTACTGCCTGCACAGGATTCTGGAAAAGTTGCCTATTCTTGTGCCTATTCAAACAGCATCTTTGTTATTGGAAAACAACTCTCAACCCTCATCAAACGAAATCCCCAAACAGCTAATCCACAGACCCCTTTCCTTCTGCAGCAGACCCACCTATCAATATTCTTGAAAATGTTGCATTTGCTGTCTTTAGCTGTGAGCTGGAATGCCAGTGCTGTGTGGTGACTCTCCAGCACTGCGGTGTCATTGTAGAGGACAGCTAATTCACTGCCCGCGTTGCACAGAAAGGAGTTGGTCCGTCCAGGGTGGTCAACGTCGTGAATGGTGGCAGCTATTAGTGCGGCCACCTCATCCAAGCGATCCAGGCTTCCCTACAGGAGAGAGAAGAATCATCATGTGTCAAGAAAAAAGGAAAGGGAAGGGAAGGAAAAATAAAAGAAGAAGCATTTTTCCTACTGTTTCTAGTTACAAGTATAAACTCCTTCCCACAAGAACAGACTCTTTACAGTAACTGAGCAGGCCTGTAGGAATCATAGGAAAAGGCTTCAAGGGTGGAGTAACTTTTTAAAGCTAGGAATCATAGGAAAAGGCTTCAAGGGTGGAGTAACTTTTTAAAGCTAGGACAATTATTTAAGTAAATGCCTGAATTTTGGATGCCAAATCTAAGATGGGAATACCACAGACATCACAGCTGCAGGTGTTCAGGCTGGCACCTGGGCAAATACGCCAAAATCCTTGTGCAAAGGACTCCCAGGCTGTGGTTATACCTTAACTCTCTCCTTGCCCAGGAAGAAGGCTGTAGCATGCAGGACATCCGCCGCGTGCGTGGAGTTGTGGTAGGAGTTGGAGGAATGGTAGTTGGCTTCAATCATCTGCAGCCAGGCTCGTAGCGTTGCTTCTGAACAGTTTAAAAACTCAGCGACCCCAAAACGAGCAAAAACTTTTAGGCCCAAATAAATTAATGGCCTAGAAAACAATAGAATAGAACAAAATGATACCACCATAAAACACAGGATGGTGTTTTTCAACAGATAAATCAACATCACCTTAAATGCATAACCTTCCTCTTCAGGACACCTTCTAAACACACTACTTAAAAAAAAAAAAAAAAAAAGGGAATGGAAAAAAACCCATCATTTTCTCAAAAATTTGTAACCTCTAAAGAAGTCAGATAAGATTACAAATTATTATGATTTACCATCATTGCAGACATTATTATAATGTTTTGCAGATATGACAAAGTAGCAATACTGTGACTTTGGAGTCCCTACTCCTACCCCCTGAAAATTTAAAGTTAGTAATATACAAAGTATACTGATAATTCTTGCAGAAGCTCTGAGCATTGAGTCACTTTCTTGTAAACTGTTCCAGCTTTAGCAGGACTGGATTTCTTTCTACAAATCAGATGGGGATCTGCCATGGACAAAAATAAATAAATAAATAAAGCCTGCACAGGCTGAGTGTGTATTTAAGGGTTATTGTCCAAAATTGAGCTTTTGAGTCCTCAGGTGGGAGCCGGTTACAACTTGCTGCTTGCTGGCTACAACTCATACAGGCTGGACTAAAGCAAAGCGTCGCTTCCTGAATCCTTCAGGTAATAGAGACATGAGACAGAAGCACCACCTTCACCTTCACCACCTCCTTTCATTGCAGACTTCAAAATCTCAGGCTTTCTTGGCCTTTTAACTGGTTTGTCCCCCACCCCAATCTTTCAAGCTGTCACCAAAGCCTCAAATCCTGGGAGATGAAGCGAGCGGCTCGCGTTCTCCAGCACGTCCATCCCTGTGGCCACAGGAAAAGGGGCACCTGTGGAACATTGAGACTGCAACACCACCAGCCCAAGCTGAGCGGTGTCACCCGGAGACAGGGGGTGCAGACAGCCTAACCAGAGCAGGAAGCAAGTTCAAAGGACTGAAAGACAACAGCCTTCAGCGTCTGACTGGTGCGCCAGGCTTGCTGGGCAGGACAACCCCAGTATCCACACACCAAGGCACACACGCAGAAGGAAGATGCTCTCACGCATTCGCTATATCTCTCTTTAGTTCTCCCAGAGCAAAGCGCTTTCTGCCACAGAACCTTATTACAGGCACCCAGGAAGAGGGATCCAGTACCTTTTGTTTGTAACAGCTTCTAATTCAAAAATATTGAAGTCCCAGCTTTCTTCATTATCCAGGAGCTGGGTGATACAAGGTGGAACATCGTTGATGGTAATTGGCACTGAAAGGTGACTACGGCTCAGGTTCATATCTGTTGAAATGGAATGTGAATTACAACACTTCTGGATTTTATTTCGCAACTAGAATTCAATTTAGAAAACACCTCTTTGTTTTACTAGACAAAATCTAGTAGGATGGAAGAAGTCTGTAAAAGCCTGTAGTATCTATGGTTCATGTTATTTGGATATACATCAAAAAGAGCAAACAAATTGATCATCCCTTTGGTGGGAATTTAGCTATTTTTTAGTTTTTTGGGTTTTTTTTTTGGTTTTCTGCACTTTAAAATATGTTATTTTGATTATTTCAACCTGCTTTAATTCCAAAATAGACATAGTCTAGCACTTGTTCTACAATCAGTTAGACAATCGTTTCCAAAGACTTATGCCACCCAGCAAATTATCATCATTATCCTCTTCAAATTAAGTAACACCAGTAAAGGGAACTTTAAGATGACAGCTTACTCTTAGAAAACACGTACTCGTTTCCTGACAGTCTTCTCAGGCCATCCTGAAACAAGCAAGATGTGAGTGTTAAAGAGACATGGACACCTGTGTGACTGCACACCACATCCATTTTCTCTCTAGGCACTGGGTACTGAGCACACAGCTTCTAATACTGCATTTTGAGGTCTCCCGCTGTGCAGACAGAATAACTCAACAAAAAGGTTATAAATTCCAGCTTTGTCTTCTCTGATTTCACAATTTGATAGAAGTGATAACTGCTTTCATCTGGGCTCTAGAAAAGAGATCTGATATTGTGTACAGGGTACTGTACAGTGTGCTGTACTTTGCTCCTTTTGTTGGTGTCTGCAGGACATCATCATTCATATTAACCAGTATATTTTATTTTTCATTTTCTTTCAATTATTTTGGCAAAGAAGAAAACGAGGCAATCTATGATAAAATCTAACAGTCTCTCTTGGTAAGGCAGTATTGCTGATGTCAGAAAACTAAAGTTAGAGTCTGATAAAAGTAAAACTCAATTTTACTGATGTCAGCTATTTGTTGGTTATCTCTCTACTGCATCATCTGAAAAGTATTTCCTTCAGACAAAGCAGATTAGATAATATAGTTTCTCATGGTATCCATGTTCACTTATATTTGAGGATGAAAACAACTAGTGGACTAAGACATTCTCATAACACACTTTACCTTGCCTTGGTGCGTACAGTTGATAGAGGCCAAAACACTAAGCAGTGAAACTGTGATGAGCTGCAACCTCTCCCTCCCATTCCTTGTGAACTTCTAGCCCAGAAAATCGCTGAACAGTGATGCAGGACACTAGCAGAGCGACTTAATCTTTACTCACAGTCATCAAACCTCCAACAAGATCACTTGTGTGAGGATCTTCATCTTTGGTACCTAGCTGTGGGGAGTAAAGTTCTGTTGTGCGCAAGATTTCCAGAACTCTGTCCAAGGCCTCTGCTACTGTGATGGGGCTGTTTTCCTGGGCAGCATTAATTATATTAATAACCTGAAAGCAGATTAAGGTGAGGAAGAGTGAACGCTACTTTTATGTTATTGGAAAATCTTACTATTGGCATAATGCTATGTTGTATTTTATGCTACTTTCCATTTAATAAATCCTATGTAATTCCCCCCCCAACCCTTTGAGTACAACCATGAAAATGTAAATTTGTGCTTTGATTCCCAGCTACCCAGCTACTCTTTGTAACATCTACAGACCACCCTGCAGGTATGTGAAAATATTAGGGGTGAAAGAAAAAGAAAGGAAACAGTTGCTCTGTCAGACAGATTTGTGCTTGGAGGCAAAGGGTTTGATCTGACGAGGAAGGAAAATGGGGAGAATGGAAAAAATGACGTGAGGGTGGGAGTTTGAGTGAGCAGCTGGTTTGAAATGGCAGACTTTGGACAAAACATTTGGAGAAGAGCAAGCACTGGAAAGTGGATGACAAGATGTGGAAGGGGTAACAGTAGAGACTGCTGGAAGTAGATGTCCTCCTGCACTGCCATAGCCCAATCGAGTAGGGCCTCTTCCTGCCACAAGCAGCATCGCTGAACAAGCACAGCAAGGCACCCCTTCCTCCTTGTTTCTATGGCTAGGAATGAGATGCATAAAGTTTTAAGTAAAAAGGAAAAACAGGACTGATTTTAATTATTATGTGTAATACAAGGTGCAGAGTATATAAATCCCTTGGCTTTAAATACTGCCGTTAATGACATGTTTCCTTATAAGAGCAACTCTAAACTCTGAGTTTGTGACGCAAGCAACGCTCAGGACTCACCTTCGTGATAGGAGCTTCTATAGTCATCGAGTGGATCCTTGCCATTGAAGAGTACCGGCGGGTCTGCAGGCTCGGGGCTGCCGTTAAGAAGAGCGCTGTTAACAGGGAGTGTAAACCACCACACGATGCCATTCAGCGTGCGCCAAACTGCCACCGGGAACAGCATGACAAAACGTCTCCCATTTTGCCTCCCTCTCCCCCGCTCCCGCTCTTCACTTTACTATTTCATTTCTCACAGTGGTACCTATCTCCTTTGCAGCCATCTCCCACTGACACTGGCAGTTTTGCTACCCATCCTTCACTCCATCTCTGCTCCTTCATGCCCAGCATGTGCCACCCTCCATTTGTTTGCAAGCAGATCCCTGCATGCTGTGGCCTCTCCCCACCCCAGCAGGGCAGCTGCTCTGCTGGAATCCATCCCTGCTCCCTGTGAGCGCTATACACCTCACCAAGAAGAAGGCTCTGCCACCAACATCCCAACCTGGCAGCCAGTCACAAATGGGAGCAGGAGCAGAACTACTGTTCTCAGGTATCCAACAGAAATAGATTCCTTCATGTCCCACTGTCTAATGAAATTGAAATGCTATTTTTAGAGCACAAGCTGCAGCTTTTCAATACAGATGGAACTAGTCCTTCACCATATGCTCTTTAAAATACACACATACACACACACGACCAAAACAAGCACCAACATACGACCAGCAAACTACTCCACTCTGCAAAGGCATCATGCACTGCTCATGATGGGACAATGATTTACAATTAAGAATGAAGGGATTTTTAAGAAACTATAAGAACTTACAGAAATCTCTGCTTAATCAGCTGCAAATCTGTCTGGCTCCTCTTTCATTCTGCATTTCTATTGCCTAGGTCAATTACCTTCTTTATTTCTAACCTTCTTTTTCGTAGGTTTCTATATTCTTACCGTCACTACTTTGAGATGTTACTGACTTGACATCAATCGAGTCTTTTCTCCTGTTCTTGCATCTGAAGGAATGGGATTCTGCAAATATACAACAAAACAAAACTTTAAAAATGTGTCTGTAAGAATCACTTCTACATTCTCTATAATAATTAGAAGGATTAAATTACCTCAACAATATCACATAGGAAAGGGAATATTGTAATGTCTACACTTCAGAACAAGAGATTGACATATAAATTAAGCATCTGCCAATTTATAGGAACTTGTCTAAAGCCACCGGGGAAGTGTTTTGTCAAGAAATGCAAGACAATCTGCTGAATAGTGGACTCACTTCATCTAACCTTAGTTGTCTAAAAGCAGCAGTCTGACTTGGTCTAAAGCAATGTCAAAGACGCCTCTAAATAAATGGGGACATGCTGGGGCATAACCAGAGATCAGTTCAGTTTCTTTAGGAGATATGCCTAAAGTAGGTGGGTTGAATCCCTCCTGCAAGTCCTTTTTACTTTGCACTGACCACTGAACAAGTCTAAATCTTCAGGATTATGTCCCTCCAGCTGCCTAGAAATTTGGCTAAGTGAGAAAAATCTCACCTTGGTCTGTACAATTTCAGCCCAAGAACTATGTGAGAATGAAGAGGCTGGAATAGCTTTTGCTTTTTATTTCAGTAATTATTTGTACCCTGAGTTTAAGAAAAAAAAATAGCTATTATAAATAATTTACTTAATCACTGCCAAAGTTAACTGCACACCAAACTCATTCTTGAAACTGCCATTTGGTTAAGCAAGAGAATTTATCACATCCAGACAAATACAAAGGCCAGATAAAACTTACTCATACAAATGCGTGGACAGATTCCCAATAAACAAATTTCAATTTTCTCTAAATCTTACTGTCTGCACATGCCTTATGTTTATAAGAACAACTATCCCAGGTATCTCTTTCAAAGATACACATATCTCTGCAAGGGTCTCTAGAGTACTTATTCACAAACTACTTGAAATGTCACTCAAATATCAGGGAAAGAAAATTTTCAAAAGGAGGTAAGTATTATGTGAAGTGTCAGAAATACCATAAAATTGATATTCTCCACATAAGGACAGAGCTGTAGGTTACAAGATAGAATTTATGTTGCATATCTTTAACAAAATTAAATTTCATCCAATACTCCAGAATTAAAAATATATCAAGCTTAAAAGTAACTGAAATACAATTTCTGCTTTTTAACCAAAATTTTACAAGTAGGTTTGTTTCTTTTTGTTTTGCTTTAGACCATATTGGAGAAACTGAAAGCACTTTCTTCTGCTGTACTTTTGGTGCCTGTTGCAAATACCATTTAGATTTATCCACCCAAGTGCTAGGCATAGTGCATGCAAAAATATTTTATTGTTTTGTTAATTTATTTGGTGGCTCCTGTCTTTTAAACCCCTCTCCTGTGTCAACAGATGCAAGAGTTTAGCATAAGGCACTTGAAGGACACTGATCCCTTGCACAAGAACACGGCTGCCTCATAGGGTGGTAGCAGACAAGATGCTCCTTGGGTGTTAAACACCAGCAGGTGAGCTGGAAGCTTTGCTGCTGCCACCTGGAGAGACACAGGTGCAGAAAAGCTGCTCTACACCCGGCTACAACTTCAGCTGCAGATTTCTCTTAAAAACCTAGGTAAAAAGGTATCCTTCTCCTGGAGAGTAAAACATCTCCCCACGCAGATGTGCTGTGAAATGCACCTTTCCAAGCAGCAGGATCATCGCGCTACCCTCAGCAGCACATACTGCCAGGTGCCTTTAGGTGCTTCTGGGCATTCATTCTTGCCAGTGTCACAGCCAGGTGACTTTAATGAGAGTTGCCTGTTTCCAGTGTGCCACAGTCATCCATGTGACCTCAAGTCGTGCATTTGCCTACTCTTGCTGAAATCTGTCACAATAACAAGAGAATCTAAATGCCTCATGTAATCTGCAGAAGTCATCAGTAAACTAATAACAGTCCTAGTTCAGTGCCCTGCAACTTTCTCCTGTCTTCAGACTCCATGATCAGGAAAGAAACAGTGAGAAAGAAGAATAACATTTATTATAGGAACAAGTAAAGAGTCCAGCTCAGCACGGGTCAGATCTATTGGCAATGACAGTAAGAAGAATAACAAATTGCATATATTGTCTCTCCCCAGCCTCCGTTATATTTTTGCACTACTAAGCTATCCAATGTTCCTACATACTCTTACGCTACTCAGTTTAAAAAGTAGGGGATACCAAGCAGTCGCTTCCCACACTCCTAGTGCTATGTTTCCCCATGTGAAAAGCAGAACCTGCCTGACGATGTGCAGCGACGTGCCCACTGTTTTGGACTGGGAAGGGCTTTGGGTGCTCAAGGATAGCAGACACGAGAAACTATTCACGCACAGTTAAGCAGCAATGCTGCGTCTTAGATGCACCCAACTCGTGGTGTATCATTACAGCACCTGGCATCAGGTACAGGGCAGCTTTTTTTGACCACAAACTTGACTCAACAGTGAAGAAACATTCCATACCAACAACGAACCTGGCCACTGTTTCAAGCATGCAAGTACATGAAGGTAAATGATAATATTCTGACCTGACTGAGAATTGTCCCCTGAATATTTCTCATCATGGTGGTTCTTGTAGAACTGAAGAAGCATCAAGAGAAAAAAGAAAAGCATATGTAAGGAAAAAGAATATAAAAGGATTTTGAAAGAATAAAATTCAAAACCTTATCCAACGTTTTCTATTCTTATTTTTTTAAATGACAAAGTCTCTTTTTTAGGTGTAATAAGATGTAGAAAATGAAAACAAGAGTAAGTAAATATACGGTGCAGGAAATTGCAAATACAATAGTGCTTTTATGTGCTAAGCTCCTGTTTAACGCCTGTGTGTTTCTCCTAGAAATTACGTTCATTTTCAAATAATATTTTAAGGACAAATCTTAAATAAATCTGAAAGATTCCAGGAATAAAATGCAAAAAGAAAAAAAGATTCTAAAATGTTATTAATTCTTGTCCTTTGTGCAGTAATTCTAAAAACATTTTCTTAACTAGAAAGTTAAGAAAAACAGAAAAACTCCATAAAACTTCATAAAACGGAAAAACTCCTCAGCAACTGAAGGCTATAAATAGGTGTAATTTTCACTTCTGAAACATCTTGGGTAGCTCCACAAACGGATAATTCAATATTTCACAGAATTTAGTTAGGACGTCAGCATCTTAAGGTTGACACACAGGTTAAATGCTTCTCTGCGATGCCAACCTGCTCAGAAACAAAAACACATTCTGTCCAATGTGACAGTTTGAATCATAGAATCACAGAACCGTTAAGGCTGGAAGGGACCCCCAGAGATCGTCCAACCAAACCCGCTGCACACGCAGGGTCACCCAGAGCACGGGGCACAGGACTGCATCCAAGCAGATCGCCACAGAGGGAGATTCCACAACCTCTCTGGGCAGCCTGCTCCAGCGCTCTGTCTCCCTCATTGTTAAGAAATTTTTCCTTAACTTCCTGTGGATATCGGCAATTTGCTTCACCCCATTCCTTTGTTATGTGGTTACAGAAACTGTTTCTGTGCAAATAGGAAAACTGAACAGAACTTTCAGTTCCTCAGGCTCTAATTAGGTATAGTTAATAACACCACCAAAGAATATTAATGTGCTTTTTATTTATTTATTTATTTATTTTAACTATAGTCACTAGAGAAGGTACACACATCATTTACTTCAGACACACTTCTGTATTTGTCACTGCACTTAAATGACATTCATGCGTTAAATATCAAATTTAGGAATGCAGTACCGACAGTTCGCTCCTTTGACCAAATCCATCACATGCCTATAGCAAAGCACTAGGTTGCATGGAAGCAAAAAGTCATGACTGCAACTTGTGAGTTAAATCTCTTAGTATTTCTCTCTTAGCGCTCTTATCAGTATATGGCACTGCATGCTGCAGGGTCCTAATGGGGATTAAGAAAAAAGGAATCATGCAAGTTCTCTTTTCCATCATTCTTCTATCCCTACCACCATTTTTCCTTTTCACTATTGGAGGAAGAAGGAAAAGAGATAAAAAAAGAGAGAAGAAAATGGAAAGAAAAAAAAACAAAATTCATACAGAGTAAATTTTTAATATGATGATTAAAAACACAAATTAAAGGAAGGGGAAATCCTGAACTCCTATGTCATATAGACCTTGTTTGCGGGTGAGTAAGAGCTACTCTTCCACAGAGAAGTAATTTTAAAAGCTTAAAACCTCTCTCTTGCAGGAACTCTCAAAGAAATCGTGTAGCTCAAACACTGTAAAATGGAGGAAGCCCATCATTTAGGGTACACAGACACGAGGCATTTGAACACCTCATCTCAGAGTGCCTGAAGATATCTCTTTCTTGTATGACTGACAGAAAACCTTGACTTATTCCTCTAACGTGCCCTATTAAAAAATAGAGCAGACTTCATTCCTGTTCTGAATACTTCTCTTACCCCTTCAGTAGGCACGACCTGAAAAAGCCACATAAGGTAAGCTATGAGGGCAGCTACCCAGTTAAACTTGAACCGACATGTTCTTAAAAGGAGAAACAGCACCTCTGCTATAAATTTCTGAATGTGCAAACACTGGACTCGATCCTGCCAGGTCCCAGTTCACAAAGGCAGCATTAATCATTACCTAGGCTTCAGCGCATGGGACTAGTCACACGAAAAGCCATTTCCCATTCATAAATCTTCCCTGTAGGAACACTTACTACATTCTCAGATGTATTATTTTCCATGCATAAATCTAACATGCTTAATTTTTGTATGTGACAAATCTGGCACAGAAAACCATGAAGGTTCCTACACAGTCCTGTCTACCTGTACTGTGAGAACTCGTACGGAGACTGTCAGTAATGACAAAGAACACATCAACAATATTTCATGTGAAACAATATATAACAGTATAATGATGCTTGTGTGCCTACATACAGTGCCTAAATGTTGAATGCCAAGACACTTAGAATTATGTTGCCATAGTGAAAGACAAGTCATTTGGATCAAAATTTGAATCGTGGCAGCTTTTACTGCCTTGTAACTAAGCACAGTCATTGATTTCCTCTAATCCTTCCATAAAGAATTATCTTTGGCTTGAAGAAAAACCTAGTAATGTTTTATCACAGAGAAAAGTTCTACTGCTACAAATACTTAAGCATGGTTTTAGGCTGCCTTATGGACTTAATATTACCCCAAGACTTTGGAGAAGAAGAAGAAGAAAAGAATAGCACATATATTGTATTTGCCACAAAAGATGTTTTTATAGCTTCTGAAAAAAAAAGAAATAAATATTTAAGTGTTGGAAAAATGTAACGCTCTTGTAACGCTCTTGCTTCAATGCTATAGAAAAACAGTTACGAGTTTTATCACAAAGCACTATCTCTTTGAGATGTAATTAAATGCAGCAACTGCAACAACAGCAATAACAGACATGCACAGAGCTCATTACACAATAATGTCATGATGGCTGCAGAGATGTCCGGCGGAGTTTTTCCAGCTTTACCTGAAAGGAGCTGGCACCAGAATCAACTCACTCAAATTTTGGGGGGTACTTTCTGGAGCAAATGGCCTGGTATCACCACAAGTGTGCAGAGGAGGCTGACGCAGCAGTCCTGGAGAACAGCGTGCACAAGACAACAAACCCATCGCCGTCAGCTACCCCCCTGAGCTGGGTGTTTTGGCTGGAGCCAGAGGAGTGCCCGTGGAGCCGGCTTCGAGGCCGGGCTTGCAGCAGGGACCTGCTGCCCGCTGCACGGGCTTGCACCTGCCTGGCGGGTGCAGCTGGCTGGTGAGCACCGTGTCTGGCACATAAGGTCACGGAAGCCATCGAAATACAGAGAAAAATGGGAATCGACAGCACTGTGCTGTGGGTCAGGAGCCAGGTGAATGTCCTATATGAGGCACAAATCTCCACGAACCCAAGCACTGACCATTTATTAACATGTTGGAGAAGACAGAATTAGTGTTTACCTCAAGTGTTGTCAATCACACCACAGGAGAGAGAAGAAGCAGATGGCGCCCTGGAAGCCTCACAGACCCAGAGCACCACGTGAACAGGACAGAGCCGCTCTGCAGGATGCAGCAGCTTCCCCTGCCTGTTATGGAGGCTCCCGGCAGGCCGCCAGAGGCCTCCTCTGCTGCCTCAGATGCCGACCGATCTGCACTTGTGCGTGTCGCCTCACCTCAAAGGAAACCACCTCAGGCTGCTGGGTCTGTCCAAGCTCCACCTGGAGGAACAGTCCAGTGTGCCCTATTCCACCCTCAGCAATCTGCAGCGCCCGTGGGCACGTTATCAACTCGCATGGCTGCTCTCTTATAGAGGATGAGGGTTGTCCCTTTTCAGGAATGTGCTGATATAAAACAGCTGATGACAGCAAGGGGCTGCCTTCCTGCAGGGCCCGAATGTGACTTCTGCGGGCTCTGAGTGAATAGATGGGACAGGTTACCAGCCCGGAGCCCAGAGAGCAGGAGCGTCAGCTGTGGGCTTGCCTGCATTTGCCATCTTGATCCCTTCCATCCTTTGATAAAGTCTCATTTTACCCCAGTGCAGTACATCTCTGCTGCATAAGGAGCAGGAGAAAGAGAAAAATGGCTCCATCTCAACAAAATCTGAGGTAATTTTATTACCTCTGTTGTCTCTCCCTGAAGACTGACTGCTATCAACTCTCTGATCTCCCAATCCCTAAAAAAATTCCTCTCCGCATCACAAACACAACCCCAAACATACCTCTTCCTGTACCTGACAACTTTTCTAAGAGGATGGTTTACTACCCTGAAAATACTATAGTATACTGAAAATTACAGCTGTAAGGGGTACCCTAAAAATGACTGATTTAAACTTTATATCAGATTTTAAATCTCAGGAATTAAATTAATCCTAGGATCTCATTATATTTTAATCACAGGAATTATATTAATATTAATTCAGTAATTGGTGATAATTTTCTCTTTCATCAAGCTTTTTCTGGATTTTCCATCTGCCTCACTAGCTGCTTCATGCAAAATTTAGTTAGAAACTTTATTTCACTTTGGTTGAATGACTGCCACCAGAGGGGGCAAAACTACAGTCTGAAGATGAAAAAGAACTATTTTAATTCAAGTAATACTCCTGCAAGAATATTTTTAATTATTATATATATAATATAGGTATTATTATGCATCACTAACACCAACCTATCTAAAATTAGAAAACAAAAGAAAACAAAATCCTCCAAGACACTGTTAAAATTCTCTTTGCAGCAACATAGAATGTGATTCCCTACTATAAGGAAGAGAGACTTCCATCAGAAAAGCAGAAGAGAAAAATCATGGAGTTCTTCTGAATTTACCTTAAATTTTCCCCGAGGGACCTTAAATCTTAAATCGCCACAGCTGAATATTCTCTTAGGCTGTGATCTTTGATCTTTGTAGTAGACCCCTTCTCAGATCTCTAAGAGTTCAAAACCCCTCAAGGCCATATTCTCTGGGCTCTGCAGAAGTGTAAGGATCCTCAAGGCTGCCTATAAACACAGTCCATCAGAGCTTCACCTACCAAAAACTGTTCACAGATCAATATTATATTGTAATATAGAGATTATTAATATGGTTTTCTACTCAATTTCCTAAGTAAAATGTTATTATTAAGCAAATTTGCTTTGGCAGATCAGTGAAGATGATTGGAAGATTAGAACATAAAACAAAGACACCTTCATCTATATTCCTAGTGCTGCTTTTTACATATGGCTCAATGTTGTAATTATTTTGTACTACTTATCTTTCATTAAGATTATCACTTCTACACTTCCCTGAACCACTCTTTCAGATGGATGTGCACTACAGAAAAAATCATCATCAAATGACATCTCATTGCCAAATCAGCATCAAAGAACTGTAAACAGAACAAAATCATATTTCATGTTTATTAATGAACTAAAAAGAAATACATACAACTTCAGCATTTCTTCTGTTTCGAAAACCTTTCATGCACTAGACTAAGCATATTTAACAACCTGCTACCGTAAATGATACTTTACCACCAGTGTATGTTTTTTGTCCAAACCTGAGGTCACTTTAACATGTTTTCATCTCTCTCTCAGTGATAGAGGTTCAAATTTCTCTTGAAAGTTGTGCATCTCTTGCCCTCCTCCCCCAAAAAAACATTTTGTGCGTGGGGCAGTGTTTCAACTAACAGTTTCAGATTTTACAAAACCCCACCTATTAACTTCTTCCAACAGTAGAAGTTTTCCAATGGCACACTAATATGGATAAAATTAATATATTGCCGAGTGGGTAGCTAAAGATAGAAGCAATCACCTAAATACATGTTAAGCACAAATGCCCTTATTTACATGTAGGTAAAACATCTAGGAAAATTTCTAGGTACAACAAGATTCATAGAATATATGATGTTCCCCAAACACATGCTCACTCTAAAATATTGACAGCTATACCTCCTATGCCCCTTACTTTCCATCTCTCATTCCTACAGACCATAAGTTAAAAAATATATTTCCATCCTTTGCTTAGAGAAGTCCAAAATTCCTGAATCTTCAGACTATGTACTGTATTCTTGGGGCTGAACAGGAAAAAATGTGTTTCTGCAGACACGTACAAAGGGAGTGGCCAAGAAGAAGATGAAAACAAACAGCAAAATGCAAAAGCCTTCTTGCTTGCTCAAACAATGAGAATTTCACTATTTTCCCAAGAGAATGTGATATTAATTTCTAAAACAAAAAAACAGTTTACTAAGAATAAAAATGATGAAATTTATGACAATACTTGTTTGTTATTTTCATTGGTACAATGCAGCCTTTTGAGTGACACAAAGTGTCTTATTTTCCTAGCAAAAGAAATAATCATTTGTTACCACATCAAATAGTTATGAGAGAAGTGAAATGATATACTGCTATTTTCCTAAAGCAAAGTTCTTGATGCCTTTATGAAACCAGATATCAAAATCAAACAGATTACTAATCAACGAGCACTCCTTCAGTGTTTTATGATTTTGTCTCAGGATACTTGTTTCTTTTCCTCCTGCAGGAATTTACCTTCACATCTGGGAATGGAATGTGGCCATATGCATTCAATACACTGTAAAGGTGCAGGTGCATACAAGCACGCACACAAACAGAGAATCACCCAACTGCTGGTACTTACAAATAGCTTAGTAGAAGTTTGGATAATGCAGAATAACTGCATAAATAAGGTGCAGAAATATGTACCTAAACTTCAGTTTGTAGATACCTGGAGTAGTGACACTATTCATTGTTACCATTTTTTACAACGTTCTGTTAGCTGGCATGTGACAACACTGAAACAGACAAACATTAGCAAAAAGTGTGACCTTCTGAACATTACTTATTCCGTCTGTATACTGACTACTGTCAGTAGTTTTATCACTACCCTGCTACTAAATACATGGGGGGTTCATGCCAGACTCACAAGTAGGAAAAGAAGAGAGAAGAATCTAAAAACGAGAAAGCAACTATATTCTGGGCAAATTAGTTACCGTCCTTGACCAATCACAGGTGTTATCTTCACATGCTACTGGATGCTATCTCCTGATTTTCTTCTTGCATAGTAAACCCCTTGCCATTCCTAAGCAAACAAGCAGAGAGCATTTAAGAATACTTAGCTTGCAGTCAAGTATTAATTTATTATTAAAGCCCTATGTAATAAATGATAACATATTATTTATTTTAATTTTTAAAATAGTGTAAAATTCATTAATACAGCATAGCAATCTTTACAATCTTTAGCAAACATTTACATACTTAAGGACATTTTTAAATTGTTTCACACACTCCAGCCATTCATTCCCTTTATATTCCTACTGCTATACCAGAAAGCATAAAGAGGATTGAGGACTAACTAGGGGTCATATATATACAACCATTAAGCAGTGTACTGATACAGAAACACAAGGCTATACTCCAATATGGACAGAAGGCTTCCCTACCCTTATTGCCTCAAATAAGATATTTTTAAGGAGTGAACTACTTGGCAGCAGAGTAAGATGAAGTAAGGAACTGGAAGTAAGATCAGCTCTTTCATCCCTATCACACCCAAAGACTGAGACACTACCTCCCAGTGAGAGAAAGCAGAGGGCCACTAAGCAGGCAGTAGTAGCAGGTAGGTAGCCTACTGCAATAAGANAAAGAGGATCGAAGACTAACTAGAGGCCATATATATACAAGCAGTGTACTGATACAGAAATACAAGACTATACTCCAGTATGGACAGAAGGCTTCCCTACCGTTATGGCCTTGAACGAGGGATTTTTAAGGAGTAAACTACTTGGCAGCAGAGTAAGAAGAAGTAAGGAACTGGAAGTAAGATCCGCTCTTTCACCCCCATCACACCCAAAGACTGAGACACTACCTCCCCCGTGAAAGAAAGCAGAGGGGCAGCAAGCAGGCAGTACCAGCAGGTGGGCAGCCTACTGCAATGGGAAGAGTGGCCTGCAGGTCCTGCTAATGAACCGAAGTGAGCCTGCAAACTCAACACAACGGGTTCCCAAAGCTCAAACCATTGCTCAGATGACTCAAAAATCAAAAAGCATCTCACAGATAGTGATGCTGAAGGGGGCAGGGAAGGACTACAGCTATTTCTTCAATCTGCAGGAGACGTGACAAGAACCTGTTCCTGTATTAGGGGCTGTATGGCCAGGAGCACACAGCGTTGTTGTCATACTCAGGCCACCAGCACCAGAGCACTCCACCGTGCACCACGGATAGCCTAATCAAAGCTAGAAAATGAAACTGCATTGGATGTGCGTGTATTTTGGTCACAGCAGACTATGTCATGTGTTCCTTCGAGCATACAGTCAGTGAAGGCTCTGCAGTTACGATAGAACTGTTCAACCTTTTGCTTGGACGATGACACTACTTGAGAGACTGACTAAGGGACAAATAGTACGTTCCAGCTAGCAAGAACCACATGCTTTCACCACAACAGGACGACAGAAAACTTCCCTATATTAATCTTAAGCCAATGGATGTGTTGAGAGGTTGAATCAGACCTAAAATCAGAAGTTAAAGAAATTCTTCGGGCCTTGCTCTGACGAATGGGCTATTCTGGTCCTAAGACACCAGAGGAACAGAATTCTGGTCATATATATGCAACTCATGAAAGTACCATCTTGTGNCTACCTCCCAGTGAGAGAAAGCAGAGGGCCACTAAGCAGGCAGTAGTAGCAGGTAGGTAGCCTACTGCAATAAGAAGCAAGAGTGGTCCTGCTAATGAACCAAATTGAGCCTGCAAACTCAACACAATGGCTCCCTAAAGCTCAAGCCATTGCTCAAATGACTGAAAAATCGAAAAACATCTCACAGATAGTGACGCTGAAGGGGGCAGGGAAGGATGATCCTAAGACACCAGAGGAACAGAATTCTGGTCATATATATGCAACTCATGAAAGTACCATCTTGTGCT
The DNA here is from genome assembly GCA_013389825.1 of Crypturellus undulatus. Lineage (NCBI taxonomy): Eukaryota > Metazoa > Chordata > Aves > Tinamiformes > Tinamidae > Crypturellus > Crypturellus undulatus. The sequence continues at coordinate 21,397 of VWPW01013504.1, forward strand.
TTTAACCCTAGAGCGTTACAAACAAAGTGGATTAGAAATCTAAATTTTGCACAGTCCTATTTTATAATTTACTTACCTTTCCTTTTTGAATAAAGGTGTTGATAGTGTGCCGAGGACCACCACCGCGAGACGGAAAGCACGACACTTCAATATGAAGCAGATGCTATTCACTTTAATATCAGAAGGCAGTTATACAGTAGACGCGAAGCAGCAGGAGCGCATNTTGGACGATGACACTACTTGAGAGACTGACTAAGGGACAAATAGTACGTTCCAGCTAGCAAGAACCACATGCTTTCACCACAACAGGACGACAGAAAACTTCCCTATATTAATCTTAAGCCAATGGATGTGTTGAGAGGTTGAATCAGACCTAAAATCAGAAGTTAAAGAAATTCTTCGGGCCTTGCTCTGACGAATGGGCTATTCTGGTCCTAAGACACCAGAGGAACAGAATTCTGGTCATATATATGCAACTCATGAAAGTACCATCTTGTGCTTTTAACCCTAGAGCATTACAAACAAAGCAGATTAGAAACCTAAGTTTGGCACAGCCAGCCTTATTTTATAATTCACTTACCTTTCCTTTTTTAATGAATGTGTTGATAGTGTCTAAAAGATCTGCACGGTTTTTATCACTTTTTGGTAGTTCAGTAAGTTCCTTGCCAATGAGCTCTCCCTTATGATACCCCATCATCCGTTCAAAGGCTGGATTAACATACTGTCAAACAGAAAAGTACTTTAGGATAAGGTGGAAAAGAACATACTTAAAAGATATTTACTTATATAAATTTATCAAAGTATTAAAAGATATACATGTAAGGCCATAACATGCCTACAATTCAGAGCTTTTTACATTAAAAATATTACATAAGTGGTAAAACATTTCTGAAAACATAAGTAACATTAATTTACTAGAAAGGAACACTTAAATAAAGTTACTAAAGGAAAAATCCTAAAAATTCAGCCAGTGTTAATATGCAGCATGTAGAAATAAGCCAATTTATTGTGAAGCTTTCTTAACAACAAGAAAACTAAAATATCAAGATAAAACAAGAATTACTGGGAAAAGATCTTTCTGGTATTCCTTTCTTCACATTTTATACAGTAATTGCCTTTTTTATCCCCTACCTGAATGACATGGTCTTCACTGGTTATTTCTATAGCTTCCTGACAACGGTCTAATGCTGTAAACACTGCATTACAAGCCCTGAAATTAATAAGTGGTTATATTAGTTTTATTATTAAAATACTTTGCTTGCTATAAATATATTTTTACATTATATTTATTGGTATATGGATCACAAATTAGTACATTGTTTTGACTAAACCATATAAGCACCTCCACTATGATCATTTTTTTCAGGAAATTCGGCTTCAGACATTCCTATTGTTCATATATTTTTACTACAGAACACATTTTTAAATTGTTCATGTGTATTGCATCCTCTTAATAGTAAGTTTCTTTCTCCAGGGACAGCACTAGACAGTGAGCACTAACAATTAGCAGTAAAAATATCATACGATCTTGTGTTGCTACATCAGAAGAATAAAAGTTTTGTGATCATTAAAGACAGTGAACATAAAAATCACTGCAGCACATATATACAAAATTTTCAGTATAGGAAATAGACTAGTTTCAAGTAGCTGCAATATAACAAAATTTAAACTTTTTGGTTGGTGGTGGTTAGATTTTGAGGAAACCATCACAAAGCCCTAGTCAGAAAAAAATCACTATTCTTTCCGCTATGTAATAATCCAGTGACTTAATTTCTGTACATCTTGATCTTGAATGAAAGTCAAAATTATCTTCATTTCCCATTTTTAGGGTTCTATCTGAGCTAGTAAAATGAAAGTCTTACCACTCTGCTATAGCTTTAAATTGCTTAAATGATAATATATCAGCATGGGATTAACAGTAATGTAGGCTCCTAATATTAGAAATCAAACTATAGTGCATAGAAATTAAACTGTAGTACTGTTGTAAAAGAAACATCCCAGACATTTCTGCTTTGGTAGATGCCAGTAGTTTATCTTTGATTTGGACTAAATATAAATTATCTTTTATGCATATCCTTCTATTTCTCATTGAGGAAAGCATAAAATGATCCATGCATAGGCTTTCTTGTAAGGTATAATCATTACAAAAAAAAGAAAATCTTACTTACAAACTACATTGCTAAGTTTGAATTAAGTACTGATAACTAGTAATTCATTAGCACGGAAACATTCTGTCTTGGAATTAAAGAAGTACCAACATTCTAGCTCAGCTCATCATAAAAGTAACCCAAAAATAAATAGCATGCATGCATGCATGCATGCATAAAGACATACACAAACGACATTGATGAAGATTTGTAGGAAGAAAGATTGTACAGAGAAGGAAGCAGCAGTATTTCAGCTCACACAAAAAAGAACTCCTATTGTCATTTTACAAATGATGCTCTAGCAATGCAAGCCAGCTCCACAGTGTGATTTTGCATGGTATGAAACAACCCATCTGTCTTGGTGATGGATACTATGCTAGCATGCCTTTCTTGAAATGAATTATGCTAGGTGTTAAAGAAGGAGGCTTGAATGGGAAGGATACAATCATTAGTAGAAAACTAAGCAAATGAAAACAAAAAAATAATAAGAGACCATAGACACATATGACACACTTTACATCGTATATCTTAAAGGAAAAAAGAAACAATAATTTAACTGGTTGTTTATTTTGGTAAACAGTAGGAAACAGGTGGGAATGCCAGTAAGTTTCTATACAGAAAGTACGAAGTGAAGAATGCAGTAACCCCCCTCAGCTAACAAATTAAGGAGGTCATTTGCACAATTCTGAGGTTTCTGGTAGGAATCTGACTTTGAGCAAGGATGGACAACAAAGTTCTATAACAGTAGTACTGGCTAAATCTGTGAAAAGAGTAATCCTGAAAACTATGTCCAACAGCTTGAACAAGTTTCCTTTTGGACTACACTATTCTTACTACAAATTCTGTTCTACTATAAGTAAACTACAGGCATTGTGCGTATGATAGGTTAATCTTAAGTATAAACCAATCCTTTTGAATCATACTGACATAATTCAGCAGTCACATATTTCACATTGCATTTACTGCCAAACAGTAATGCAAGCCAGGACCACCATAACACCTAATTAAGTTCTAAGGTTTCACACCTACTTTGTTTTCCTGGTGAGCCTTGGAAAACACCTATTAAATAACTGTGTATACACAAATCCTATCTTTACCTATAAATTTTATTTTAATTGCATTCTTCATGTATTGAATCATTCATTCAAACCTAGAGTTGCTTTGAATTCCACCTAAGAAGGTGATCTTAGAAAAGGCTACTGTTGAAACAGCAACACTGAATCCTTTAGCGGCCCCTATGTTGCTTCTCTGACTCAAGTGATAAAAAAGGTCATATTATAGAATTTGCTGCAGATGGAACTGTAATTTACAGATCTACAGAACTGCATCTTGCCTGTATTCAAGGGCTGTTTCCTCATATAGTCAAACCGCAAACATTTTTACATGTGTATATAAGCATCTATTTTAAATATAAAATTAGTCATATTAAATTAAAAGTTATAGTGGGATGAAGATTATTTATCTTTAATTTCTCCCAAAGATAAATATCAGTGATCCTGTTATGAGTCTTGTTCAAGCATAAATATTAAAAAACTTGGGATATGAAGATGTGGCTCAAGACTGTGTTCATTACAAGTTGTCAGATATGAAACCTCAGATATATAAGATCAAGAATGACTTTATGACATTTTATTATCATGTAAATTTGTAGCCCATAACCTTATACAGAAGACAGCATTTTAAAACATGCTCCCTTCCTGACTACATGAGGAGAAGTCATTGTTCTGCAATATTTGTGTTAGTAGAGGTTGCTAGAATGTCATCACATTCAATAGGGACACTTCAAGACACATTGGGCATAAGCAAGTATTAGAACAAAGGACATATACTATGTGTTGCATTAAGGAAAACTATAATCTAGATCACTAGTGTATATGACATACCAACTAATCTTTCTCTGGGTGTCAATCAATACAATACTTGACTTCTTCCCTTAAAAAATGGTTGAACAGGAAAATAAGTACATAATAATTAAATAATACAGAATTGAAAAGCACATACATACATAGTTGGGAAGAAGCAGAGAGTAAGCTGATACAATTGTGTAGTCCAGAAAGTTTATGTTTGCAGCTTCTTACCCTTTTACATACCGTAATTTGAACTGAGATCGCACTTCCCCATGTTCTATTTGAATCAGTTCATTGTAACAAGCAGTTATGCTGCTATTCTCCATGAATTGCTGGAAGAAAAATTAGGAGTGCATAAAATTGACCTGCATATTTTTAAACTATTATTTCTCTTTCTGCAATTGAAACTAACTTAGTTGTACCCTTTGTATTCAGCAATCATCTTTTCGGCAGAAATGGTTTCATAGATTAAGTCAGCATTCCAGTTAAATACCAAGCAAGTATGACAATCTGCTAACCATCAACTGTTTTCTCACTTGGTATATGCACCCAGTTAGGTATAGATAATATAGAAAAAATAGTCTCACACAAAACTCGTATTGCATTGATGGGTCATTTTGGACATCTACCCCTTCATTCAGAAAGGTAATGGAATACATTAAAGATGTAACAGATTCACACTAAAACAGAAAAAAATACAAAAACATATATACTGGGTATTTCACTTATTTTTTTTACCAAGGAACTATAGCAGCTGAAAAACTCAGAATATAGTAATTTTGCTCTGCAAATAATCTGAGCTGTAGCTTTTGAAATCTGAACTGTGAAAAGGTATTTAAAGTAAGGAGCATGATGACAACAATTAATAAAACTTCTCCAGAAGGACAGCATGTCCTATTTGGCAAAGGTAGGAAGCTGAACTGTTCTTGGTCACTCTGAAATTAGAAATTAAATGTCAGTCATAAAAAAATAGTGAATTCCCTGATTGCAGTTAAAGCAGACTGCTCATTAGTAAACATTAGTAAACTTCTGCTATCAAGAGTCGTTATAAATACATGCATAGATTTTCTGTTTTCCGTAGAAAATACTTGGTGGTGTCATTACTTCTCACAGTACAGGCAGGTGCTGCACTGTGAGGCAGCAGTCAAACCACTGAAAAACAAGACCAATTATAGAAAAACCTACATTTCCTTCCTTTATGAAAAATGTCTTCATCCCAAATTGCCCCCAATATGTAAAAAAGAAAAGAAGTGTTAACGCAGGCCTATTTCACTCCTTAATGTTATCACTTTAAAATATTTGTGTAACTCTCATTCCACATATGTGAAAGCATATGTAATAAAAAAGGCACAGTATCAGCTTGGCAGAAGTGCAAATGATTATGTGTTTTTGCATAATCTGTTTCCAAGCATAGTGCTCTTCCGTGGCACTGTAGATTTCAAATACATTTGTTTAAAATTTAAGACTATATAAATCTAGTAAAAAATAAACAATGACAGTAACATCTTTTATAGAGGAAACTTGCTAGAACTAAAAGTCTTTTTTAAAAACATATTTTAAAGTTGTGCTGTTTATTGCCAAAATTTAAAGAGAAAAATCTAGCCACCATATAAGCACAATCCACTGGGTAGGAATCAAGAATTACAGTTTGCCCAAATGCTACGTTTTCTTCTACTGTTGCATATCCTTATGCAGATGCACTGAATATCTTTACGTTTACAGCACTAGTTCATTCACCCATTCCTGTTCACTCAAAACCCGTGAAATCAACTGGGAACTGAAAAACAGGAAGTTTATTCTCTTTCTTCTGATCCACGTATGTAAGTGAGGCACCAGAAGATGAAGATCTATTAACTCTCACATACTGGAAGGCAGACAATAATCATTCATTTAAAAAAAATACAGCAAAACATTTACTATTTATACAGTATGTTTTCATTTAACAAACATATACTTTTAAAGTATGTTTTAGTTCACTTTAGTTGGACTCTACTTTCTTCCTACACAGAACTTGACACAAATATTAATCAGCTAGTACAAATGCATCATTCATCTTGCTTAGCAAGAACTACGTTTAACTTTATAGATTTATTTAGTTGCAAATCAGAAAGTTTTAACAGTAAACAAAAATCAACTTTTTATGGCAAGAACCAAAATTCAATATGCAAAACAAGATTGCAATTGAGCAATTGCAAATATAAAGGCCTCCTGCTTCTTTAAATCACAGTAAAATTAGTCAGAAAGTTTAAATCACTATTACTTAAATTAATCCATCCTAAGTAGGCTATTACTATACCGAGGAAGAAAATATAAGCATAATACACACTTGCATTAACAAGACCATTAATTAAATAACAACAACCACGAAAAATGATACAGGGAATAAAACTCTGAAGATAGCCTAAAAAACCATGATTTTCTTAAGGAGGAAGAGAAAAAAAAAGAAGCCATCTCCCAAGAAAAGGATTTAAGAACTTCTCAGAAACCATTGGATCTAAACCTAACGTCAAAAGTCTAATTACAGGAAGCTGACATACTAATTGGCTTCAAGATCCAACTCTTATACTTGGAGATGCGAGCACCACCAGAGAGACCAACTGCAATTTTATTATTATTTTTTTTGTCATGGGAGAAGGAGAAAAAATGAGGAAAAAAGATGACAAAGGCCGATATGATGAATAGTGGTACTGCAAGATAAAGCTACCAGAAAAACAAGATTGTAAAGATAAAAATAGTTAAGGGAAATGTATAATTTGAGTATATACAATTTTCAAAAATCCTAGTCCCTGCATATACTGAGTTTTAAGTTTCTTTCTTTTTTATTTGGAAAGGGATTTTTTTTTGTTTGCTTATCCTTGCTTTGGCTTTTGGGGTGGGGAGAGAGAATGGCTAGAAGGTCTTCAGAGCCTTCCCTCTTCACCTGCCACCGGAACAGGCCACAGAAAGACTGCACCACTTTTCCTTCCCTAAAAGTCAAGTCTGACACTGAGACGGGTCTCAGAGTGACCCAGTGTTTCCTGGGGCTGTACTCAGTACAGCACCTAGCAGTGCATCTAGCTCACAGAACACATTACCCTGCATTTTTTAATGGAATACTGAACATCAGAGGATATGAAAAGACAGCTGTTAAAAGCATTAAAGCTTTCTGGGTTGAAAGACTCTAAGAAAAGACATGAATACTTAGGATAACCTTTCTCTCAGCCCCTACTTTTCCATTTATCACGGCATGTGAGCTCCTCAGAAAATCTTTAATGCTTTTGTCCTAATAGTAACCCTCCGAGAGGCACAGGATCTATAACCTCCTTTTGGAGATTATCTGTAAATGGTGACTGACACTTTGCAACGAAACTCAAACTATGATTAGGTCAGATATTGGATTCAAGCACATTATGCACATGATACATATGCACATTAGCATGGTATTCTGTGTGAGCTAATTTCCTCCCTTCTCTAACTCTCCGAACTACAGTTAAATCTCCTAACTACAGTGTCTACTAATGTCAATACATAAATTTTTATAGATCTCCAGCTTGAATATTGTAACTATTTTGTATTACATTAACCTAAACTTCAATACCTAACCAAAGCAACATGCACAAACATAGAGAGAGACAGAAATTCTCAGAGGTGAAAATACTTCCTACTCTGCTATCATCTACAAAGCTGAAAAGTGGTATGACAGTTGATCTTTTCTGTCTCCTGTACAGAACTCTTTCTAATGTAATAAAAAGAAAGGGTTCAAGCCAACATTACAAATTTCACTGAAAACAAGAATGCCTCTCCATTTCAACTGGAGCTAGAATAGACTTGTATTCCTTTCAGAAGGGAAATTCTAGTAAACAGAGACATGTCAAGATGTCCACACTATCAGGCAGCATGAGATGGTGTGCAGCATGTTATTCATGGTCCCATACCATTATTTTTTCGATGCATTCAACCAAAACCCACACCATTTGCCCAGGTTGCAGGAAATTGATCCCACACTATTTCTCCTCCTTCTAGAAGGATGAGCTAGATCACAAATTCCCGTATGCCATAAGCTTCTCAGATGTTTTGTTAAAAAGAAGAAATGGTACACAATCAATAGTCACTGTTTTCCCATCAGATAACATTGGTTTTCCCAGCAAAAATAACATTTCTGATGGAATCAAATGTGTGATGTAAAGGATTCATTTTCCATTTGAGGAAGCAGAAAAAGTAGAAGCGTTCCTAACTTACTCGGTAATTGTGGTTACTATATTAAAAGTGTTTTACACATACTCTGTCAAAGCCTGCATGAAGAAGGGGAAGAACAGAAGCCTCTTCCTGGTCAGAAGATCTACAGAAAAAAAAGATATGATCATATGATATCATACAAATATTTTACATCAATTTGAAACAGTTACCTGAACATACTGCAGTGAGAATAGCATTGTATAAAATACACATAAAAATAATATAATTCCAGAAGTTGACCTTGTCGATGTATTTCAAGATGCAGCATAGCTGGCAAAACTCATAGGTATTCAAGAGAAGTCCCATCTCTCTTCACAAACATACAAGGGTATTATGAAGACAAAGCATGAAGGAGGTAAAAGACATCCTGCAACACCCCATGAGAAAGAATCTAAGGTGTTTTTAAGTAAAATGTGAAATAAGTTGTAAAAACTTAATTAGAACCAAACTTGGTCTCTATATTCTAATATTGACAAAAGTAGTTCTTGACTTTCCACTCAAATTGCTAATATTGACTGGAGCTATTGAGCTAATTGAGCTATTGAGCTAATACTAAGTTAGGAAATTACTAAAGTTAGAATGTATTCATCTGCATGCAGGAATTTTAATAAAGACAGGGAAGTTCTCTTTTTCTAACCTGTTTGGTAAACAACATATTCATTTAAGTCAGTATGAATTTTGCCTGAATATATAGGGTATGAATTCTTGAATAAGGATTTAAAGAAACTTTGTTGTCAGTTTAATACCAGCAGAAATTAAATTTATCCCTGTTCCCAGTTCCCTGAGAACCACCATCTCATCTAGCTTTTATTTTAGGAACTTTTGCTGAACTTTCTAATTTTACTTAGTATACAAGCCATTATGTTATGATCTCCGAAGAAAAGGTGGTAGAGATAGTTTTATTCTATATTAATGGAGAATTATAAAATATTTAAATACACCATATGCACCATCTCTTTTCTATTCAGATAAAAATAATTACTACATTAAAGTTATTCTGTAAGGCTGGCTAATAATACTATCTGTTATTAACCAACTGTAGGACACCTTATTTTTCTAAAAGTAAAAAGCTGGCCCAAGGAGAAATACTTACGTGCGTGGAACCACAGCAAGTATTATAGTGTGTTCTGATGGCTTTGTGGCACGGAGAGACCTACAGAAAAAAAATCCCTCAGTTTTCTCAATGTTACTTATAGTGTTTTTAAAGACAATACAAAAGAAAAGCCTGAAAGATTCCACTGAATTTAGAAAATATGATGTCATACTGCCAAAACCTACCTACCCTTCTCAGATAGTCTGTTTCTGTTTTACTACCAGACTCCTCATTTTTGCACCACAAAGAGGATATAAAGGTGATAAAATTCAAACACATAGGCCAAGAACAGCAACTCTTCAAATACTCCTTTCCATACTAGCCAAGCTTTGCCCTGTTTGCCCAACTCACTTGGGGCATACTGTCCTGAACACGTGAGGTGAGTCAGCCTCTGCAATATGTTTTCAATACCCATTACTATATTTATCCTAAAATCTCTCCTTCAAAATCTCCTTCCATTATCATTGTCCTTCTGGAGACTGTAAAATTTTCTTTAAAGTATAGGAAGTACCTTTGGAGCGTGCATATAAGAAAATCGGGCATAGCAAAAACACTTGAGTACTTGTTTATAATAGACTTTCATCTATGAAATGAAGAAAAAAAGACCGAATTTTACCACAATTGAAGAGAGAGCGAGAGATCTTATCAAGGAACTGAAAGAAAATATGGCCCACTATCAAATACAGAAAAACATGCCATTCATCTTAAATTTGTAAAGGATTTTTTTTTGCAAACATGCCCAGTCTCCTGGATAAAGAGTTCTTATATATATATATTTATTTCTTTTAGAAATACTTCTATCGTCATAAATATGAGTTTTAAAATCCTATTTTTGATAAATGTGACAAAGTTGTGCTCGTGATGGTCTAGGAAGCACAACAAGATGTATGTTACAAAATGCATGCTTCAGCTTAAAAAGTGCATCTTAGCACAGAATGTTAAAATACTAAGTGCTTACCAACATAGAGGTATTAAGACAGTCATGTGCAACAAAAAGTGATGTGAACTTTTGCAAAAAGAAGAGTTCTCAGCGAAGCAAGTCTAATCTGTAGGATAAACAATAGCACTCCTTTGAGGCTCTACAGCTTCAGCTTTTGCTGGAGCAGGAACCCAAAAATTAAGTTTTTCGCAACAGCTCTGACTTACGCTGTGATGGAAGCCCATGACCTACAGAGATAATTCTACCAGTCAAATATCTGCCCCCTCAAAAGTGTATTTTTCAAACTGTCTTCTCCTTCCAGGTGTAGGTATATAAAAAAATTTATCTATCTTTCTTTCCTCCCTCATATTGTTTCCTCCCTACCACGGTTTTTATCTTTCCTCTCAACAACAGGGCATTGCAAACTTCCTGGGTCAATCTCTAAACTTCCAGTTTACTACAGTTTTTTGGCTTTAAATATTCTTCTTGTACAATTAGGGGTTTTGTACAGTGTATTAGGAAATTCAAGAGAAGCAGAAGGTCCACGAGGTTACCTGCAGATTGCTTCTGCATCAAAATATCTGGAGCTCCTGTGATCTATAACAATTATTTCATGGTGCTTATCAAGAAAACATTCAAGCGCTGACTCTGGTGTCCGGGCAATATTGCACCTGTATCCAGCTCTGTCACAAGCCCACCAGAAACCATCACTCTGGTTGTCTTCTTTTGCAAAGATCAGCAAAACCTGAAAAGTATGCAAAACAGCAGCACCATCTTAAATATACCACATCGTTCTCTGCACAGTGCAAATCTTAGTGACAAACGCATTTTTACTATAAGAAAAATCCAAACTGTTTTGGATGCAGAAAAAATGGACTATAGATGCAATCTAATGCAGACAGCTAATGTAGAAGTATGACTATCTGTTTGAAGAATATTAATTTTGTAGGACTAATATTTACTGCTTTCAAATACCCTGTATGTGTTCTGGACGTAAATGTTTCTCTAGTAGGCCTAGGTAATGAGAGCATCACAGCTCTAGGAACAATCTGGTATTAAGCAGGCATTTATACATTAGGACTGAGACCATATAAACAGCTTGCAGATGATAACTGAGCCTCTTCCAACTCATGTCCAAATTCAATCAGGAGTCACCCAAGGCACATTTGAGGAAATGTTCAAAAGCAGTATCAGTCTCATTAGGCCATCACACTTTTCCTTGTGAGAAACTGTCTGAAATGTAACAGCCTTAATTACCAGTCTTCAGTGACAAATAATTAACACAATATTTTTCCCCCATTACTTTTCCTTTGATGTACAGAGAAACGGAGATAAGTCATTCTTTCAAAACTAAAAAACAGTAGCAACAAAAAAAAACAGTCATGCAGATATGGACAGATATGTGTGAGGAAAAAAAAACAATCCAAACATCATAATTTTTGCCTAACATTTTTTTCCTAAATTACGTAACAATATGCAGTAGTTTTATCAACATGAGCTGAACACTCCAGGAACTGCTCACACACAAACAGAACATGACCATTCATACTGAATGAGATGCTGGTCTAAGAAGAAAATTTGATACAGTAGGAAGTCCCACTGCTAAGTGATACACCAAATACATTATTACAGCTGTAATTGTGCACTTTTTATTTTTAAGAAAATATATTCTCAGAAGGAAAGAGGTTTTTCAGTTTTGCCCTACAATACTTATTATCAGTGCATAAATTAGTTAGGAAGGCGAGACACATAGGCGTCCCCCTTCACCACAGCAGCCATCACCGACCATGCCCCCTGTGTTACAGATGAAGAAATAGATTAGCATAGCAGAAACATGCTGCAAAAAAGAAAAGCCTCAAGAAAGCAGAAGCTTTACCATAGCTATTCAATTGCACAGAAAGGCAGCAGACTGAAAATAGGTGTAAAGCAAATCCTTGTTTGTTTCAAGCATGGAAGTCATCAACAGTTTCACTGAAATGATCTGTTGGAGCAGCATATGCAATAATTTGCCCAGGATGACCATGAGAAAGGTCAAAGTTTTTGTCAGCGCTGCATTGTGTAAGTGCGGTGCCAACATATGAAATTCAACAACACCAGCCTAGAAGCACCGCAAGGTGACCATAACTTTTCTCTTATCTTAAACAGAGTGGATTATTGAATTCTAAACAATAAACAAAGTAATTAATGTTACTGCTGCAGCACTATCATTCAAGGGTTCCTTCAACAGTGAAGAAAGTTATGTGCTAGGAATTTCAATGAATACTCAATGAAAAATACATCTAAAATTTTTAATTTATTAGATATTGTATTTAACAATAAGCAGATTTGGGTTACTGTCACCCAAGGTAACAGTAGTCACTCTGCCCAATCAGTCACTCATTTACACCTACCAGAGTCTCTAAAAGCAGTTACATGGTTAAGCTGTAGACTTCTGTCTGTGGATACTCAGGTCAAGTCCTTACACTCTGATACAATCTTCTGTTTGGTTCCAAATGCTATTAGCTTTATTTTGTTCCCACTGTAATCAGCACAATGTGGTCAGCAAACAGGTTTTTCGCGGTGCATTTTTTTTTTGTCTTTTTCCTTCTCTTCATATCCTCATTTTAGAAATAAACAATTGCAAAATTAAATCATTTACTAGCTGCAAAATACTGGAGTATAATTAAAGTGCCCAATCACCTACTGGTAGCTAATTATGAGTGTGAGTCCTTCCGAGAATATTAACTTTAAAAGGCACCACTTACTTAAAGTATTATTACCATGATTTCTCATTAAAAATTCTACAGAGTTTACTTCAAAACATTAAAACAGACTAACTAGAGCCTTGCAGGTATACTACAAGATATGCTTTCAAAAGCTTAAATTCAATACATTGAATACATCTTGGTGATGTATTTATACCATTGATGTATCCTTGATGTATCAATTGATACATCATGATCATTGATGTATCATTGAATACATCTTGGTGAAATGTTTTTTTTTAATTTTTTTTTACTGCAAATTACCCATTTTGCTCAGTTACAGGCACTGCAGACCTCTCTTGCTTAGATAATTCACAATTTTTGGTAATATATTGGAATTTTATCATTTTAAGTATTTGTGCTGAATCGCATTTCTTGGCTCCGGCTTATTAAGCCAATACAGGAAATTGACAGATCTGCCGCAAAGATCTCAAAATAAAACAAAAGACACGAAGGACACCAAAAGGAAACAACGAGAATGTTATAAACAGCAACTGAAGAAGTCATTATTTATATGTTCTCGTAAGTATCACAGCAAAAGTTTTAAAAGAAGAAGCCATCAGTGGCTTTGAATTACTGAAGAGGAAACTCTTGTTCCATCTCAAATGTGAGTATAGTTAAATGCTGGGCATCATATAAATCTTCAGTCACAGTTCCGTAGTGGAAGTCACCATTAGCAGAACAGAAATGCAGTTTGACATCAGTGCTAGTGAAGAGGTGAGGAGCAACAAAGGTTTTAACTGCAAAGTGTGCTTTTGAATGGAGAACAGGATTATATAGTAGAGCAATAATTATATGTTCCAGAAAAACTCTATAGCAGTTTTCTGAAAGCAAGAAAGCTGTATGTGCTAAGACCTGTGATGTAATAAGATCTTAAGATTTTAATAATAATAAGGACCAATAATAAGTTACTAAGAAAAGACAGACAGTGATAAAAAAGTGTCAGTGTTGCAGGGCCCTCATTAAACCCATGAACGCAGGATCAGCACCACAGTAACTCTGCTAGCACACAGGCAGAATTATTTCTTGCAGAGGAAGAGTTCTAAGCAGATGATGCCAAGTTTCACCTTAAATCCTTGCTTTGTTAGTGCTTATCATTACATTTTCTGTGCCTTACCCCACCGCTCTCCCTATTCCACTCCAAACCTCTAATACCTTGGTCATCAGGGAAATTGCCAGCACATACATGGTTTCAATCTAATAAAAATAAGAATTAAAAATATACAATAACATTCCCATTGGTTATTGCTCAAAAAACCATCTGGCTTATGCGATATCACATAGTAGCCAATCACTCACTCTCTGGTCTTATTTTAACAGTTACTAATGGTTCCAGATGGAGTTATATTTCTTGTTTTGCAAGGTGCTCCACAGAAACTGAAAATAGTTTTTATCTGCGGTCCAGTCCCACAAATTAAGCTCACATTAATTCATCCGCATTAAAGTTTTGTCTTCAATCAATTCAACCACAAGCATGAAGGAGACCTGATGCAAGTCAGCTCTTTGGCCATCAGTAACCCATCTTCTATCAAAAGGCAAAATCCAAGAAAAACTCCAAAACTAACCATATCCAGTGATTTTCCTAAATTACCATCTAGCCTGTTTTAGCTTTTTCTTCTGATCTAGTCACACATGTTGCTATCTCAAGAATCTTATATAGAAGAACTACATCCTAATCTTTGTCAGATCTAATAAATAGTTCTGCAGAAGGATAAGGCAGCTTTCTGTGTGTACTAAATACTTACGAACAGCTTTCTCCTGTGTCCTTTGCAGAAACAAAACATTTACTCATGTCTAGGGTCTCAAATGAATCCATACCTGTTTTCCAACTAGAGCACAAAATTTGGTCAGACACACACAAGCTGCATGTATGAGAAACAGGATGGGCTTTTGGACGGTAGGAGATGGGATTTTCTTCACACACTTTCCCTCACCCTTTCCTCTTCAGGTCTAGAGTATCCAAGTTATAATCTAGTACAAACCGAAATAGACTTGGCCTCTGGACACAGATGGTCATAAAGTCTAGTAAGGAATCTATTAAATGGTTTATGGCAGGTCATAGTGACAACAAGGGTCAACTCTCAGCCACAAAATACAGACTATTTCCAGGTTGGCACAGGTGTAATGGTGCAAAACAATAGTTTAAAACGTGCCCCAGAATAAAATGAACATTGCTAAAAAAAGACTAAGTAAAAATTATTTTAGTTAGCTAAACTACCTTATCAGACAATTATGGATATAATTAAGCACCAACACACAGGCATTTAAAACACAGTATTCAATAGCTGTTTGCACTGCATAGAGAAATAAGCAACTCTATTGTCAAGATGGAATAAAAGATTAACACACATGTTTTAAAATGAGTGGATGTATGCAATACCTCCCCAACTAGCTGAGGTAATGTGATTTGTTCCGCTCCTGGGTTACACAAAGTGCTTTTCTTTTATTATAAATAAGTTAGTGTATGGCAATGCCTTTACGGAACAATCTTTAGTTAATGGTTGTATTTAATGTCTGCTTTCTTTAGCACCAGAGATTCTGTCTTAAATGATGTAGGGATAAAAATAACACCCACACCTGACTAGATGTGGGTGAGAAAAACGTCAAAAGTTTTTTTTAAACAAGCAAAAAACCAAACAGAAAACACTTTATTTTTATATTGTACTTTTTCACTTAAGATTATATTGTAACAGCTAACACTGATATTAGGGTATTTTGACTAATAGTTTCTGCAAGCACACCAAGGAGAATGCTAACATAAACACAGGGAATTCTTTTTAAATATTTTGACCATCTTACTTAAGATCACCACAGCCTGAAGAACATGTTCTCCATGAAGAATTCTACATATCTGTGTTAAAATTCCTTTTAAAAAAACAAAGACTCTGCTCTCCTGTTGAAGGTATCCTTTCCCAAAATTGTAACATAAATAAACTGTTTCATCAGATCAAGTCATTACTGAAACTGGATACTTAGTATAGATATTAAAATGTAGAGCTCTATCATGTACATAATATATTTATACGCATATTTTATTTTCCTTGAGAAAAGCTGTTCTTCCATATGTAGATTTTGCTTCCTACAGTTAGAAATGGTAAAAAAAAAAAGCAAAACAAACAAACAAAAACCCAGAAATAGTAATTGCTGGCTAAATGCCTCCATAATTTACAGAGTTAAGCAACCCAAAGCAAAATTTCAGATGCTGCTGTACCACAGAAACAATGTTAAAGTCTCAGGTGATATTATTTCCTATCATCTGAGAGCTCTGAAACACAGTACTAGAAGTTAAAAAGTAACTCCTTGCATCTGCGTAGTCACAAAAACAATAGGTGCAGAAATAGCCGAGATGTGTAAAAGCCATTGCATGGTAAGCCAAAATTCAACATTCCTTGTGGTAACTCAATTTTGTCTACTTGTGACTTGCTAAAGCTCAGTTCTCTGTTCTGCTGTATAGTCTTTCAGCAAAACTCATCTGATACCTAGACCTCATAACACAGTCCTTTGCTTACAGTGTATCCGAATTGAACAGTTTTTAACACTCAGAGAGGCAGCTTTTTTTTTTCCCCTTGCTAATGTGCATACAAACACATTCCTACTGCTAGGACATATAAAAGAAATGATTTTATGTTAGTGGAAATCTGAGCACTTTGTTTATCAATTTACTTTACCCGCAGTCTCTTTTCAAGCAATTAGATAAACCAAAATACCAATTATCCATCTCAAAGTCCTTGTACAAGTAAAATAAAAACATTATGTTTAACTATAAGGGTTGAGCCTTAATTTCTTTTCCCATTAAAATTAAATTGATTTTATCAAGAAACTGAAAGAACATCTTACCTGGATTGGATCTTGTGTCAGTCTCATGGGCCCAATTTGTACTTCTGTAGTTGAAGCCTGCTAAATAAGAGTAATACAGAATTTTTTTTTTCAGTATAGTTCTTAACAGGATTCCTTTTAAAAGCAAGAATGAAAGATCAGACAGAATTATGAAGGATTCTCAAAGAAAGGCACATGACTAGCAGCCTTGTTTTAGTTGCTTTGAAGTACCTCTTTGATGAACATTTTTTTACTAAACCCTTTATTTTGTCTTTGAGTTGAAAAATTATAGGGCTTCAAATGAGGAAAAGAAACGCTTCTCATTTTCCTTCTTCTCCCCAGAACATGGTACTCTGATCATACCACCAGACTTATATATTGCTGAATACTACACAGAGGTATTTTTTCTGACTAAAAAATGCCTTATTCATTTGAATGTAATATAGAGTTTCAAAGATTTGTGACATATATTTGAGACTAGTATTTTACTGTGTATTGTTAAAAAAGTAATACGTCAGAAAAGAACAAGAAAATTTGTTTGTATTGCAGGTTTATATTTGTTTTCCAGAACAAGAGCCCTTACTATGCAGGAAAACAAAACAAAACAAAAACCCATAACTTTGCATGTGAGTCATGACGTTTTCAGAAGACATGACAACATGAGAGAACATCATATTTTAATGCTCTTATAAGAAAGCCAACAAACATTGGTTATGACTGCTCTATTTCTGTATTCCTAGGCACTGGACAACCTTGTATACTTCTTGTGTACTGACACATTTCAATACACTTCTCCTGTACATTACCAATTTGTTTTAATTTAGAGCTTCACTTTCAGAATATTGGTGACGAACTAAGCAACACCTGTATCCTCCATGGATGTGTGTATGGAAGGGAAAATAACCAGCGCATCCTTAAAACATTCCTCCCATTACCCATATGAGGGGTTATTTACAAGTTCAGATAATAAAAGGGCAGATTCCTTTCTCTTCTTACACTAGTTACCCAAAGTAACTCAGCCCGGCAAGTCATGTGTAGAACATGTAGTCTTGTGTCCCTGCTTGCAAGCAGATTCTTTGGATTTGCTGTAATACTCAAGAATCATGAAATCCTGCCGCACTCTGCTCTGCATTGCTTGTTAGAGTCTTTTGTTGGTGTATTGCCTTATTTTTAAAATGAGCATGTTTCAAAAGAATGTAAAAAACATGTAGTGTGACTGAAATTACTGGTAACCATTTGTCTTCCTTAAAAGACACAATACCCTGTTAAGCATTAACAGCCTTGCTTGCATGGGAGGCAGTGGAATTACATATAGCTATTACTGCCATGCTGGACTTCCGTGCATCACTGAGAGTTGATTCTTCTCAGCCCAGCAGTGTACGTCAGAAGGTGGCCACAGGCAGCACTCCAATAGATTAAACTACGAAGAGTCTGTCACTATTTTCCAAAGCAGAAGCTGCCCCCAATATATTTGTAATTAACCTCTCCTTTTCTTGCACAAAAGCTTCACTTACCACTTGAGCTGCTGCCATGTGGGAATGGAACTTAATGCAAGTAAGTATGTCAGAATAGAAATGAAAGTTAACACTGAACATCAGCTTAATGAATAAGGTTACAGAAACAGAGTCCCCTGAAAGCTCCGACCTTTCCCCATCCCTTCTGACACACGCGCACAAAGGAAAACTCAACACAGTCACCCTTCAGCGATATTATACAGGAAACTCCTAAATGCATTATTTACCATGACTCACTTTTATTAAAATAAAAAACAGTTTAAGTAGTATCATTAGAAGATTGTGTAATAAGAGGAATACACAACAAACAAAGTATCAGCCAAAAAGCTTCTTTTTAAAAATACACAGCCCTGACTATCCTGAAATATATTCATCAGGAGCCTGGGAGCCTCCATAAAAGGCAGCTAGGACACAGATACACATTTTATTATCCATTCTAAGGAACTGATATCTTAGGTGTGCTATTTACCTTGTGCTGTCTCTTCCGAGGACTCAGTTTTATCCAAAAGGGAAAAACTATGTTTAAAATGTAGATCTGTGCATGAAAGTCTACCAATCCCTTCATGGAGTTTTCTTTAAAGAGCGACTGCTTCCCTTAGCCTGGGTATTTTAGAACAACCAACCAAACAAAAAAACTCCACACAAGGCCCTAAGTTAGTAAACTACATGTCTTACACAACACACAGGGACAGCTGGGACCCCAAATTAAAACTGGCCATGGTACTGGGCAGAGAAAGGATTAAAAGAAAATCTCACTGGAAACAGCAAAGAATATGTCCAAAATCCTCCTTCCTGGACTTGGAGTTCTGAGCCAGATTTCACAGCTGAATCATTCCCCTTGGTTTGGGGATGGGAATGGTTTGGTTTCCCCAATATGCCTAAATTGCTTGGAGTATAAATGACTTGACTCACTTTTCTCTTTTAAAACATAGCTGGAGGAGGCAGCTAGAGTGATGATATAAGTGTGCAGCCTCCACAGAAGTTCTACACTTCTCTCCTTGGCCTGAAAGAAGTCAAGTTCACATCTTCCTAACTCCCAGAAGAATCTGCCCATGTGGATGTTGCATATTAGTAATATCACTAACATACCTCTGTTCATTTCCTGGCTTAAGTGAGTATCTCATCAATGATCATTTCCAATTTCAATAAATCTCTCCTTATTTTATTGACTGCAGGAAGGACTGTAAATAGACTTGCAACCTAAATCAATTAGCACAGTAGTTCATGATAAACTTTTCTGGAAAAATGTAGAGCCAAGCTTGGGTCCACAGAAGGAGAAGAAATTCCTGATTTCAGTGAGCAGAGGAACAAACATTGGCCATGTTTGGCAATTGGCAATTGGAAACAAAGAAAACACAACTAAGTTAACTATTTGAGAATAATAAAAGCTTAAAAAATAAAAGCTCTTTTTTGTCAGGCATTTCAAGTTTCCAATATTATTTCCAATATCGCTGTAACCTCCTAGATCATCACCATAGAAATAAGCTATTAAGCAAAAGACAAAGCAAACTACATTTTCTTAAATCCTGTCTTAAAAAAAATCTGTTATCATCATTACTTTACTATCATAGCAATACCAGGAAGCAAAATGTACTTGCCACTTCACTGAAGGTCCACCCTTTTAAATCACCAACCCAACGCTCACTACACAACCAAAGGCCTGAAGCTATACACAGCCCCTGCAACTTAAAGGTCATCAGTAATCCGTGACACAATCATGTGAAGATGATGGCTCCTTAGCAGAGCAAACAGGTCTTGCTGTACCACTGTGCTGCTGCCTTTCATCCTTGGCTCTGTCCTTCCTGCCTAGACCCCCTTCACAGTATTCCCTGGCTCAGCTTTTCCCTTCCTCCTCTTCACATGGCTGCTGAAGGTTGACCCCTCAGCCCATCCCTTGGTTATTCCCATATCCATACCCTGTTCTGTCACTATTTACAACCTCTAATCCATGGCTAAGCAAGATGTCTGTGAAATACACACATGATAATCCAACCTTAGAAATAACTTAAACCCCCAGTCAGATTCCGGCTTTACAAGTGATTCTGTGCAGATCTGCAAAGATCAGTCCGATTCCAGTCAGCTGCAATGTTGGGTTTTGCAGCTTTCGTCCTTCATCCTCATTCCACTCTACAGGGTTTTCTACTTTGTGTCTACAATTAAAAATAACGAAAGTAAGCACTACAAAACAGCATTGTTTTCTATGTATGTCTTATGTCTGTTTTTTCCCTGACACATAATTAATCAATTTTTGAGCAATTACAGACTAGTGACTATTTGACTAGTCAAATCTTGCTGTATGCAATCTTAAATCATGACAGGGAAAGAAAAGCAAACCAACAAGATGTAGCTAAACCTTTGGAAAAGATGTGGAGAGAAGAGGGGAGCAAAGGGCAGCTATCAAGAACAGGTCACAAAACCTGAACATCCTTTAAAAAAAGAATTGAAAGAGAAAATGCAGTGACACCAAATTGATAGTGATTTCAGACTATCTCTTGAACAAGCAAGTTGACACTTGTAAAATAATTCTTCCAGCTCTAATGTAACAAATGTATGCCTAGTACAATGACGATTGAGGCAAGAATATTGTATTAAGACTTTCTGCATTCTGTCCTGATAGCAGGTTCTTTACGAATACATTATCATAACAGGCAGTAAAATACTCAAGTAGAAATCACAAGTATTATTTTGCTAATTTAGGCATACAAGCTGCTGTTGTGGATCAATTCTCAATTCTGTTCACAGCAGCATTTGTGAGACAAAAAAAAAACCCATCACAATCCATAATTAGTTGTCCAAGTGCCATTTATTGTCACAATTTGTAAATTAGGTCTTCCAAAAGAAGTGGGAAGCAATCCTGCAGCTTTGTACAGACAGTTTCTGCCCGATGCAGATTTTTCTTATATGGATTCAGGGCCTGTCACCTGTGCACTGCTTCTAGTTATACCATGATACTAGAATGTTAGCACATTTTTGATGTTAGCACAAAATAGATTTGGTGTCCAAGTCAAAGCTATCCTTACATATGGTTTGTCAAACACAGTTGATTAAGATATTCCTGAACATAAATCCATAAATTTCATGGGAAATTTCTACATGTATTTCCAAGCCCATGTAAGGGCTCTGGAAAAAGCAGCCAAAATGGGTCTGACACAATACAACACAGAACATAATATTCTCTCCTTAGCTTTTCTCCCCACTCTGTCCCACTGTCAGGCGTTTTATTCACACTTTTTCTTGATTGTTTAAGAGTGATTCTAAAATCTAAGATTAGCGTATTAATATGTCTACAGTAACTATATTTAAAATAAATGATTTTGCTTCCAATCCTTTTTATCAGGAAGGATTAGAAAGAAGAAGGAATCTCAGAGTTGATCCTACAATCTCAAATATCGAGGGTGATCATCTCCCCAGTAATAAAGTCCCGCTGCTTCTGTTTCACGTGGGCA
>VWPW01013515.1:0-11371 GCA_013389825.1 Crypturellus undulatus
CCACCGACAGAGCTAGAGGAAATGGCCTCAGACTGAAACACCAAAAGTTTCCCAGGAACTTAAGGAGAAAATTCCTGACATTGAGGGTGACAGAGCACTGGAACAGGCTGCCCAGAGAGGTTGTGGAGTCTCCTTCTCTGGAGATCTTCAAGACCCGCTTGGATGCAGCCCTGTGCCACGTGCTCTAGGTGGTCCTGCGTGTGTAGAGGGGTTGGACTAGATGATCTCTAGAGGTCCCTTCCAACCTTAGGCATTCTATGATAAATAGGGGAGAGGTACATATATTTTTTCCCCAAAGGCTTTGAGGATTTTTTTTTTTAATTAGCTTTTGGAAGTAGTTCTTCATTCAGCAGGGACCTTGTGTACATGGCTATTTGTTGGATTTTTCTGTGGTATGAATGTATATATAAAGAAGCATAAGTAAATTATTTATCTGTACCTCTGCAAACTGCTTTCTTAAGCAGTTTTACCTCTGCAAACTGCTTTCTTAATTCTGCCCTTCAAGCCTCTTCATGCTTTTTCAGAGATGGTGGCAGAGGAGGAAGTGTAAGTCTTTCCAGACAGCTGCTTAAATGTCTGGGGAGGGAACATGCACAGATTGATGCAAAGGTTTTCCATGGGGCTATACTGGTTGTAAATACCTACATGGAAATGCAGCTGCAAGATGCACGGCCACAGGTGAGTGGTTCTTCTGCACAGTCTTAAGCCTCACTGCTAACTTTCCTCCTAGGCTTTTAGCATGAAAATTACCTCCTAATTATCCAAAAGCTACTGCTGCTCACTCTATTAATAATAACAAGCCATTTAATTCATGTATTTTATTTTGCCCACTTTTTGCACAACTTTGCTCATGTCTCCCAGATAGCAGTTTTGCACTCAAACAGCTGCAGATCTGCTGCTTCAGTACTGTCCTGTCCCAGACGAGAAGATGCCCCACACAGAGAAATGCAGCCACACGCAGCAGGTCAGGAGCCCCTGCACCGCGCCCCTGCTGCAGGTAGGCGAAAAAAAGCATACCCACCTACACAGAAATACATACACGCACACTGACTGAGAGGAAGCAGCTGGCCGTTTCCTGGGCCTGCGCGTCAGCCTGCGGCCCCGCTCGGTGCTAGCGGGACGTGGGACGAAGGTGCCGCCGCGCGGGGGCGCCCCGTGCCGCCGCGTTTCCCGCCGCGCGCCCGGGCTCTGAAGGAGGCGATGGCGGCGCCGCTCCTGGTGCTCTTCGGCGACGGCTCCGTCGAGGCGCGCGGCGACGGCGNCGTCCCTCTCTGCTTCCCGCCACACGGGCGGGCACTAAGGGAGGCGATGGCGGCGCCGCTCTTGGTGCTCTATGGAGACGGCTCTGCCGAGGCGCGCGGCACCGGCGGCCGCCGCCTGCTGCTCTCCATCTGCTGCTCTCCGCCTGCGGCGCCGAGTACCGTAGCGCCTCGGGCCCGGCGTGGGTGCCTTTCGCCGTGCGCGGCCGCCGGGTGCGTGGGCGCGGGGGGAGCCGCGGCACCGGGATTCTTCGCGGCAGCTGAGGCGGCGCCTCGAGCTCTGCTCGCGGAAACGGGCAGCGCGACGGAAGCTGCCGAAGCAGCGCCTGCCGGTAGACAAGTTGACGGTGCTGCGTTTTCTCTCCTCCCTACACTCTCCCTTCTTTTATTTTCTTTCTGATCAGGAACGACTGCTGCAAGCTCTAGACTTCCGAAACAAGTTTTCTGCCCGCCCCTACTTGCCTTCGCCTATTTTACCCCCAGACAGAAAAAAAGTAAGTTTTGTAAGTTTTATCCTCCATGAGATACTGTCATCAAAAAATGATGGCTCTGGTAGCCTGGCAGAGGTGACACTGAAAACGGTGAATAAACCTGTTAACAATGTACAATTAAGAAGCCCTGCTGGATGCACAGGAATAACTCCACCTATTGTGCATGGCCTAAGGTGTGCTTGCTAAAACTTTTATTTCTCTATAATCTACATATGCATTAAACTCCAGGAATGATCATACATGTTCATTCTATTTCCCGGCGTTTAATTACAATGTACCCTACCCTCGTGCACCCTCTGTCCCTTTGGTGCTCTCTGGTAGCCTTTTGAGACCCCCTGGTGGTCTTCTGTCTGTGTCCACTCAATGATATCCCAGAACTCACTTCCATATATGGCCCAATTTTGGCTCGGAAGGCTCTGTTTTGGTACTACTGCCCAGTTTCAGACAGTTCCTTGAAGATACAGTGGTCCATATCCTTGTCTTTAAACCAGTCTTTCTTGTTTTGTCCATACTCTCTATGACGACCCAGGAGCATCTGTTGTTTTGTCTGTGTTTTCCGGCAAAAACAGCAAAAATATGTCCTTGGATGTGTTTTCTTCTGGAGTTTCTCATAACAGAGGGACACGCAGGATTTTGCATCCCTGAGTGTGAATACAGATCTGCAAGATGTGCAGAGGATGGTTTGGTTAGTGCATTTGTCAACTTCATTAGAATTTTAAATTCTATTTTAAATTACATGTTCACATTAAACTTTGCCTTGTGTTTATCCCTGTCTTTTGCAGCTGAATGTTGGAGAGATGTGTTACCCTTCTCTGCAACTCTAAAACTTAGGAATTGGTTACATATATCCCTTTTTTTTTTTCCTCCTCTCTCCTATAGATAAGACCTTTTCAGAGAAGCCTTAGTGCAATAGGGCTTTCCTGAAGGGCCGAGCAGTTCAGTACCCACCCTGCATTAGGCCAGGCTGCCAGACCCACCCCCAGCCACGTTTACTACTCCCAGGACCTGTTTCTGTGACCGGTAAATTACCACCACTTTATTCCTTGCTGGCCTCATTTTTCAGCCAGCAGCCTTTGCTACTTCCCACACGCAAGCGGGTATTAGGCTCAGTGCTCCCAGCACAGTTAGCATAATGACCTTGAATCTGACTTTGAAAGTCATCATTTGGATCAGAGAGAGCTACTCGTTTGAGACTTTCTAAATGTAGTAAAGGTAATGCTATAAAATGTTTGCCATTTGGGCAGTCTTTTTGCTGGAGGTTTAGTAAATTTACACACCTGTTTTCAGTGGCCTTTTGATATATTTCAGTATTGGTAAGGAAACATGAATGCTTATTATGTGCCACTTCATTGCATTATTTTCATTTTATACATAGAGGGAAGATTCAAAATAAATGATACTTTAACATACGCAATTTTAATGTCGGCTCTCTGTGAACTTTACCGTTAACTGATTTGATCAGGATAGTTCAGACTTTCTCCTGGTAACAAGTATCTGCTGTATTTGGGCAATCATGACTGGTCAGTTGGCCTTTTTATGGCTTACTTGTTTGTGAGTAGATACTAAGTGGTAACCTTAGTTTTGGAGCAGGAAGAAGCAGGATATGAAGATTATTTTAATTCCTCTTCAGTTCATGTATGCAGTAAATTATAGGATAAATATCTTAACACATCACCTCGCTGAAACACTCAATTCATTTAAATGCAAACCTTCCACTGTCATTTCAAGCCAGCTTTTTTTCTACCTTACAACATATGCAAACCTTTCTCTTGCATTAGATCCTTCTCAGTGATATTGTAGAGGTTCGATGGCCTGACCCTGCTATGGCTGATGTGGCAACATGTATGAATAATGGCAGTGTAAAGATCTCCTCCCTCGATGGATACGCTCACCTTTACCTGTCGGAATTGCTGCAGGAGTTTACAGTGGAGTTCTTATGCAAAGTTAGTCAGCCTGCATCCTTGCGCTCCTCTCAGAAGAACTGGAATTATCAAACCAAAAATGAATGTGGGCAATCAGGGCAAAATGCTATTCCAGAAATATCATCAAAACAAATGAGGACAGAGACTATGAAGGATGAGTGTGGTTGTGCTGCAAGTAAATACAGAGAACCTACCAAACCAAAGGACCAAAAAGACAGAGAGGAAAAACGTTCTCTTCTGCCAAGTTGCTCTTCTGAGTACACATGGGTTACACAGCACTGCTCTGTTTCCTCATGCCCGGAAGAATGGAAATACCCTTTGTCATTGGCATTAATGTACTCTAAACTATTCACTCCTAACAGTGAAATGGAAACTTGTGAGGAAAATAACCATAAGTCAAGTGGATCTGATGTTTTAAAAAGCTTTGAAACATATGAACCAGTTTCTTCTTTGCCTGCAGCCTTGCCACTCAGCTGCAGTGCACCACATTTACACAGGTAGTGTAAACTGTTTGCTTTCTACTGTTACTTTATGTTTTACAATTCTGCAGCTCTGAACTTCAGCCTGTAGGAAAATAACTGAATTTTATCCATCAGAAATAAACAATGAAATATCCTGTTCTTTACTAGGAACTTCTTTCAATGTCAAATTTGTGAGGTTAGCAATATTTATCCCACAATAATGAAATTAGGTAGTATTAGTTTAGAGAAAAATAACATTCCCTGAAATGCTGTATGTATGTAAAATATGTAAATGAAGAAAGAATAGTGAGAAAGCTGCCTGTTTTTTTATTTTGAGAAAATAACGCTTCTGAATTGGGACAGTTGTATATATTCTTTATCAGTGCTGCTAAAAGGAATTAAAACAACCTTTGAATAACTGGTTTTATATCCAAGAAGTTAAATGGGGTACTCGGATAACTAAGGAACCAGAGCTCATTGAAAATATATGTTCTCTTTTCCTTTGAACAGATATGCATATGCATTCTTCTGCTTTCAGTATAGAAATACATTTCTGTAGAGGATACACTAATAGTGACCAAAAAAAAAAAAAAAAAGCTGCAGATTTTGTGAATCTTTTATTGTATTTTATACAGGTGGAGTTTCTGTGACTTCTTTCAAGAGAAGGATGAAGATAGTGAAACCCATTCATACCCTCAGGTGATTCACATCGTATGGTGCCAAGGTGTTCTTTACAGGTATGAAGAAGATCATGCTTCTCATCTTCACAACACTTAGTTTGCATGGGAATTAAGTTTTCATGTCTTTGTCCCTTTTCAGTCTTAGATACACAACTTTCATGTAAGATACACATTCTGTTAATTTCTGCTGCTTAATGGCTTCTAATTTGCTTCAAAGTTTCTCAATCATTTTTTTTTATCCAGATGAGTGTGCCTAAAGCAAAGACTCTGACAACATATTAAGGATTTAAAAGAAATGTTCTGACTTCCTAGATGTTACTGAGCAGCAGTAGCTCCCATAGGCTTTACTGATAATTACAATGCTTGTTTTCTTTGCAAATTTTATCATTTCTCATGGTGTTAAAGACTTCGTATTTTAGAAATGTTTATCTTGGTGATTTCTGTAATATTTTGTAAGAGGCAGTTAAACTCTATTGTGGATGTTATTGGCTTTTTTTTAAAAAAAAAGAAAGAACTTATCTAAAGAAAATGCGTAGCAGCATTTCAGGACTATAATTCATTTCTTTCAGATCCTAAAGTCCCACTACTGAAATCAGGGCATCTGACCACAGAGTTGCAGAAATAGATCCTTAAACAAATTTTGAGTCCCAAGACATTGCATGATCACCAAGTCTGGTAGTCTTAGTGAAAAATGTACAGCCGTAATGAGAGTGAATACCTGAGGGTTGTTTAGGAAGCAGTTAGTCTGACAATTATTTCTTCTGTGTAAAGTAGGTTGAGATGGTCCACTGAAGAGAAGGTTTTTCTCTCCAGCATCACTATATTTTGCTCTCTGGAGATTACATAACTCATAGATGTTTACCTTCTAAGTAAAAAAAAATAATTAAAAATCTTTCCTAAGTTTCTTTAAAAGGAAAAAAATACACACACCTGGGGAAAAAAGCCTCTTATTGCGTTATGAAAGTAGTACTAAGCTTCTCTCTTAAAAGAAATAATTGGTAAACTCTGCTGCTTGGAAAACAGTAGAAACCTGAACATTTTGGTGAAAATGTGTTTGTGCTTAGTGTTTTGTTCAGCTTTACTAACGTGTTTTGCTTGTCTAGTGACACAGTGCTTTGTGTAAAATTCTGTTATTTCTTATAGGTTTATTCATGGTAGTACCAATGTTGCAGAAATTTATCCTGGTGATGGCAGCTTTCTCAAGTCAGAAGGAGCATTTTTGGGAAACTACTTCAAACATTATGCAGTTCAGAAAGGAACAAAAAAGGTAGAAATAAAACTATTAAAAATATCCTCCAAATTCCTTTAACAGCATCCTTTATAGCATATAGTGAAGTCCCCGCAATTGCCCATCAGGTGATCACTGTAATAAAGCAGTCAGTTAAGTATACACAAATTTCTAAATTTTTCCTTCTGTTGAACACATATATGAACACAATAAGAAAAATTGTGTGTTATAACATTTATTTCAAAAGCATAGGTATTGTTGTAAGACTCTGTAATATCCATTTCTCACTAATTTAGAAGGGGTCTTTACTTTTTAAACCTGTAAAATTAAGTGAACTCTTACCTTTCTTATGGACTGGCAGGTCCCATTAGAGCGCTTAGTGGAGACATAATCCAGAACATTCTGGTTCTGGCCTTTGCCATAGACCAAGTGTTTAGCACTGGAAAAAATGATTTCTCTTCTCTGTGTGTCTTTCTTGTCTGTCTGCTGTAAATTTCCATGGAGTAGAGATCCTGTCTTGGGTTTACATAGTGTTTAATATAGGGTCTTGCAAAAAAAAAAAAACAGAAGGATACTGCCATAAAGATGTTTTTAAAGTTAGTCTGAACAAACTGTCATCATTCCCTTTCCTGCTAGGGTCGGAACATCTTTGAAAACCAGGAGGGAAGTGCAGTGGTTCTTTATCATTCTTGTCCCAGAACATAATGTTCAATATTCGGTAGTAGCGGTGCTTGGAAGGATGGTAGTGGTTTCTTCCACACAGCTAGAGCAATTCAGAGAAAAATCCCTGAGCCGAATAGCAAATTTGCTCTGCTTAAAAAAAAAAAGTTTTAGAGGTTTTTCTTTTTCTTCATTGTTTTTAAGGGACAGATCTCTCTGGCACAGCCATTTATGTTTCATAAATTTATCCCTGGCATTTTTCATCATTTATGAACTATATATTCAAATTAAGTGTTTTTTTTTCTCTCCTTCACTACATTTGTGTATTTGTATTTTTAATGTAGAATAAAGGTCAATGACTTAAAGCCTAGATGTTAACAGTCCCTCAGTAGTGAACCACGGTGCGTTGTCTGATACAAGATCTTCTTGGTCCATATTGAGTGCATAGAAACTTTGAATTTGTATCTTGCTACAGAAGTAGATGTAAATGATGCATCTTTTTACTTTTCTACTAGATTTTTGTCTGTTTTCAGTGAAAAAAAAATATTATTATAGTTGTTTGGGGTTAGAAATCATCACATTTTCATGTCTTGCAATCTTTTAAATACAGTCATTCTGTAGTAGCTGTAGTAACTCAAGTCCTTTCTATACTACAGAGAGAAGAAAAGATGTATTCAGTGAACAGTCTACCTCCTGATGTACCAGGAAGTCCATACTCTATAGCCTCCATTATTGCACAGGCAACCAAGTAATTTATTCCTGTATTTCATTATTGTTATGTTAATTCCTATGACTTTGAGAAGAAAATAATTACAATTATACATAATGCTTATGATATGAAGGGTAATAATTAAAGGAACTCATATTAGCATGGCAGACTTGTAGAATAAAGGTCTCAACAGTGTAGAAGACATAGTAAGTAATTATGAAATGCTTAGTCTTTTGTTTGTGATTTTTTTTGGATTTTTGTTTTTTTCCTCAGAATGCTTCGGTACTGCTACAAGACTAAACTTTCATTAACTCACAATTATAGTCTCTGTTGCTGGAAAATGGTATGTAGCTGGAGCATTATAAATATTTCTCTGTTTAAAAAAAAATGATTGTATCAGCTGTGGGGAATAGAACCTAGTCTAAGGGAAGAAAGACTGCATGTATCCCAAACAAGACCAGGAGTTACCTATTGGAAACCCAGACCATGCAGTGTTAAGATACCTTTGTGAAGCAGAAATCAGTTGCACAAAAAGGAAATCCTGGTGGTGTTACAGTAAAACAAGGAAATTGAAAATTTGGGAGACAGATAAGTAACCTTTCCTGATTTTTTTGATGTATTTGTTTTGTTCTAGAAAGCTGAAACAGATGGACAAGAAATGTTGCCATTTTTGCTGGCTGAAGAAGTTATTCCTGGAATAGGAAGAGTTGTTGTATACTCGGATAATAAAGTCTGTGCTACCTTTTGGGATGGGGTGACCTTGAATATGCTCTGGGATTTCAAACCTGACTCTAGAAGGATCCAGGTAACTCATAGGTTCTGTGCATTTGGAAACTTCTCTTCACACTTTTATGAATAAAGTATTTTTAAATAACATAAAATCAGTGTGGGGGACTATGCCAGGTTTTCTTCTTTCTGTTAGAGACTGTGGCTATGCTAAATTCTATCCTCAACAAAACACAAGCTTTAAACATTTAAAGTGGAGTATTCACTGACTTTTTTTTTGTAGTAGATAATTAGTAGATGCATTTTTTTTCGAGACTGTAGCAGAGCATTAATACTTCTAATTTTCTTTTCCTCTAAGGTAAATGAAAATGTAGGCTGGTATAAGTTAATGCCTACTGATGGGGTACAGCAGCTAATCCAAATGAGTCATCCTGGAAGCTATGAAAGGTAGAAGTAACATAAAAAATTTTAAATTTAATATTAAGAAATACAGTTCTTCTCACAAGATGCTATTTATTGGAAGTGTATCAGAAAACATATACAAACAAAACAGTACTACAAAATCTACATCTCATATCTGGCAAGCATTCAAGACTTATTTGACTCAGAAGTAAGTGTCATTCCAGAATAGAGTCTGAAACTAGAGCTGCAATTTGGCACTTAAATAAGTGGATAAGCCAGAAAAAGAAAAATCTTTGCCCTAAATGGAGCAAGTGAGGAAGTGATAGAACTTTATCCAATTTTTGCTTCATTACAGATATTGACCTCTATCTGCAGATTATTTTTCTAATCTGTTTGCTCTAATTACAGCCTCATTATGGGGATCATCAGAAGCTTACTCTGCTACATTTTATCAAGAAGAATTTCACAGAAAAAATAACATTTGTATATTATTAATTAAAAATCATGTAGCTTTGTTATAATTTTCTATGAAAGCATAATATTAAGGAGATTCTTGCTGGACTAAAACATGGGAATCAAAAAAATGGTAAAGAAACCTAGAGGAAAGTTAGATTTTGTATCACAGCTTTTTCTTTCAAATCCAAGTGTTTTGGCTCATGCCTTCAACTTTTTAATGAATTAATAAACTGTATTTCTCATCTAAATAACTACTTGTTTCCTGTGAATTTTCATGATAACATAGGTACGTCAGAACTGTAATAGAATGGTGCAGAAGTTGGAGTGACAGGGAGGAGACTCCGGAATTTACTGCGTGCTCTGTAAATGAAGAAAATGGGTATTCATCTTTACCTTACATAATAAAACTCAACAAGGCTATAAATTCTGTATTTTGCAGGCTGCATTTCTTAACAATCTGAAATGTTCTCAAATGCACCTCAACATGCACTATTTTGCTTGTTTTTATATTTCAGTATTTAAAATGTTGAGTCCTAGCTGAAGCTTGTTTTCTGGTACTTCAGAATGTTACAGAAGCGTTATTTTGCAAGATGAACAGGGGAAACCAGACTAAGAACTTTTTTTTTTGACAGAACCCCAAACAGTAAAACAGCACACAAAGCTTTTAAAAGCCAGATGGATCGCTTGTCCCTAATATACTTCTAATGTAGGATACTGACCAAAGGTCTGTTAACATTATATGGAAACGTGATCTGTTATTAAAAGAATTAACTGAAATTGATTACACTTGCACTTCTTATTAGAATCATTGGTAATTCAGTAATTGATGAAACAAAAATATATCTATATATATATGTACATATATACAGCAAAGATACTATTCTTAGCTCAGAGCCCTGATTTTTGGCAACACGCGTGGTTTACAAATGCAGCCATTGACAAATGCAGCTGCTGAAATAAAGATAAAAATCTTTTTTTTCACTTGATTTTGCTCAACTGATTAGCTATAGTTCTGCAAAACTATACAAAATAAATTCTGAAGTACAAAATTACATTTGATAATTCATACTTGATTAATAATGATCTTCTATACAGGTCTGCTGAAGCTGAGCTTGAAAAAATACAGAGATTCAACTGTATCCTTTCAAAAGCTGTGCAAATTAGTGCTTTTTGTTCATCTGCATATTCAAAGCCTCCCTTTTAGATCATGAAAGACACAATCATCACCACAACTTCTTCTCATGCCTTACCCTCTTAAATATATTTTTAAAATACGGCTTTGTTTTCTTATTTATCCATTTTCATTTTTGTTTTCTCATATGTCTTAATCCATTTCTGTGCAAGACCATTGTCAACAAAAACAATGTCAGAATATATAGCCCTCCTCCATCCTTTTTTTTCTTACATATTACATCTGAATAGCAAATTTTGTGATGCTACTTGTAGCTACAGGAAAAAAGTCTTGATCTAACAAGGACAGTAACTGATAATCCTACAGCATTCTATAGCTGCCAGGAGTTAGTTCTCGACAGAGAGGGATAGTAGAGATGGGAGCAACTACTAGTGGTGGTTCCTTATGTAAAGTCATATATAAACTTATGTGAATTTTACTGACAGTCGTCCACTAATCTTTGAGAGCTGGTTAAGTTGTCTTTTGACATATTCTTGCAGTAAACTGCCTTTCTGTTTATCAGCTACCTCAATTTTGCATCGCTGTTCAAGGAGCTGCCAAAAGAGTATGCAGAGCTTCATATGCTTAAAACCATCACTTAATTTCAGGAGTATGAAAGTGGAATGTGGTATCTGATTTATTATATATTATTACCTTCATTTGATTTATTTTTTAAGTACACTTTGGCATGCATTTAAGTTTATTTAAATATATTTTCTAGAAGGAGCATGAGAGTTGCTAGTGGTGCTTGCAGTGATGCTTACAAATATACGCGAGAAGTTTTATCGTTACCACGTGGAAAACCTTGATTTCTCTTTTTCCGTAACAAGCCCGCCGCAGTTTTGCTGGAGCACAGCCCGGCGCTGCGGGGCAGGCCTGCCGCAGCCGGGCCGCGGGCGCGCGCCGCCAGCCGCCACGCAGAGGCCGAGGGCAGCGCGGAGCGCGTCGCGGAGGCGCTGCAGACGACTGCCGCAGTGATCCGCGATATCGAGGCGCTGCTGGCCGCCGCGCGGAGCTGAGCGCCCCGCGCGGGTACCGCCGCAGGGCCCTGCCGCAAACCGCAGCCCGCGGGGACAAGCAGCGTACCTGACTGCCGGCTTACACCGTGTGGCCACGTTAAAGGGATAGGGCACTAAGGAACGCGGCGGTTTAGGTATACAGCAGGCTGGGGTGCCGGCGCGGCCCCTGAAGCCCGTAATAAAACGT
>VWPW01013515.1:11695-31205 GCA_013389825.1 Crypturellus undulatus
GCCCCGCGCGCCGGTGCCGCGGCGGGAAGCCCGTGGTGCCCGAAGTCGGAAAACCCGGGCCGGGCCGCGCAGCGCGGGGCGGCAGGCCGTGCCTTGGTCCGCAGTCGGTTAGTGCTCGCGAGCCACACGTTGTGGGGATCTGCGGGGCTGGTGCGCAAAAGTCGCTGGCCGTGCCAGTGTCGGGCGGTTTGCTGTGGTGCTTCGTTCTGGGCTAGCATGAGAAATGAGGCTTTCCACAACTTGTTAGTATTTTGATTTGGTTAGGGTTGCTGCCTACCTCTAAGGTACTTATTTCAACTCTTTTATTTACTCCTAGATACCTGCAATCTCTGAATCAGTCATTAAAGAGGAAGCTTTTTAGTTTTCCTCTTAATTTTTGGATCCTGAGATAAAAAGTTTCATTGCAAAGTTGCAGATCCGTGATTTAATGTTGTCTCCCCCCGCCCCACCATAATTTTGCTGTGTTTTTAAGTTCTCTTTGCTCCTCGGAATCTTTTAAAGTTTTGCACATGGCTTGCATGCTTTAGGGGATACTTTTGTTCTCTTCCATCTCCAGCCAGCTCCTTCTTGTACCCTCTCCTCAGCATAATAATTATCTGACCCAAAAATTTTTAATTTGCCAGACCTTCAGGTTGTTTTACAGTGATCTGCATTTTCCAGGAGATAATGTAGTACAGGTTTAATCTCGTATCTTAAATATCACTCATTCGTGTATGCATTCATGCACCCGATAGCTGGTTGCTAAATTGGAGCAAAACGAAAATATTTCTGAAATTTTATGCTAGTACTTGGCTTTCTGTTTTGTTCTTACAGAACAAAATCAGAAGGCCTTTTAAGGTCAGGTCTTTTCTCATGTGCATATTTGCAGGGTTGGTATTCTCAATAATCTTCTGTCAGTGATAATGTCAGCTGTGTTTTTCTTAAATTTTTTTTTTCTAATTTCCTCAAATTAAGTGAGATATAGCAACACAATTGCACTGTGAGGGTATGTGGAGAGATTTTGTTTAATGCTTCATCTATTATAAGTTTAATCTTTTACTGTATCAGCTGTTGTGCGTGTGTCATGTGAACGCCCTCTGAATCTTTTCTTGCGTGTATTAACTGGAATAACCACCCGTTGTCCTTAGCTGTGAAGTTGGCTTTCTAATCCGTCTTGTATAATGTGTCTATTTCCCAGTTTACCCTGTTAATAACAAGGATGTGAGATCCGACAAGCAAGAGATAATTTTGTGCTAGTTCTGTAGTGCTTATAGCCGGAGCACTATTCCTCTTTGTGGTGTGGAGTAGTGTGATCTTTTCATGGTTTGAAGGAATGAGAACATGCTGTGTTTTAACAGGTTGTATTCCTGGACAAAAGAGTATATGCAGATATTAAACACTGCTGGTGTTATTTTTGTTTCGTGAAACACTATTAATGCACGTTATGCAGTTTCATGAGAAGTAGTGCTTAAAAGAACAGTTATGCCAAAAACACTCTAGTCCTTCTGGCTAAAGGTGATCCGAAACTGAGTTTACCTTCCCGTCTGTGTTCTTGCTCAAACGTGTCTTGTTCTTGTTTTATAGTTGTCATTGTTAGCTTTGTTTCATTTGTTATTTCATTCTCAAACGTAGTCATTTAGGATTTTTTAGAATTCACAGGCATTTTTTCTTGTATATTTTATGTACCTGTTAATAATACCAGTAGAACAGCAGTATAAGACTGCTAGTAAGAACTAGTAGGAATGTGTGTTGCTGTTTACATCTATGCATCTCTGTTTACTTATGATATTATTAACTGTTGGGATTACATTAAAAAAGGTTCCTAGATGTGACTCATGGGTGTCATTAGAGCACGAATCTTTAAAGAACGTGGCTACAAGGAAGATTCTGTTCAAATAAATTCTGTATATTTTAAAATGCAGATCTTTAAATTAGAAAGCTTAAAACACTCTTTTGT
This sequence comes from Crypturellus undulatus, assembly GCA_013389825.1. Lineage (NCBI taxonomy): Eukaryota > Metazoa > Chordata > Aves > Tinamiformes > Tinamidae > Crypturellus > Crypturellus undulatus. The sequence goes on from VWPW01013515.1 coordinate 13,632, forward strand.
GACTCTTTGGCATTGGATTTTGTTATTTTTGTTCTGGTCTTTATTTATTTACTTTCTAATTTATTTATTCATTCATTCATTCATTTTTCTCACAGCCTTATTTGTTTTGTGCCTTTCTGTTGTGTTAATCTTTTTTTTTTTTTTTTTTTTTTAATTTTCTGCAGGTCTTCTCAACCCTGGCAGAATTTACTTTCTACTGAATTGTATTTACCTAGGAAATCATTGAAAAAATGTTGCTTCCTTCTGTATTTTTTATATTCAATTTTAATACTTGTTTTACAGAGAGCTTGTAAAGTTTTTGCAGTCTGTGCTTACTGTTGCCTTGGTTCATTTATTCAGGTGTGGATATGGTCCTTTCTGCATTGATAGATCTGGCCTGGATTCAGCAGCCCCAGAGGAACTCTGATGGATAGAGCTAATTTCTTACTGGTATAAGTGAAGGCAAGTGCAGTGGGGAAACAAAAAATGATGTGTCCTCCTGATATGTGAAGGGAAGATGTTTAGATCTGAATGTTTGTGTACTTTTTGAGGATATGTTGCTGCATTAGTTCTTCCCAGTCAGGTTTTATAGGGGTCTCAAAATCTGACCTAATGTGATGGCTATATTTGAATACTTTTAAAGACTTAGCCATTTGTTCCTTAAAATGACATTTATTCAAAATATATTATACTTTGTAAAGTTACTGTAATAAATTACATTTCTAGTGTTTCAGGAAACAATTTTTATCTACATAATTATTCAGAAGAGACGCTGTCATGGTTAACAGACTCTAAACTTGACCTGCTTTTTCTCAGCTCTGTGCAAAGCTTTTGTATTATTCATGTTTTCTTCTCTTTGTTCTTAACATTTTCCAAATGAGTACTTCGTTGAGCTTTTTCTCTATGATAATCAATGGCTTTAGTCCTATTTGTGGATAATTCTACAATAAACAGGCACATAGATAAAACAGAATAAGGATTTAATGTATTGTGGGCTTATAGTTAATGACATGCTTACCGTCATTAAATACTTTGTGCCAACAATGTTAGAAATAATTTTTAATCGAAAGATTAAAATTTGTAAAAACTTTCTGACCTGACAGAACTGTTTAAAGAAAGGAAATTCTGCTTATCAAGATTTATTATACTGCACTAAGGAACCTCTTGGGAAGAACCCATTTTCAGACCATCCTTTCATCCTATCCTCCATGACTTCCAAGAAGAGAGAAAAGCATGATAGTAATTATACAGTTAGAGTTGATATTGTGCTTTGAAGTCTGCTTTTTTAGTTCCCATTTAATGTAACAATTATGAGGGATTTTATTTGGAAAATGTTTTTTAAAATTATCACTGAAACGAGTACTGTATCTTTATAATTGAGGTATTTGCAGTTTCTTGTTGTATGTGTTTGATTTAATTTGTAATTTCTTTTGAGGTGTTAAGCAGTTATTTATTTAAGCTATTCTCAAAAAATCAGCTTATGCCAGAGGGTTTTGTAACCATAATGGAATGTAAATAAATATTGAAAGACTTTTAAGTGATAGAAATCAATCATTAGTACTAATATCAATGCCTTTATTTTTTAAATCAATTCACAGGGTTATTTCTTTCATCATTTTGCCTTTTCTGCAAGAGGAACTGTTTTTAAAGTGAATGTGGCAAATGTTGGAAGAATCTTAGAGTTGCTGCTGAGCAAATCCTGAGGGAAAGCATGTGTAGCTTTGCTCTACACAGAATAAATTTTTGTTACTTCTTGGTTGAAAGATGTCTTCAGATTTGTGTTGATCTTAAATAGTGGAGATATTTTAGTGGTCTTGGTTTTCATAATCCTTATTCTTCATACCATTCCACAGGATAAACTATGAATTTCTCAGAGAGATGATCAGAGTAGGAATACATACATTTCTGAAGTATGTATTTCTTTAAGACTTCCGTTTTGTTCTTTCTGATGTTTTCAGAACAACTGAAGTTACAAAGGACAATGCTCAGTGAATATCCTGGTGACCCTGTGTGTGCAGCCACACGGTTTTTGCAATGGCATCCGAGACTGAAAAGGCCCATGCTCTTCTCCAAACCTTCAGCACAGCTTCAGTTATTTCTAGCCTATGTTTGGGAATATTCTGCTTTGTAGTGGACAGACTCTTGCAGTTTTCCTTCATTCAGCAAAGTGACTGGCTCCGAGCCTTTGCTGACAACGCAGTGCATGGTGTGCTAGGGATGTGGTCCTGGGCAATAGTGATTGGACTCAGGAAGAAAAGCGACTTCACTGAGGTCGCCCTGGCTGGCTTCCTCTCCTCTGTCATTGATGTGGATCACTTCATTCTCGCTGGCTCCCTGTCATTAAAGGTAAGTTGATTAGTGATTGCTTATTTTCTTCTCTTTCATCACTTTCAATTTGTCTTACTGAGAAATACCTAGCCCTATGCCCCCCTCCCTTTCCACTCCATCCCACCCTGACAAAACTTGCAGATTAAAGTTTCTTCAGTGCTAGGTGCATGTGTTAATAAATTGCAGAGCAGAAATAGCAAGCAATATATGACCTGTTCAGTCTTAAATCATTCTGAGTTTATCCTAAAATAAAGCTGCTCGTAGAAGGAACTCAAAACAAATGTCAAATTCATAAAGAAAAGCAATGGGTAAACTAGCTGCTCTTTAGGAATGTATATGATAATCATCCTTTTGCAGAACTGCACCTTAGGATGGAGTTCTTACTGAGATAAGACTAGTATGTCCAGGTTAAGGTATTTTCTGTCAATGGTTTTATCTCTCTCTTTTTAGTGCCCAGCTTATTCCCACTCTTCCATATACCTGTTCCCATTTATCCCTGTCTTTTTGTCAGCTTCAAACCTCTGTATCCAGTTTTTGCCACCTGAGCACAAGCTCTCCAAAACACATGCACCTTCCCCAAGCAGCAGCAGTGCCAGACTCCTTACATTAGCTTGGGCAGATGCTCCTTGCAGCCAGTAGCCTCCTTCACCAGAGTCCTAGTGCTCTGCTTGTTATCCCAGGTAATTTTAATTAACTGGGAACTATGAAAAAAATTTTTTTTTTTTTTGATTTGGTAGGAATGATGAATACAGGTAGTAGAATTGTGATAGAAATCTAAAAGTCAGACTTGCAAGGGGAGAGCATCTTCTTTTTCTATGTGTAGTATCTGCTTTTGCTGTAATTAAAAGATGCTCAAATTTTGTTCATTTGGCAGAACTTTTGATCTGATCAGTTTCCCCTATATTCATCTTGGACAGAGAAAGCATTTTTTTCTTTTGTTTTTTGCATTGTGGAAATTATAAAACTGTAATCTCATATATCATTTTAATATGGTATATATGGTTTTCCCTTTAAAATCAGTGAACACACTAATGAATACCTCGTGATTGAAACTATTAAAAACTATTGTTTTTATTTATTGTATTGTATTTATTTTATTTTACTGTTTGTTTTCATTATTTTTATTATTTTATTTATTTATTTTACAGCATCCTTAATACTTTCTTACAATTATTATCAAAACCTTATTTTTCTCAGTCACAACCACTAGATGGCATTCTGCACCCATGTCAGTTTAGAAAGCTGATAAATGTATTTTATCATAGGACTGTAGGATTCTCTCAAGAATTGGGAGGTGTCGTTTCTTCAGTGAGGCAAGATCAAATATACCTATGCTTTCCATGATGCAGAAGTAAATTTGCAATGTTATGAGTTAATTTGTTCCCACCTTTTTTTTTTTTCTGCCTAAACTATATTTTTTGGTGGGCGGTTTGGTCTTTTTTTTGTTATCTCTCCCAAAGAAGCTTTAGAGAATAGCTGACTGCTCTGCTCTGTCAAACATAAGATCTTCAGACAGAGGAATAGTCCTTTAAAGGCCCAACTTCCACAACAAAAAGGAGTAGGGAAGTTACCCAGAGAGCCTGAGACCCTTTTCATGGTAACTTGTCTAGGTAATTCCTCCCACCTCAAATATGTTGAGTTAGTAAAGGCTGTTTATTCTGCATACAAATACTATCTTTTGTGCATTTCTAGACAGCTGTAACCATGTTGCTCTTACAAGTTGTAAACACATTCTGCCTTCCAGAAAGCCTCTTCTTGCCTAAGTAACTCCCCCATGAAGGCAAGAGTGTTGGATTTCTAGAATTCTTACAGTTTTTCTTGTTTCTTTTGTATGGATTCTGCCTAAAAGATCATAAAGAATTCTGTCCCAAACTGCAGAAAGTATTTTTGTTGAGGCCTTGTTTGGGGCAAGTAGCATAGGTTAATGTTTCTCATGCTGAATCCATGCTACGCTTCTGTGGGGCTTTTGTTTGTTTGTTTGTTTCCGGGGGGGGAGGAGAATCTATTACAGGTTTTGTGTCTCCTTGCAAATCCATCACAGTATTTAGTTTGAGATATAATGTAATCCCCAAGGAGTTTTTGCTGTGTTGCCTGGCTAGTTAGACCTGATTTTTATATTAGATTTTTTTTTCTTGAGCTTAGTATGATGTGCCTCTTAGTTTTGTTTTGTGATTACAGACTCTTACATATAGCAGGATGTTTTTGAATTCTGATCTGGTCCTCCTCTTGCAATTCCTGTTGCAACTGAACTACTCTCCTACAAATTATTACTTTGACCTACCTTTTTACTAGTTATTTGTTACATTACTGATGCCATTCTCCGTCTTCAGACTGCTGGCTTGAGAGTTAATGATTTAAGACTACAATGTTTGTTGAAGCAACATGTTACTAAGGAATTAATCTAATTAACTAAGCACAGCACTATTACTAATTTATAATTATAGTGTTTTTCACAAGACTATACACAATTAAAAAGCTGTTAGTTATCACTCTAAAATCTGATGATAGGTTACTTTTTGAATAACCCATCCTTTCGCCATAAGGCAGTATCATCATCTCACTCCCTGCAGACTTCTCCAGTAGTTCAGTTGCTGCCAGCACAGCATGCTGTTCAGGCAACCTTGCTCCTGTGCTCTTTTTTTGTGATTCCATTATTATTATTGTTATGGAGCTTTCAGAGTAAGTAGTCTGGAATTAGTGCAAAACTTGCAGCTTTCCAATTGTGTGGGAGCTCACACTGCCATCCCTGCCTCCAGCATCTAATCTTGGTCTATGAGAGGTGCTGGGATGTACCCCCAACTGAACATTTAGGTGTATGGAAAGGGTCACTTGAGTCATAAACAAATATAGGTAGTGACTACAGCCTGGCCTCTCATGGTAAACTTCCCCAAATCTGTCCCCCTGATGCCAGTTCATGCTTCTAGATTAAGGCAGACAAGACTTGTACTCATTTGTTAAAATGTGATTTCAAAACAAATCTGCCTAGGAGGTGTAAGAGAAAACTTAAGAGCTTATATTTCTAAACAGAAATGCATGGGCTTGGCATCCTCACTTAAGGAATTGCTCTTCTAGTTACTGAGTGCAAAAGAGAAAACAGATCATTAACTTGGATAGCAGCTTTTGAGAAGGCCAATGATCATACTGCAATTATAAAATTGCCCTCCTCTCCCACCGCAAATGTGCAGAGGCTGTGACCAGTGAATAGGATCTGCCAAAATGTATTGCTGTGAAGGTCAGTTGTGCAAAAATGGATTCATAAGGACTTTTTAGTTCATATGGAATCTCTTGCTGACAAGTCTCATTTAGACCCTCTTGCTGACAGTAACAAAATCCAACTGCCTTGCAGGCTATATAATAAACAATTTCAGTATGACAAGATTTTTCTACTTTAATCCCTGAACAAGCTGTTTATATGAAAAAAATGCAAGTAAACTATACATTTGCATCGTCAAAGGAGCTGGTTTCATAATGTGATAATTAAAACTGGTTGAGAAAGTTTTATGAGACTTCTACATGACTGTTTTTGTACTTGTGAGCATTTTCCCAATCACCTGCTTGAGAGTCCCAGGCAAACATGGGGGAAGCTAATGGAGCAAAGCTTTCTGCAAGATTTCTACCCTTATTCAAAGCCAATTATATCCCAAGGGAACCCATAACTTTCCATCGCTTATTTTCTTGGCTTAAATTGAGGCATATCTCTTTACATCAGTTTCCTTGGAGAGAAAGTCCCAGACATTTGTCTGAAACACCCACAGGAGGTCCAGAACTTGAAGCTATTCCAGATTTTTGCAGTTGGAGAATCAATAGTAGCCAAATCCTGGAGCAGTTAATGCTGGTTAACGCCCGTGTGAGTTGTCGGGTTGCTGGTGGTGTCCTGTACTGCTGCTCTGCTTCTAGCAGTAGGTGCAGGGATGTGTGCCCACCATAACTTGATGCACCTGATGTCATCATGTCAGGTGCCTGTTAGTGTCTTTCCAAACATTCACCATCATTTAAATTGAGCCAATTAATATTGCATCAGCAAACCATGATTATGTGAATGGAACAAGTTACTGTGAATTAGTCCGGTGAATCTCTGGAAGGTCATGAAGAAAACCTTGTTGAATGAGCAAAATATTATATTTCAAGTTGTAGACTTCAGGAGAGCCAGAAGGCAGGAAGAAATTATTGAAGCATCTTCACTGCTGAATTGTAAAGTCATGCTGCTGAGCTGGTAAATATTAGTTCCTAGGCATTTGGTCACTAGAGTTTGCTGAGGGGCCTACCCTGGTTTTGACTGTCAAAATGCTTGACATGCTTATGCTTTATTCTTGTGCATTTGTGTTTTATGTATTATGCTTATGCTTGTCATTTTTCACCTGTTTAGATCTTCTAGTAATGTGCCTTTATTGCTCCTTTTCTTACAGAAACTAGAGTCTGAGATCCAAAACATTAAGTTTTTACTATCTTTTGAGTTTATGGAGATAGCTCCAGCTGTTGCTAATAAGTATATCCAGAATATTTTCTCAAGTATGTGTGTTATCACTTCTTTAAAAGGCTGGATTCGGTCTGTTTGTAATGAAGACTTATTAGCTAGACATTCACCGTCATTAAAATCAAATACCATGCTTTAATTGAAAGAATATAAAGCAAGTTGTTAATATCAGAACCCCCAATCACAACTTACTCAAATGTTGTCTCCTGCATGTCAATAAAGAATACTTTGCCTAGGCAGTCAACATTTAGGTAAATTTAATCATGTTCTTGATGTGATATTAGACACTACTGCTTAGTATTAGATGTTGGCAAACTAGTGTAACCCAGAGGGTAAGTAATATAATTCACAATGTCTCTCTGAATATAAATAAAGCATATAAAACATATTTCAAATGTATGCTTTTCTCTTTTAAGTTGTCTTGAAATGATGCATAGTTGGTACAGTATACCATACAGGTTCATGTATACTGCATGACTAAGTGACAAATCCGGTGCTTCATGTTCCCACTCTTCCCTGTTTTACTATTCTTGCTGCTTACTAGGATGCATAATTTATATGCTAGAAAGATCCTGTCCTGTCACTTACAGCTCTGCTGCTGCTAAGGCAGCGCACAACGCTCATATTTTTGATTTTGGCCAACTAAAGTGGAAAGAAAAATAACCTTCTTTGTCCTTGCCTTGCCATTCAGCCACTTAATGATAGACCTCTAAACATCCATGAAGTATTTTTTGATGTCTCACCTGTAGCCATTGCCAATTATATTTTTCTTTTCTGCAGGCTGCCCTGACTCTTCCACAGAGACCCCTTCTTCATTGTTCTACTGTGATTCCTGTTGTGGCTCTGACGTTAAAGTTTATTATGCACCTTTTCAGGCTAAAGGACTCATGGTGCTTTCTTCCCTGGATGTTGTTCATGTCTTGGACTTCCCATCATGTCCGTGATGGGATTCGTCATGGTCTCTGGATCTGTCCACTTGGAAAAACTCCTCCTTTGCCATACTGGCTGTATGTGGCAATTACAGCATCTTTACCTCATCTATGTTCTTTTATTATGTACTTAACAGGTACTAGAGAATTAATGTCTATAAAACACGGAATCCACATTGATGTATAAGGATGATGGATTTTGGAAATTGTTTGTATTCAAACGTAAGCTATCAGTTTATCACTGGAAAAGTTTCCTTATGCCTAACTTCTAAGCTGGGATCCTAAGGGATCCTGGAATGAAAGCTCCAGTGTCAATTCCTTGTGGTCTGGAAACACATTTCATGTCTGTCTGCACTTTATCCATGTAAAATATGTGGTCTTCCATTACGATTCCCACATAGCTAACCTGTTTATAAAGTACTCAGTCTCTCTGTAGTACTGAAAATTATTAAATTCTATTTCTGTTGTCATGGTGCTGTTCATCTGATCACCACTCAGTCTGCATTTGTGCTCACACAGTTCATCCCTGTAACTAGATAGCATTTGTAAAGCCCTTGAATAGGGTGAAGTACTGCATAAATGCTAAGGATTACTCACAATTTATTAGAGTATTCCCCTTCTGAGAATCATCAGTTAGACTTTAGTAACTTGTTTTCATGCTGGATTCCTGTACTCAACTATTTTTAAAAACGCTGTTTGTATTTCACAATGTACCACTGCATATTTGCACCTGTTTGAGCACTGCTGTAGTACAATGTTCATATTGAATTTGTTTCCTCCATAGTTGCTTGATACTCACTTTGCAGACTGTTATTAGCTATTATTTATGGTGAGAAGGAAAAAAGTTTGATTACAACACTATGGGAGTTGACCAATGTGTTTTAAAAATCTACTGATTGTGAATATTTAATTTGTAACTAAGGTTTTTTAGTTTAAATATTTAAGGATAATGTATAAAGGCAAACCTGTTTTACAGTAAAATACAAGCTTTAGGGAAGATTCAAGTAAGATGCAAGAAAATCACAATTCCTCAAAATATGAGATTGCTTTAGGATTTTCTTACTATATTCATTTTATATGCAGCATTTTCCATTAAGTGCCATATTATCCTTATTACCACAAAATACATTTTTATTATAGTGAAATAGAAAATTTATTTTAAATTAAGCTTCTTAAAAATATGATCATGTTGTAGNATCATGTTGCAGCTTCATAAAACAGTGACAATTTGCACTGTGGGCTATTCAGAATAACAGTCTTATGGAAGTTCCTCAGAAAAAATACCAAGTAAAATGTGAACTCTTGTTTAGCTGGCTGTGTCTGACCTGAGAAGTGTCTAATAGCTGTTTTATTGATCTTTTATTGAACTCTACTGCGGCATTAAGGACCTAGATAATTCCTGAGTATGGAGTGAGGAGCTGACAGAAATAGAGTGTTTTTGAAGAGGACCACATATAATCTTAAACTGTAGAAATTAGGTATCACTTTCACATTAGGATTACTTAAGTTATACTATATTTATATTAGTAAATATATATTAGTCTGAAGTACAAAAAGATTACAGAAAAGGCTCGCTGTGGTGGCTGGTTTTATAGGTACCACAGACCTTCCTCTACAGCTGCAAAGTATTGAAGGCCTCTGGAGCCCACTTGGGTGTTTATAGAAATGTTGCACCACTTTAAAATGTGCCTTCCCTCAAAAAAATNAAAAATGTGCCTTCCCTCAAAAAAAATGCTCTCTGCCCTACTTGTTTTTCATATGTAACTCCAGGCTTACAGAAACTCTTCTGAGAGTACAATGGACCGTTTAGTCTAAAATGAATGTGTTTGCTTTTTTTTCTTGAAAATTGGGGAAGCAGAACATTCCTTAAAGAATTATTCTTAAACACTGGTTCTCTTTTTTTACAGTGTGGAAAAGTTTCCATAAACAGTATCACAAATGCCTTGCTTTAGCACCCTCAGAGTAGGAACTGGATATCTGCATTTTGTCTAAATGCCTGATGGATTAATAGAGGAGCACTGCTGCTTGCTCATTTATTTTTAATGTTATTTTAAAATATCGATTGCCAAGTGCCAGTAAGGAATCTCTTTGGGGAAGAAGTGAGCACTTAAGTCCACACAGAAAATTTTCTGTATTCTTGCTTTGTGGTAAAATATTTGTGTAATTTTCTGCTCTATGGAGACTTGTAGCAGCGTGAAACATACAGGAATAGAGTGGGGAATTGCACTTCTTTATTTTTTGGTTGGAGTTGCAGCCTTTTTGATGGTACTTAAAAATTGTGTGGTACTGTAAGATGTTGATTCTCTGCTGAAATGATTTATTGTTCTAGCTATGCTTAAAGATTGATTGGGGGACATCTTCAGTAATTTAAAAATATGTATTTTCAATTTCTGTTTCTCTAGATTTTTTTTTCTGCCAAAATTTCCAACTGTATTTCAAACTCTTGGTTTTTGGTTCGATTTTTATTCCACTTCTACCACTACAGCGGGCAAGCATGTAATGAAAATGGAAAGCAGCAAGCAGCAAACATTTGCCTCATGACTTGTTTCCATCCCCCTTCAACACCCACTTCTCCTTTACTGAGGTCTGTGTATTTTTAAATGAAGGCTGCTGTCTATCATATTAGCCAAAACAGGTCGAGGAAGTGACCTTAGACTTAGCAAATAGCAACACTTAGAACAGATCTTCAGTTTTGTGGGAATTCAGCATCTTCAATGCGCTCCTAAGGAGCGTACATGAGAATAACGGTAAATCCAAGATGGGCAGTTTTGCACAGGGGACCAGACATGTCCATCTCGCTCCTCCCGCTAACGTTTTGGTGACTTTATTTCTTTATTTCAAGCCCTTGACAGCGTTTTAAACTTTTTTGACAGATTGCTCTTTTTTTCTTTCCCCGCCTTGTTGCATATGGTGCTGTAATTTGTAGGTATCCAAATTAGAGAGCATAGGGGAAGCTAAATGTTTGTTTCAGCCTATGCCACTCAGGAGATGTAATTCCGTGTTACAAATGAATTTCCTAAAAATTACATACCACTATTTTATGTACATACAACTACATTTATTAATCCAATTGTGTTGATATCTGCCACTCTTCTAGTGAAAATGCGACAAAAATTCCACAAAGAAGTATCTGAAGGAGTTTGTGTTTTATTGCATGTATTACACTAACAAATAATTGTCAAGTACAAAAAGCATGTAAATTGCACAGAAAAGGTAACAAACTCAAGCTAATAACTTCATATATAATGTGGAATATTTATTGCTAAAATATTATTGTTATTTACTTAATTTTCTAATCTCAACTACTCCCATGTTTTTTCAAGATGTACTTTTAGAGTTGAACAAGGTGTGGGATTTTGGGAATTGTTATTGTTGAACTGTACTGCCTTTTTTTTCTATCTTAATGAATTGCCGCTATTAAAAAATATATAGATGTTGATAATTGCCAAATTAAAAGAAAAAAAGATGGAATGTTTCTTTTTCCCAGTTCCCCAGAAACAAGATAAAATTTCTTCCAGTTCCTGGAGGCCTTAATAGAAAAAGTAAACACATTTCCTATCAGCTGGTAATTGACTTTAAAAAGTAATTATGTTTTCATATGAGTACTGGTACTATTTTTTCTTGCTACAGTGAAGTATATAGTATTAATGATCATGTACCTTTAATTGCTTATTGATAAGCAAGTTATCTGTAACCAATGTCATGCTCCAAAGAAAATGTAGGTGAGTTTGAATTAAATAGAAACAACTAAGCTTTCAGTTATTATGCCACTGGTATTGATTTATTATTGGAAAGAAGTTAATAATTTTGAATATGTATGATTTTACTCCATGAGCTAATGTCAGAATGAAACTAAATGATAAAAAGCATCAGAAGAGGACAATTATTTAGGGGTTGAGCCGACCCGAATTCTGTCAGCTGTTCAAAAGAAGTGCTAATGCACTTGCTGTTCTGCATAATGCCAATGACTGATTTGTATTTTAATGTGAAATGTAATAAGCTCTGTTTGGTGGATAAGTTTTTCTTGTTAGCAATTCAGTTGTAATTAACTCAGATTTCTTTTATCAGTAATGAAAACTCTTATTTATAACTTCTTTCAAGACTTTCTTGGTTATTTTTCCTTGTTTTGCTTTATCTCCATCATGTCCCCTTCTCTCCTGGACTCCTTTTGATTGTTAGATGCCGTTTGAAACACCAATTTTGCTGGGTCAAAGAAATGATGCAAGTTTCCCTTTAGAGTTGGTGCTGGAGCTTCAGTAACAGCCAGGCTTGGTAGCTTTCTTGGTCTCTAGTGACCCAGGATTTGATGAGCTCCTGAGTACCTGCTTGGTAGAAAAATGAAAGCTCTAAGGTTAAGATACTGGCCTCACACTTCATATGAAAATCTAGTCATGGAATATATAGTGAATATATAGATTGGAGTTTTCAAAGCTTTCTATACTCAATAGTTAAAAGAAACATGTTGTTACTGAGGTTTAATTCTTCCTAAACTTCACATTATTGCATCCTTATATCTTGCAAATTGCTGTCCCCATGATCCTGTTGCTGAGAAAACTTTTGTTGACTTTGTTTCATGTGAGGGGGTGATGGAATCTGGTTCATAAATCCTGTTACAGAGTTGTTTTATGAGATAGAGTGGTAATCAGTGAATTGTCCTCACCTCAGCTCCCAGAAACTTGATATATTGCTACTTATGGTGCCGTTAGGGTAGCTTAGTAGTTACAATATTCTCCTGTGCAATGGAACAACTGAGTTTGAAAGGCTTCCTGGGGTTTTAGAGCAGGGACTCAGGAACATCTCCAGAATCCAGGTAGGTCCTCCAGTAACAAGACTACTTTGTGGTAGCTTTTTTGATCTGATGCCTGTTTTTTTGTTTTATTAAAAACATATGAAAGGTTGCTTTTGTGCAGATGTGGAACAACAACAAAAAAAAATAGTTTCTTTAATAAAACTGAATTGTTTTTATCAGCTCCATATAACAGACATGTGAAGCAATGTAGGACATTATCAAAGGAAAAAAATGTCTCAAGACATTGGCTTCTGCTATTCAGAAAAAAAAAGATAGTAAAGGTATTGATGAAACCTGAAAATAGAGCACATACCTCACTGAGAACCAGAAGGAAACCTCCATAACAGGCCTGTTCTTCCAGAAATTGTTTCCTTACGAGAAAAGCACGTCTTGACAGTTTCTTTGTTTTCCTCTTGGTTATTTTTCTTGCTCTGCCAGATCTAAGAGCTTCTCGGTAAAATAGCATTTATATGGCTGACTGAAGATTTGAAATGATTTGGGATGTGCTGGGTTGTGCTGTTCTGCCCACAGTGACAGTAATCTTTAATTGGAAAGTGCTGAGACTGTTGGCTTCACAAAATGGGGGAATGAGTGGGAGTAGTTATTTCCATTGCCCTCTGCTCCACACTTTGTTCTCTTCAGTCAAGTAAAACATTGACGGGTCTGTCAGTTACTAAGAGGTAAAAATAGTGGGTACTTCTGTTGTAGTCAGACCAGTGTGGAAAAGAGGAATTCCAGGCACCAGCAGCTTTTCTGTGAGTAGTGGTTTTCTTTGAATATTGTGTCAATCTCTTGTGGCCGTCTGCCTACAGATGTGTCTGCATGATGGTATATTTTAAGATTTGTTAAATTTGGGATCAAAAGGATATAAAATGGAAAGAGATTGAGTTAAGGGCTGTAGTACAGGAAAAGTAACTGATGAAGAACTCCTGAAGTCTCATGCTTGAGTCTGAGCTCCCTAGCTTTTGTTTACTGGTGTCAGTTATTGCTATAGGGAAAATTTTCTGATGTGTGTGTTTGTGCAATGGAAAAGGTTTTCTTCTGGTTTGATGTTGCCATCTAGGCCATCCTAGAGGGCATCTGTAATTATGTACAATTGTGAGTAAAAATACTGAGAAATGTTTGAATTTGGAACTAGCTTTGAGGAAAGCATGCAGTAAAATAGTGACTTTGCTTTGAAGTCTTGCAAACTCTCAGCTACTGTCTTGATGATGTGACCGGTATCTGACAGTGCATCATCTAAGCAAAATGGTGCTGCAGAGGAGCCAGGTGTCTGAAAACTGCAGCGTGAAAATGAAAATCAATTCCTCACTCATATTTGTGCAGGCTTTTTCTACAAGGGCCAGAGCTTTAATTGGCAAATATTGACACAATGGTTAGTTGCAATACAGTTTTGCAGATTTTTATGTCAGAAGTCCTCTGTCAAGATCCCCTATATTTGGCAGCTTTAACACAAAAATCACAGAATGGTTGAGGTTGGAAGGGACCTCTAGAGATCATCTAGTCCAACCCCTCTGCTCCAGCAGAGACACCTAGAGCATGTGGCACAGGGTGGCGTCCAGGAGGGTTTTAAAGATCTCCAGAGAAGGAGACTCCACAACCTCTCTGCCCCTCCCTCGACCTGCTGGCAACGTTTCTCCTGATGCAGGCCAGGATCCCATTGGCCTTCTTGGCCACGAGGGCACATTGCTGACTCATGGTTAACCTGTTGTCAACCAGGACTCCCAAATCCCTCTCTGTGGAGCTGCTTTCTAGCAGGTCAACCCCTCGTCTGTACTGGTGCCTGAGGTTATTCCTCCCCAGGTGCAGGACCCTGCACTTGTCCTTGTTGAACCTCATGAGATTCGTCTTAGCCCAATTGTCCAACTTGTCCAGGTCCCTCTGTGTGGCATATTGAGAGCAGGGCCTCTGGTATAATGAACCAAAGACATTTTATTGAGCATCAGATAAAGCTTATATACCATGCTGTCCCGGATACAATACCTTATTTGCCTACAAGCATGCGAAGCGCAGTTACTGAATAAGCCAATAATGTAAGGGAGAGCATCAAGACTATCCAATCAGCTTCTCGGTCCCGCAGCAGCCGTACAGTTGCTTTTGCTCCTTGTTTGCTGGTAGAACACCTGCACTGCCGTCCTTGAGGTTGCTTATCTACTAATGAGGCATCCTGTACTACTGTCCTTGAAGCAGGCCTCCACACCTCTGAATAACAGCACAGCCCTCGGGAGTGTCGGCCACTCCTCCCAGTTTGGTGTCATCTGCAGACTTGCTGAGGGTGCACTTTGTGCCCTTGTCCAAGTCATTGATGAACAAGGTGAAGAGCACCGGGCCCAGTATTGACCCCTGCAGGACACCACTGGCCACAGGCCTCCAACCAGACTTGACCCCATTTATCACCACCCTCTGGGCTCTACCATCCAGCCAGTAAGTGCAGGCAGTTTGTTTTTGGTTTTGTCCTCTGCTAGTCCTCCCAGTAGTAAATAGAGCATGTCTATGTGTGGAGTTTCTGTGCTGTCAAAATGCTACATCTGCCAAGACTGCTGAATGTTAAACCTGCTCTGAACTCTGATTCTGCGTGTATTTGTAGGCAACTTTTACCTCTGCTACCATAGTGCACTGTGATAAACCGGAATGTAATCCGTGAAAAAAAAGCGGTTTGTGCTAATGAGCAAATGTGAAGGAGTACAAAAAGTTCTGTAAACAAAACTGTTGGAAATGAAAACAACGGGACTCAAAAAGCGCATGCCCGTTAACTTTAAGGAAGGGAAAAGTTCACTGAAGGGAAAAGTTCACTGAAGAAGAAGAGCCTTCATCCAGAAGACCACCAGGGGGGCTTAAAAGACCCCCTAGCAACAAGGAAGGACATGCACAGAAAAGAAGGAACTTTCGAGAAACGGAGATAAGAAAGGGATAAAAAAGATGCTTTCATGGGCTATAGGTGTGCCGTTGGAGCAGAGACTCCCCGGCCGCCCAGCGCTGCTTGCTTGCTATTTACAATAAAGCATATTGGCAAATCAATTGGCTCAAAGGATTTGTCCGTTTATAACAGCACCATACATACATACATACATAGTTAATACAAGGTTTGACAAATGTACTCCAGTACTGAAGGGTTATGGAGATGCACAAAAAAAGTTTTTTGTTTCCCCTGAATCTTGGAATGCAGGCACTTCCTGATTGAGGAAGGATGGAAAAATGCACCTATTTCTACTATTTTTCTATCTTTCTTGCATTGGTATTTTGGAAATTAAAATAAAAAATGCAAGTTACTCTGAACTAATAAATGAAAGAAAACTTTGCTAGAAATGGAATTCTCATATGGGCTGAAAGACTAAGAACACGGCTACCTTAGGATGTATTGAAAGTTTTATATTTATAGTATTGTAATCTAAGAAATTCAGAATTAGCAAAAGTATTGCCAGGCCTCATTTACTTGATGAGAAATTTCATATTGGTGATAAAATAGAAAAGTGAATGAATTTTGATTTCATCAAGCATGAGAATCTGTCTTCTGCTTCCCAACTGTTAGGCCGGTAATTTGAAAGATTGCTGGGGGAACCAACTTCAAGTCCAATTTCCACAGCTTAGGGAAATTTTTAGTTTTGTCTGTGCATGTGTATGGCTTGGGCATGCACTAGCAATTCACTAAAGCTTAATCTGTTTACTTCTCCAAAGTGATCTTTACATACAAATGGCAATTTTAGGTGTTTGCTTGTTGTAATGGCAAAATGTTAGAAGTACCAAACGTTGAAAAAATCACAGTATCTGGACTAGTAAGTAGGAATTGTAATATTTCCTATAGTGAGTAATCAATTAGGTCTACATGTGCATCTAATTATCTTCATGAGTGAGAAGAGAGCACAACATGAAAGAAGAGGCTATACTTTGTGCTTTGGTTTTAACAGTGACCACGAAGTGTGCCTAGGTCCAATTCTTAGCACATTTTAGCAAAATTTTAAGTTTTATGTAAGAGAAAATTTAGGCTTGAATCTGGCTTTGAAATGGGAACTGACATGCATAATAACAGTCCTTTAGAATTAATTCTGTGTGTGCTTCCATCATTATGGTGAATGTCTTTGCATTTTGAACAATTAGTGGTTCCTCAGGTTTAAAAAATGCAAGACTAAAATAGACTAAATTCGTTTTGGTGCCACTGAACAGTGATGAGAAACTGTTCATACACACTAGGCTTGTGATTTGGAGGCTACAAGAATAATCTCTGCTTCTAGTCCTATCAGACTCTTCATGTTGTCTCAGCATGAAATGATCTGATTAACTGGGGTTTAGTGCTAATCTTATGAAGAAAAGAATGAAGAATATTGCTGCCTTGGAGTTGCTGGACAGTAAGTACTCTTGGTGAAGACAAAGACT
This sequence comes from Crypturellus undulatus, assembly GCA_013389825.1. Classification (NCBI taxonomy): domain Eukaryota; kingdom Metazoa; phylum Chordata; class Aves; order Tinamiformes; family Tinamidae; genus Crypturellus; species Crypturellus undulatus. Next base: position 30,502 of record VWPW01013515.1, read on the forward strand.
AAGCTCTGGAAGAGCCAGAAAAATCTGTTGATTGTTGGATGATGGCAAATTCAGTGCCAGCAAAGCAGGCAATCTCAGTTTAAGAGAGTTTTGACTACTCACATTGTTAGTCCGTAATCCCAGTAATCACCCGCACACTCAACCTGGTGGTTTAAAAGCAAGCTTTATTAGCCGGGTCTGGTTACAGTTTAGCCTGTAAGGGGGTGGTATGCCTCCCCCTGTGCTGCGCAGGCACAACCCAGATCCTTGCACATCCCCAAGAATTAACCTGAGACGTCCCCATGTACATCGTTCTAAGTTATTTGTGGGACCATAATCTTGGGGGCCATTAGTGGCTACCCTCATATAGTATGGGGGCCGTGGATCTAGACACAACCAACAGCCCTGAGTTAGATTTGGGTTTGAAGCGTTCAAGAACTGGTAGGTGGCATTGAGCATGGATAAAATGGGGACAGCTTGGGGAGGAGGGGGCGCTGGTGTCATGGCTGATGGTTCAGGCCTTTTTGTGGAGCCTGTTTGCATGGGGGGTATTCTTATGGGAGGTGGAGGTGCCTGGGGAAACAAGTCCCTGTTGGGTCTTATCAGTTTAATATTTTCGAGAGTGGGAGAATGCCTTTGTATTGTCAGGGAGACCCCTGGGTGAGTTCCGCTAACGTAGAGCCGTAACCTGCAAGTTATTCCAGTGGTCCATATGGCTCCATAAT
>VWPW01013516.1:0-16447 GCA_013389825.1 Crypturellus undulatus
CTTCTCCTTGTTCTCTTGGTCCTCCTGGTCCCCCTTGTCCTTCTCTTTGTCCTCATCTTCCCTTTCCTCCTGGTCCTTCTCTTGTTCCTCCTTGTCCTCCTCCTCCTCCTTCTGGTCCTCCTTGTCCTCCTCCTCTTTCTCCTTGTCCTTCTCCTTGTCTTCGTCTTCCTCCTGGTCCTCCTTGTCCTTCTCCTTGTCTTAATCCTCCTCCTCCTGGTCCTTCTCTTCTTCCTCCTTGCCCTCCTTGTCCTCATCTTCCTCCTCCTCCTCATCCTTCTCTTCTTCCCCCTCGTCCTCCTTGTCCTTCTCCTCTTTCTCCTTGTCCTTCTCCTTGTCTTCGTCTTCCTCCTCCTCCTTCCCCTCCTTGTCCTTCTCCTTGTCTTCATCCTCCTCCTCCTCCTGGTCCTCCTCATCCTCCTCCTCTTTCTCCTTGTCCTTCTCCTTGTCTCCGTCTTCCTCCTGGTCCTCCTTGTCTTCCTTGTCCTCATCTTCCTCCTCCTCCTGGTCCTCCTCCTTTTCCTCCTTGTCCTCCTCTTCCTCCTGGTCCTCCTTGTCCTTCTCCTTCTCCTCATCTTCCTCCTTGTCCTCCTGGTCCTCCTTGTCCTTCTTGTCCTCATCTTCCTCCTGGTCCTCCTTGTCCTTCTCCTTGTCTTCCTCTTCCTCCTTGTCATCATCTTCCTCCTGGTCCTCCTTGTCCTTCTCCTTGTCTTCATCCTCCTCCTTCTGGTTCTCCTTGTCCTTCTCTTTCTCCTTGTTCTTCTCCTTGTCTTCGTCTTCCTCCTTCTCCTCCTTGTCCTCCTGGTCCTCCTCCTCTTTCTCCTTGTCCTCCTCTTCCTCCTTGTCGTCCTCTTCCTCCTGGTCCTCCTTGTCCTCCTCTTCCTCCTCCTCCTGATCCTTCTCTTCTTCCCCTGGTCCTCCTTGTCCTTCTCCTCTTTCTCCTTATCCTTCTCCTTGTCTTTCTCTTCCTCCTTCTCCTCCTGAGGGATGGACTCCTCCTTGTCCTCATCTTCCTCCTGGTCCTCCTTGTCTTTCTCCTTGTCTTCATCCTCCTCCTCCTTCTGGTCCTCCTTGTCCTTCTCCTCTTTCTCCTTGTCCTTCTCCTTGTATTCATCTTCCTCCTGGTCCTCCTTGTCCTTCTCCTTGTATTCGTCTTCCTCCTGGTCCTCCTTGTCCTTCTCCTTGTCCTCCTCTTCCTCCTGGTTCTCCTTGTCTTTCTCCTTGTCCTCCTCTTCCTCCTGGTCCTCCTTGTCCTTCTCCTTGACCTCATCTTCCTCCTCCTCCTGGTCCTTTTCTTCTTCCTCCTCTTTCTCCTTGTCCTTCTCCTTGTCCTCTTGGTCCTCATCTTCCTCCTCCTCCTGATCCTTCTTTTCTTCCTCCTGGTCCTCCTTGTCTTCATCCTTTCTCCTCCTCCTCCTCTTATCCTTCCCCTCCTCTTCCTCCCTCTCCCCTCCCTTCTCCTCCTCCTCATCCCTATTTTTCACCAATCCGTTTCCATTCGTTTCTTGCCGTGGTCGATGGCGCATGGATCTCGTCTGCCTTCATCCGAGCTGACCTCAGTTTCTTCGGTTGGTTTTTTTAATTTATTTATTTTGATGGCAAATAAATCCAATCTCTTGGACATTTGATGCAGCTGCTGCTTTTGTTTTCTTATATAAATTTATTTTTCCAAAGTATTTCTCCTCACTGGATAAAGCCTTGGTCTTCCCAATGGTTCCCATTCCCGGTCCTTGTCCCCATGGCAGCAGCTTTCCCAAGTCTTGTCCTCTCCAAGAGGAGGAACCTGGGCATTTTCCCAGGGAATTGAGGGATTGGGAGCATCATTCCCTCTGGAGGGATGGGAAGGAAGCAGAAGAGAGGGATACAGGGATGGAGGGATGGAGAAGGAAGCAGAAGAGAGGGATGGAGGGATGGAGAAGGAAGCAGAAGAGAGGGATACAGCGATGGAGAAGGAAGCAGAAGAGAGGGATGGAGGGATGGAGAAGGAAGCAGAAGGGAGGGATGGAGAAGGAAGCAGAAGGGAGGGATACAGGGATGGAGGGATGGAGAAGGAAGCAGAAGAGAGGGATGGAGGGACGGAGGGATGCAGAAAGAAGCAGAAGAGAGGGATGCAGGGATGGAGGGATGGAAAAGGAAGAAGGATGGCGGAATACAGGGATGGAGGGATGGAGAAAGAAGCAGAAGAGAGGGATGCAGGGATGGAGGGATGGAAAAGGAAGAAGGATGCCGGAATACAGGGATGGAGAAATGGAGGGAAGAGGCACAGGGATGCAGGAGGCAGCGGGTCAGAGGGATGGATGAGGCCGCTCCTCCTGGCATTCCCACCTGGAGCTACAACCCCCGCTTAATATTCCCATGAGATTAAAGCTAAATCCGGGGACACGGATATATTTTTCCTCTCTGTGTCACCAAACAAGCCATAAATAAACCTTAACTCATGCAGCAGGGATTTATTTATGTGTTTCAGCTGCTCCGGGATTGCGGGAATGTGGGAATCCAGCCGGGAAGCACCCAAATAAATTCCCCCTCTGCATCCTAGAATCGGCATTTGTTATTTTATCCTATTGGGATTATTCCTTCCCCTTCTGCAGGGAAGATCTGGGGACACCCACCCCCATTCCAGGACCATTTCCAGGCAGAAAAAGGCCCATTCCCTGCTTGGAAAACCAATCCGGAAAAACAACCCCCCTTCATCTTTAATTAATCAATGGATGCTAATGAAAGCAACGTGTTTCCATGAAAACTCGGCATTCCGGAGTCCGATATCGCAGCAATATTTGCAAATTAAACTGATAAATAATAAATGCTCCCTGTTAATGAACTCATTTAAAATGGAAATTGGGTTTTTTTTTTTAATTTTGCAACTTTTTTTCCCTCTCAGGAAAGCAATTAGCTCCTGTTTGGAAAAATAATTAAGTCGCTGGATAGAAATCGATGGATTTTATTAGCAAACGCAGAGACACTTTAATATTTATCAGTTTATTGTGCAGAAATTATCCGGAATAAAAATGCCCCCCCTTTTCCTCTCTGAACCTCCACCTCGATCCCACGCAAACTTTCAAGGATTCAATTTATTAGGGATATAAATTTATAATGGCCCCGCTTGCTACCCAGATGGAATATTTATGGCTAATGTAATTTTCCAAGCCAGTGATGAGTGTGTCGGAGGGATTTTTTTATGGCGAAATAATACGGTTTAATATATCGCCGAACGGCAAAATATATTAAATATGGATATGAAACACATCCCCCTCCCAAAAAAAAAAAAAAAAATGGGATGATGGATTGTTCCTGGCGATGTGGCTCGGTATTCCCATCTGTCATGGGATGCTCCGCTTGGATGCTGGTGCCACCAGCCCTGATCCGGATGGATGAGGACCCATTGCATTCCATGGGGGTCCATTTGGGAACACTGTTAGGGCTGGGAATGCTGCTGGAAGTAAGAATATTCCCAGGCTTGGGAAGCACCTCTGGGGCTGGGAATGCCACTGGGAATGCCGACAGGGGATAGGAATTACCTCCGGAGCTGGGAAGCGTCTCCAGGGCCAAGTTGCTCCATTGCATCCCATGGGGCTCCATCTGGGAACACTGTTAGGGCCGGGAATGCTGCTGGAAGTGAGAATATTCCCAGGCTTGGGAAGCACCTCTGGGGCTGGGAATGCCACTGGGAATGCCAACAGGGGACAGGAATTACCTCTGGAGCTGGGAAGCGTCTCCAGGGCCAAGTTGCTCCATTGCATCCCATGGGGCTCCATTTGGGAACACTGTTAGGGCTGGGAATGCTGCTGGAAGTGAGAACATTCCCAGGCTTGGGAAGCACCTCTGGGGCTGGGAATGCCACCGGGAATGCCAGTGGGAGCAGGAATTACCTCCGGAGCTGGGAAGCATCAGCAGGGCCAGGTTGTTCCATTGCATCCCATAGGGCTCCATTTGAGAACACTGCCAGGGTCAGGAATTCTGCTGGAAGTGAGAACATTCCCAGCCTTGGGAAGCACCTCTGGGTCTGGGAATTCCACCGGGAATGCCGGTGGGGGGCAGGAATTACCTCCAGAGCTGGGAAGCATCTCCAGGGCCAGGTTGCTCCATCGGCTCCTACAGCAGCTGCAAATGATCCCAGCTGCTTCCCAGCCTGGAATTCCACCTGGTCCCACTCCGCCTCCTGGCCAGGTGGGATATATCCATCCCGGGATGACCCTGGATCCTGCTGGGATCCAGGATGCAGCAGGGAGAGGGCAGCGCTCGCCCCTTCAAGCAAAGGAAGAGCCTGGGTGCGTCCAGATCGGGTCAATCCGGATCCCAATCCGTCTCCTGATGGATCCAGATCCGGACCCTGCTCACCCCCTGCCCTTCCCTTTTGCAGCTGCCAGGATGCACGAAGTGACGGAGATCCGGCTCAAGTATCCCAATAAAATCCCGGTAAGGGCGCTGTTCCCACAGGATCTCCTATTCCCCTAGGATGAGCCACAAAGGTCCCTCTGGCTGATCCCGTGGATCCCAAAGGTGATTCCATGGATCCCTGGGAAGCACTGGGAATACGAGCATGATCCCCATCTCCTCCCGATCCCTTTCCAGGTGGTCGTGGAGCGCTACCAGAAGGAGAAGACCCTTCCCGCCTTGACCAGGACGAAATTCCTGGTATCCCAGGACCTTCCGCTCTCCCAATTTGCCGTCACCCTCCGGTAAGGGGCTCATTAGGGCAATTAGTGCTGCAAATGAGTCCCACTTCCAGGGACGATCTTTGGGATTGGGAATGGAGCAAGGAAGCTGCTCCGACTCCCGGGGTTTTCCTTGGAGCTTCCCATAAAATGACGCGGAATTCCGGCAGGACGCGGTTGTGCCTGGCGTCCTCGCAGACCTTCTATCTCCTGGCGGCCGACCGGGCGCTTCCCAACGGGATGGCCACCATGCAGGAGCTCTACCGGGAACACCGGGATGAGGACGGATTCCTCTATCTCACCTATGCATCCCAGGAGGTGTTTGGCCATCCCGTGGGAAGCTGAGAGGCTGGGAATACCTGTTGGGATCCTGGGAATCCCAGGGGCTGGGAATGCCACCAGCTGCTCGGCCTATGCCGCTTTCTTCCGTGACGCTCCGGGATGCTCCCTATGGGAATGACGGCTGGGATGTTTTGCAGCCTAAGTTCTGGTATTCCTTAAATTTCCAAGCTTGGAATAAAGGAAATGAGACGGGGCTCCTTGTTTTGGTCATCTCGGGGAACGCAGAGCCCCATTCCCGTTATCCAAGGCTTTTCCAGGGGGATAGGGGAGGAAAACAGCTTGGGAAGCAGCCTGGATTGCTACCTGCAAGGAGCAGCTTCCTGGCCCTAATCCGAGCCTGGCGCTGGGGACAAAATTCCAATGAGGATCCGGAATAGTTGCACTCGGGTCCGAGCATTGCAATGAGCCGGATGCATCCGCTTCCTGCTGCCGAATCCTTAAATATTTAAGGCTTCCCGGGTGCTAAAGTGCACTGTCACTCCGGGGGAATATTTCAGGCACGTTTTATGTTAAAATGTTAATAAATTCCGGCTAAAATTAGCTCCGGCATCAGCGGGAGCAGCCGGGTAGGGGACACCGACCTCGGAGCTGCATCATGCTGGCTGGAAAACCTCATCCGAGTGGGTTTTTTCCAAGGAAAAGCAGAGCAAAGAGGGGCTGTTTGAGCCCAGGGCTCTGGCTCCATCTATTCCCATTCGTTATCCCGATGCCGGAGCTGCTGGGAAGGTTGGGAAGCGGTTCCCCGCTCCGAGTTTTTGGGAAGTGTGCGTTTAACCTGTTATCCTGCAGCCGATCCGTATGGATCCGGTGGTGATTCCCAGCAGCGGGAATGGGTGGCTGTGGTGCCGGTGTCTCCATTAACAGCAGGGAGGAATAACTGGGAATAAGGGGGCTCCGACCCCTATTCCCTGGCACATTCCTGCTGCTGGAGCAGCTTCTTCTCGCCGTGTCCGGCTTCGGAATCGCCGGGATTTGATTTGGGAATTGCATAGCCAACAATTGCTCATTTAGGGAGCTGATATCCCTATTAACCCTCCTGTCCTTGATTCCGGGGACAGATGGGATGGGAACAGATGGGACAAGCGGCTCATTGCTAAATTAAAAGGCTTTTTAATGACGGAAATCACATCCCTAGACTCATTCCCGACTCCAGGTCGTTTATCCCCAAAATTCCCCCTTTCTCCTTCCCAGGATCCCAGTTCCAACCGCCCCTCCTGGGTTTACTGCTCAACATAATTCCAGGTGCAAAAAAAAGCTGGAAAAAGAGATTTTTCACCAGCAAAAACATGCCCAAAATCAGATCCAGAGCAGCTCCGGGCTGCCCTTGGGTTTTATTTAATCCCCAAAAAATCCATAAATCCTGTCAATCCATGGGAGACGGGAAGCCAATGGACATTTCCCATTACCCATAGTAATACAAATATAATTACATATTTATTGCCGATATAACTCGGAGTTAATTAGAAGGCAACTAATTTTCCCAGCAGGGGCTTTGGTGGGAGGGAGGCAGTGTAATTCCAAGCGCTTTTCCACCCGGTTTTTCCAATAAATCATGCAATTTTGGTGCATCTCCTGCAGCGGGGGATGCCCATGCAGAGCCCCTTTGGGATAATAAGACCTGGCTGAGGATGGCTTATCCCAGAGCTGGAATGTGGCATCTTTCTGCTGCTCCTGCAGGAATGCTGCATCCGGAATGTTTCACAATTGAATCTTTTGGGATTAACAAGGTACCTAAATGTTTTCCATCATTTGCTTCCCAGTGTCAGGTCCTCCTTGGAAGCATTTAGCTCCCAGTTTTCCCGTTTTAATAGGGTTTTTCCACGCCTTTTTGTTCTAATTGGATGGTCCTCTTGGATGCACCAAGATGTTGGAATGGGGATTCCGGAGCACGAATGCATGAGCATGGATGCAAGAGCAGGGATGCAGGAGTAGGAATGCAAGAACAGGGATGCAGAAACAGGAATGCAAAAGCATGGATGCAGAAGCAGGAATGACGGAGCATGGATGCAAGAACAAGGATGAAGGAGCAGGGATGCAGGAACAGGAATCCAAGAGCAGGGATGCAAGAGCAGGGATGCTGGAGCACGGATGCAGGAACGGGAATGCAGGAGCAGGGATGCAGGAACAGGAATGCAAAAGTATGGATGCCGGAGCAGGGATGTAAGAACAAGGATGCAGGAGCAGGGATGTAGAGATGCAGGAACAGGAATGCAAGAGCGGGGATGCAGGAGCAGGGATGCAGGAATAGGGATGCAGGAGCAGGAATGCAAGAGCAGGGATGCAGAAACAGGAATGCAAAAGCATGGATGCAGGAAAAGGGATGCCGGAGCAGGGATGCATGAGCAGGGATGCAAGAACAGGAATGCAAGAGCAGGGATGCCAGAGCAGGGATGCAGGAACAGAAATGCAGGAGCCGGGATGCATGAGCAGGAATGCAGGAGCAGGAATGCTGGAGCAGAGATGCCAGAAGAGGAATGCAGGAGCAGGGATGTAAGAACAGGGATGCAGGGGCAGGGATGCAGGAGCAGGAATGCAAGAGCAGGAATGTCAGAGCAAGGATGCAGGAACAGGATTGCAAGAGCCGGGATGCAGAAACAGAAATGCAAAAGCATGGATGCAGGAGCAGGGATGCAAGAACAAGGATGACAGAGCAGGGATGCAGAAACAGGAATCCAAGAGCAGCGATGCAGGAGCAGGGATGCAGGAATGGGAATGCAGGAGCAGGGATGCAGGAACAGGGATGCAGAAACAGGAATGCAAAAGTATGGATGCCGGAGCAGGGATGCAGAAACAGGAATGCCGGAGCAGAGATGTAGAGATGCAGGAACAGGAATCCAAGAGCGGGGATGCAGGAGCAGGGATGCAGGAACAGGAATGCAAGAGCAGGGATGCAGAAACAGGAATGCAAAAGCATGGATGCAGGAAAAGGGATGCCGGAGCAGGGATGCATGAGCAGGGATGCAAGAACACGGATGAAAGAGCAGGGATGCAGAACCAGGAATGCAAAAGCCTGGATGCCGGAGCAGGGATGCAAGAACACGGATGAAAGAGCAGGGATGCAGAACCAGGAATGCAAAAGCCTGGATGCCGGAGCAGGGATGCAAGAACACGGATGAAAGAGCAGGGATGCAGAACCAGGAATGCAAAAGCCTGGATGCCGGAGCAGGGATGCAAGAGCAGGAATGTCAGAGCAAGGATGCAGGAACAGGATTGCAAGAGCCGGGATGCAGAAACAGAAATGCAAAAGCATGGATGCAGGAGCAGGGATGCAAGAACAAGGATGACAGAGCAGGGATGCAGAAACAGGGATGCTGGAACGGGAATGCTGGAGCAGGGATGCAGAGATGCAGGAACAGGAATCCAAGAGCAGCGATGCAGGAGCAGGGATGCAGGAATGGGAATGCAGGAGCAGGGATGCAGGAACAGGAATGCAAAAGTATGGATGCCGGAGCAGGGATGTAAGAACAAGGATGCAGGAGCAGGGATGTAGAGATGCAGGAACAGGAATGCAAGAGCGGGGATGCAGGAGCAGGGATGCAGGAATAGGGATGCAGGAACAGGAATGCAAGAGCAGGGATGCAGAAACAGGAATGCAAAAACATGGATGCAGGAAAAGGGATGCCGGAGCAGGGATGCATGAGCAGGGATGCAAGAACAGGAATGCAGGAACAGGAATGCAAGAGCAGGGATGCCGGAGCAGGGATGCAGGAACAGAAATGCAGGAGCCGGGATGCAGGAGCAGGAATCCTGGAGCAGAGATGCCAGAAGAGGAATGCAGGAGCAGGGATGTAAGAACAGGGATGCAGGGGCAGCGATGCAGGAGCAGGAATGCAAGAGCAGGAATGTCAGAACAAGGATGCAGGAACAGGACTGCAAGAGCCGGGATGCAGAACCAGGAATGCAAAAGCATGGATGCCGGAGCAGGGATGCAAGAACAAGGATGACAGAGCAGGGATGCAGAAACAGGGATGCTGGAACGGGAATGCTGGAGCAGGGATGCAGAGATGCAGGAACAGGAATGCAAGAGCAGGGATGCAGGAGCAGGGATGCAGGAATAGGAATGCAGGAGCAGGAATACAGGAATAGGGATGCAGGAACAGGAATCCAAGAGCAGGGATGCAGGAGCAGGGATGTAAGAACAGGAATGGAGGGGCAGCGATGCAGGAGCAGGGATGTAAGAACAGGAATGGAGGGGCAGCGATGCAGGAGCAGGGATGTAAGAACAGGAATGGAGGGGCAGCGATGCAGGAGCAGGGATGTAAGAACAGGAATGGAGGGGCAGCGATGCAGGAGCAGGGATGTAAGAACAGGAATGGAGGGGCAGCGATGCAGGAGCAGGGATGTAAGAACAGGAATGGAGGGGCAGCGATGCAGGAGCAGGGATGTAAGAACAGGAATGGAGGGGCAGCGATGCAGGAGCAGGGATGTAAGAACAGGAATGGAGGGGCAGCGATGCAGGAGCAGGGATGCCGGAGCAGGGATGCAAGAGCAGGAATGTCAGAACAAGGATGCAGGAACAGGAATGCAAGAGCCGGGATGCAGAAACAGGAATGCAAAAGAATGGATGCAGGAGCAGGGATGCCGGAGCAGGGATGCAAGAACAAGGATGACAGAGCAGGGATGCAGAAACAGGAATCCAAGAGCAGGGATGCAAGAGCAGGGATGCAGAAACAGTGATGCTGGAACGGGAATGCCGGAGCAGGGATGCAGAGATGCAGGAGCAGGGATGCAGGAACAGGGATGCAAGAGCAGGGATGCAGGAGCAGGAATGTCAGAGAAGGGATGCAGGAACAGGATTGCAGGAGCAGGAATGCAAGAGCAGGGATGCAAGAGCAGGGATGCAAGAGCAAGGACGCAGGAACAGGGATGCAAGAGCAGGGATGCAGGAGCAGGGATGGTAGAGTAGGGATGGAGGAACAGGCTTGGAGGAGGAGGAATGCAAGAGCAGGGATGTCAGAACAGGGATGCAGGAGCAGGGATGCAGGAACGGGGAGCCTGGCCACGCTCCCCCTTCCCCAGACCCATTCCTTCCCCTTTATTTCTCCTGGGATCCCTTTGGGCTGTTTAATTCCGGAGCTAAATCCAGGTAGCTCCTGCAGCAGCGATATTTCCTGCCCACATTCCTCCTCTCCTCATTATTTTGGATTAAAAGTGATTCCACTGCAGTCCCATCTCGCACTATTTATAGCCAGCGAGCGGGAATATTTCATGTGCGAGCAGGTCGGCTGGCAGGAGGCTGGAAATGCGGCTCCCGGGGGAAAATCCCTGCATTTCCGAAGGCTCCGCAAGCAGACGGAGCCCAAACCCATCCGCACGGTCCAGCCGGTGGAGAAAATGGGATGAACTTTTCCAATGGGAGCTCCTAGGGGCCCGGCCGCATCCCTGGATGCTTCAGGGATGATCAATGCAGCCCCTGGGATTGGTTTATTTTATCCCATCGGGATGGGGATGGGATCGGGGGGTGTTGAGGGCGATTAGGGGCTGCATGGGAGCCAGGATCTCATTCCCAGGAGAGAATTCCCAGGGGGGAAGTCCGGCGGGAATGACCCTCTCTGGGAATAGGGCATCTCCGAGCTCCATCCTCCGGGAAGGACTCGGCTCCAAGGCTTCCATCCGGCTGCATCCAAGGGCAAATGCCAGAGCCGGGGGGGATGCAATGGGGAAGAGGTGCCACCGGGATCACGCTCCAGGGCTGGCCAAAGAGGGGGATTTAAACAGGGAAGAAGCCGGGAACAAGATTCCCGAGCACGCTCCGCTGCGGACACGGGGAAATGGGAATCGAATCCCCCCCTTCTCCGTGCCCGGTGAGGCCCTTCGGAGGAAGGAGCCGGGGGCGGAAAGCGGCGCCGGGAGCCAGGGGCTGCGCTCGGCGCCGGTGACTCAGCGCGGCGGCGCGTGCGCTGCATGGGAAGGAGCCGGGAAGGGGATGGGAAGGAGGCCGGGACGGAGCGGGCGGATGGGGACAGGGACAGAGCAGGCAGATGGGGACAAGGACCAGGACAGGGACGGAGCAGGTGGATGGGGACAGGGATGGGGATGGGGATGGAGCTGGTGGATGGGGATAGGGATGGGGACGCGGATGGGGATGGAGCGGGTGGATGGGGACAGGGATGAGGATGGAGTGGGCAGATGGGGATGGGGACAAGGATGGAGCAGGTGGATGGGAACAAGGACCGGGACAGGGATCGGGATGGGGACGGAGCGGGTGGATGGGGACAGGGATGGAGATGAAGCGGGTGGATAGGGATGGGGATGGAGCAGGCGGATAGGGATGGGGATGGAGACGGGGACAGGGACGGCGATGGAGCAGGCGGAGGGGGATGGGGATGGAGCGGGCAGATGGGGAGAGCGTGTGGATGGGGACGGGGCAGGTGGATGGGGACAGGGACAGCAATGGAGCAGGCGGATAGGGATGGGGATGGAGACGGGGACAGGGACGGCGATGGAGCAGGCGGAGGGGGATGGGGATGGAGCGGGCAGATGGGGAGAGCGTGTGGATGGGGACGGGGCAGGTGGATGGGGACAGGGACAGCAATGGAGCAGGCGGATAGGGATGGGGATGGAGACGGGGACAGGGACGGCGATGGAGCAGGCGGAGGGGGATGGGGATGGAGCGGGCAGATGGGGAGAGCGTGTGGATGGGGACGGGGCAGGTGGATGGGGACAGGGACAGCAATGGAGCAGGCGGATAGGGATGGGGATGGAGACGGGGACAGGGACGGCGATGGAGCAGGCGGAGGGGGATGGGGATGGAGCGGGCAGATGGGGAGAGCGTGTGGATGGGGACGGGGCAGGTGGATGGGGACAGGGACAGCAATGGAGCAGGCGGATAGGGATGGGGATGGAGACGGGGACAGGGACGGCGATGGAGCAGGCGGAGGGGGATGGGGATGGAGCGGGCAGATGGGGAGAGCGTGTGGATGGGGACGGGGCAGGTGGATGGGGACAGGGACAGCAATGGAGCAGGCGGATAGGGATGGGGATGGAGACGGGGACAGGGACGGCGATGGAGCAGGCGGAGGGGGATGGGGATGGAGCGGGCAGATGGGGAGAGCGTGTGGATGGGGACGGGGCAGGTGGATGGGGACAGGGACAGCAATGGAGCAGGCGGATAGGGATGGGGATGGAGACGGGGACAGGGACGGCGATGGAGCAGGCGGAGGGGGATGGGGATGGAGCGGGCAGATGGGGAGAGCGTGTGGATGGGGACGGGGCAGGTGGATGGGGACAGGGACAGCAATGGAGCAGGCGGATAGGGATGGGGATGGAGACGGGGACAGGGACGGCGATGGAGCAGGCGGATAGGGATGGGGATGGAGACGGGGACAGGGACGGCGATGGAGCAGGCGGATGGGGATGGGGATGGAGCAGGCAGATGGGGAGAGCGTGTGGATGGGGACGGAGCAGGTGGATGGGGACAGGGACAGCAATGGAGCAGGCGGATAGGGATGGGGATGGAACAGGTGAATGGGAACAGGGATGGAACAACCAAGCCTCAGCACCCCCAAAGTGCCCTGAATTCCCCCCAAAGCAGCCGCTTCCCCCCACTGCCAGCTTGGGGCATCCGGACATCCCAGCTCCTGCTCCCTGTGGATAAATGGAGCAGGCGGCTCTAAAGCACCGGGAAAGACCTCCCGGGGCCACGAGGATGCTCCGAGTTTAGGGAAGAAAGGATGGGAGCTAATTCATCCTAACCATTCCACTGCTCTGCATCCCGAGCTCCGTTTTTTTCCTATGGAAAATGCACCCCCCCTGCTCGGCCCTGGGCTTCCCAGTAATTCCCAGGCTTCCCTCTCCGCCTGCCCATCCCCTGGAACGCCTGGAGTTGTTTTGCTGAATTTAAGGAGCCCTCCAGGACCGTAACCTGCCTCCCGCTCCGTAGATTTACAGCTGCTGGAGAGGGATAAAAATCCTGCTATGACGCCGAGCGTTCCCAGTAGGAAAACTTGATGTTTGGGTAATTTTGTTATCCGGGCGCTAGCGGCTCTTGCAGCACTTTGCATGATAAATAAAGCAAAGGAAACGAGGGAATTTTGGCCCTTTTTATCCCGGGATTTTTATGCATCCATGGGAAGAGGGCAGGGAAGCTGGAGGGATTCCCTGCGCCCTGCTTGGAGGGAACCAGAGCCGGGTTCGGCACCGGCTCCTGTGGATGCAACCTGCTGCTTTTTGCAATGTTTGCACCAAAACGTGGCCTGTTTGCACCAAAATGCGACCTGTTTGCACCAAAACCCAGCACAGCAGAGACGCAGGGAAGGAGACGGCTCCGCATGGATGGGTTTTGCGCCCAAATCCAGCAGAAAACGCGCGGGAGCTGCCCAAGCGGTGCAAGATTCCCAAGAGTGGGAATTCTCGCCCGGCAAATCCCTCCTGCACGTGGATGCAGCGAGATCACCATGCAAGCGACGGCCACGGTGCAAATCAACCCCGCGACGTCGCCGAAAACCCCCTAAATCGCACCATGAAATTGCTGAAAATCCCCAAAATTGCAACAACCTCCTGCTCCAAGGAGCAAGGAGGGAGACGCATCCCGCCCAAGCTCAAAGCAGCCCCGAATCCCGGGGCCGCATCCGTCCCATTCCGCATGAGCAGCGCATTCCCGGGAAGCAATAAAAGCCCCTCAGGTCATTAATATGGAAATGTATTCCCGCTCCACGAGATGTTTGCGCAGATTGGAAGCAGCTTGCCGCTGAATGCGCGGACATTAAAGCCTCCCATTACAATGTTGATGATTTTCTTCCCTTCTTGATGAATAGCCTGCCATAAATAGACGCTGATTAATCGCGGCGGCGCTTGGAAAGGCTGGAAATGCATCATTTGCCGCTATGGATCGGGATAATGGGCATCATTCGCCTTTGAGAGCCACTCGGAGCCGCGCGGGAGCCAGGTGGCTGCTGCAAACCTCCGCCTCGGTGGCACTTGCAGCTCCCTGCAATGCACTCAGGGTGCACGAGAGTTAATTGCTAATTTATTTTTGCGTTAATTGCCCTAAATGGGGCAAAACGGCAAGCCCGAAATGGGGCACAACAGGCAGAACCACCAAGGGCTCCAATGGGACAGGTAGGAGTGGAGAAGTGAAGCCCAAAAGGGCACAAACTTGCCCCAAATTTGCTGCCTCTGCCTGAATCCATCCCCATGTGTGCACGCGTGACTGTGCATGCACACGTGTGCCTGTGCATGCACATGTGTACACCTGTGCATGCATGCACACACGCCTGTGCATGCACACATGCACGCCTGAGTATGCACACGCATGTGCCAGTGTGTGCGTGCACACTCATGCATGCACACGTGTGCACACACACTCGTGCATGCACACGCGTGCACGCACATGTGTGTGCCTGCACACGTGTACGCCCGTGCATGCACACACATGTGCCCTTGCATGCACACATGCGTGTCCGTGCATTCACGTGTGTGCACCTGTGCACATACATGTGCAAACGCACACACATGTGCTCATGCACGTGCACACGTGTGCCCGTGCATGCACATATGGGCACCTGTGCACGCACACAAGTGTGCAAGCACATACACGTGTCCGTTCATGCACACACATGTGCTCGTTCATGCACACACGTGTTCCCCTGCATGCACGTGTGCATGGACACATATGTGCTCATGCAGGCACACACGCCTGTGCATGCACACACGTGCCCATGCATGCACACACGTTTGCCTCTACATGCACACACATGTGCTTGTTCCTGCACACATGTTCCCCTGCATGCACGTGTGCATGCACACATATGTGCCCATGCATGCACACACGTTTGCCTCTATATGCACACACATGTGCTCATGCACACACACATGTTCCCGTGCATGCATGCACACGTTCCCGTGCACACACACGTGTTCCCGTGCGTGCACACGTGTGTTCCCACGCATGCAAACATATGTTCCCATGCACGCACGTGTCCCCATGCACACACACATGTATTCCCATGCACACACGTGTTCCCATGCATGCATACACATGTTCCCATGCACGCACACGTATTCCCATGCACGCACACACGTGTTTCCATGCACAAACACGTGTGCCCATGTACACACACACGTGTTCACCTGTGCATGC
Source organism: Crypturellus undulatus (assembly GCA_013389825.1). Lineage (NCBI taxonomy): Eukaryota > Metazoa > Chordata > Aves > Tinamiformes > Tinamidae > Crypturellus > Crypturellus undulatus. Next base: position 15,076 of record VWPW01013516.1, read on the forward strand.
ACACACATGTGCCCGTGCACACATATGCGTGCCCGTGCATGCACACACATTTGCCTCTACATGCACACACATGTTCCCGTGCACACAAATGTATTCCCATGCACACACAGGTGTTCCCGTGCACACACACACACGTGTTCCTGTGCACACACACACGTATTCCCATACCCATAAACATGTTCCCATGCATGCCCATACACGCACACACATGTTCCCAGGCACACACACGTTCCCATGCACGCACACACGTGTTCCCATCCATGGAAACCCATGTTCCCATGCACACGCATACGTATTCCATACACATATACATGTTCCCATGCAAACACACGTGTTCCCATGCACACACACACGTGTTCCCATGCAAACGCATGTATTCCATACACACACACACGTGTTCCCATGCACACACATACGTATTCCATACACATACACATGTTCCCATGCATGCAAACACATGTTCCCATGCGCACACACACATGTTTCCATGCACACACACGTATTCCATACACATACACGTGTTCCCATATACACACACACGTGTTCCCATGCACACACACACGTATTCCCATACACATGTTCCCATGCACGTACACACGTGTTCCCATGCAAACACACGTGTTCCCATGCATGCAAACACATGTTCCCAGGCACACACACATGTTCCCATGCACGCAAACATATGTTCCTATGCACGCACACATGTGTTCCCATGCACGCACACACGTGTTCCCATGCACATACACATATTCCCATGCATGGAAACCCATGTTCCCATGCACACACACATGTTCCCATGCACACGTTCCCATGCACGTACACACGCGTTCCCATGCACACACACGCGCGTTCCCATGCACACACACACGCGTTCCCATGCACACACACACGCATTCCATACACATGTTCCCATGCACGCAAACATATGTTCCTATGCACGCACACATGTGTTCCCATGCACGCACACACGTGTTCCCATCCACACAGACATGTATTCCCGTGCACACACACGTGTTCCCCTGCAAACACACGTATTCCCATGCACGCACACACATGTTCCCATGCACGCACACACACACGTGTTCCCCTGCAAACACACATGTTCCCATGCACGCACACTCGTGTTCCCATGCACGCACACACACATGTTCCCATGCACACACACGCGTGCACCTAATGCAAAGCGCCTGCCGGGGCCCTCCGGGCGCCCTCGCGGCTCCGCGGGAAGCGCGAGCGCTGCCGATGCCGGCGCCGCCCTCGGCGGCTTCCGCGCCCGGAATTAATAAATAATGCCAAAACATTTGGGTGTTTTGACAAGCCGCTGCCGAGCGTTCCCGGAGCCGCACGCAGCCCTCCTCCTCCTCCTCCTCCT
>VWPW01013517.1:0-23925 GCA_013389825.1 Crypturellus undulatus
GACTAGATAATCTCTAGAGGTCCCTGCTGACCTCAACCGTTCTGTAATTCCCTGATAATAGTCAGCGTTGGTCTCAAAGGTTTGACTTAGTATTATAAAGGTAAATACACTGTCTGTAACAAGTGCCCCCACATCATGGTGTCCACTCAGATGACTGAAGAACCAACCAAGATGAAAATAAATAAATAAATAAAGTCTTTTAGTTGATGCTTACTGTTTTGCTCACTTTAAAGAGCTAGGTTCATTGATGAAGGATACGAACTGAAATACTAGAGGACATAATGGCAGATTTGTGAGAGTGTGGAGAAATGGGAAGATCTTAGCTTCTACAAAACACCCCTCTTTGGGGATCACATTTATATTCATGAACTCTATTTTCTGCTCAGTAGAAGGCAGGTGTCAACAGAGTATTTTAATAATCTGTAAGAATGAGATTCCTGTAACCGATTGAAAACAGAACCCTTTATATTAGTAGTGTTGTGACATGCCAGTAAAATCAATAGAAAATGGGATTTAGAAATATAGGTGCAGTTATGAATGTATTTTAACATGTTCCCAACACTACAAAAACTGTACCAAATAAATCTGTTGCAAATACACATGAAGTGAAAAACTGTCTCTATTTCAATCATCCTCTCCTCATATTTTACTTTTTACAGAGATTAGTTCACCACACATATAACATATGAATTTAGACTACCAATTGTTTTACTAGTGATCCTACAGGTACAAAAGTTGATATCTCCCCTCCAAAAGCATACATGTGGAAACATTGCTGTAATGTTTAGCACACCTAATGAGTTATGTTTACATAACTTATCAAAATGGCAGACAACTTATCAATTTTGTTTCTGCATTACTGTTTGCTGTTGTAATGAAATAAAACAGTTCTTAGAATCAAAGTGATAAGTAGAAGAAGCAAAATGATAAGCAGAGAGAAACCCTGATTAAGTGGCAGAACACAGGGCCATAAAATGAGGCACTGGGCAGAGGAGTATTAGACTATGAGTACAAACTTCCCCTTTTTGGTTAAGCTAGGTGTTATGTCTTCTCTATGTCATCACATCCCATCTCATATGACTACTTGCAAAGTAAATTGTGTGCAAATCTGTGAAAATCCATCTCCTTTATAGAAAAAGATCAACTGAATAAACATTTATTTTGCAGATAAATGACTATTATAGAGCATCCGAGTTAACACTTTAGTGTCTCAGAAAGGATTAATTTTACTATGCAATTAATTATATTCACATCTTTGTAGGAGATGTGAGGGTGGAGGATAGCCTCGGCTGCAGTGACCATGAGTTGGTGGAGTTCAGGATCTGACGAAGAGGAGGCAAGGCTGTAAGTACCCTTGCAACAATGGACTTCAGGAGGGCCAAATTTAGCCTCTTAAGAGACCTCCTCGGAAGAATCCCATCGGCTAGAGCTCTAGAAGGGAAGTGGGGCCAAGAGAGCTGGCTAGTTTTCAAGCGTCACTTCCTCCACGCCCAGCAACAGTGCATCCCTGTGCGTAAGAAGTCAGGCAGAGGGGGCAGGAGACCTGCATGGATGAGCAAGGAGGTTGTGGCAATGCTCAAGCAGAAGAAGACAGTATACAGAATGTGGAAAAAAGGACAGGCCCCCTGGGAAAAATACAGGAGTGTAGTCAGGGAATGCAGAGTTCTCTGACTGAGGGAACTCTGCATTCCCTGACTGTGAAGGGGCACATTTGGAACGTAATCTGGCGAGGGATGTGAAGAATAACAAGAAAAACTTCTTCAAGGTGTGGGATGAATGAGTAGTTGGTGAGGTGGATTGGGAACTGGCTGGATGGCAGAGTTCAGAGGGTGATAATCAGTGGTGCGGAGTCTAGTTGGAGGCCTGTGTTGAGTAGTGTCCCCCAGGGGTCAGTCCTTGGTCCAGTCCTGTTCAATTTATTCATCAATGACCTGGATGAAGGCACAGAGTGCTCCCTCAGCAAGTTTGCAGATGATAGGAAGCTGGGAGGAGTAGCTGACACCCAGAGGGCTGCGCTGCCACCCAGAGGGACCTGGGCACACTGGACAACTGGGCAGAGAGAAACCTCATGAAATTCAACAAGGCCAAGTGCACGGTCCTGCACCTGGGGAGGAACAACCGCAAACACCAGTAGAGGCTGGGGACCGACCTGCTGGAGAGCAGCTCTGCAGAGAAGGACCTGGGCGTAGAGGTGGACAACAGGTTGACCATGAGGCAGCAGTGTGCCCTTGTGGCCTAGAAGGCCAGTGGGATCCTGGAGTGCATTAAGAAGAGCATCTCCAGCAGGTCGAGGGAGGGGATCCTACCCCTCTACTCAGCCCTAGTGAGGCCACATCTGGAGTATTGTGTCCAGTTCTGGGCCTCACCGTACAAGAGGGATGTGGAGCTGCTGGAGAGAGTCCAGCGCAGGGCCACAAGGATGATCAGGAGTGTGGAACATCTTTCCTATGAGGAGAGGCTGAGGGAGCTGGGCCTGTTCAGCCTGGAGAAGAGAAGTCTGAGAGGGGATCTAATCGGTGTGTATAAGTACCTCAAGGGAGGCAGTGAGGAAGATGGTGCTGGCCTCTTTTCAGGGGTGGCCACCGACAGAAGTAGAGGAAATGGCCACAAACTGAAACATAAAAAGTTCCACAGGAACTTAAGGAAAACTTTTTTGACAGTGAGGGTGACAGAGCACTGGAACAGGCTGCCCAGAGAGGTTGTGGAGTCTCCTTCTCTGGAGACCTTCAAGACCCTCTTGGATACCGTCCTGTGCCACATGCTCTAGGAAGCCCTGCATGTGCAGGGGGGTTGGACTAGATGACCTCTAGAGGTCCCTTCCAACCTTAGGCGTTCTATGATTCTCTGATTCTGTGATTCTTTCACGTCAGCTGAGCACGAGAAAAAAAGAATGCAAGAAATGGCAGTTTGATGAGTGAGGAGGCCATTTAGCAATACATGCACATTTGCAGCAAAACCAGTTCCTCCTCCCCTCACATCAAAGGGGAGGTGTCCTGCAGAGGATCATAAACTTGTCATAAACATAAAAATAGTTAAGACCTAACTTCTAACTTCAGGGAGAGCTGGAATTTAGAGATGAATGCACAGTCACTGCATACAAATGATCTATTAAAGAAATTGTTCATGCTTGGTTGCTCCCAATCAAGTACCTCCTGCCTGGAGTTTTTGAAACTGTAGGGTTATTTTTTTCAGAAAGATTCTTTTTTCTTCAGAATATTTCTGTCCTGGCATCTTTCTGAAATCTATTCCAACAATGTATGAAGTCTCAAGTACAACATTTTAGCATTCAGGTCAAGAAAATTTAGCTGTTGAATCTTTCAGGTGATAACATACTTAATAGGGCTTAAGTCTGAAAACTAACCAGCTGCTGGCTGTTGGCAATTTGTTGCTAAAAAAAGAATGCTTGATCTTACTTTCTCTAGCATTTATTGTTTAATATTACTCTGACTTAAATTTTATGAAATAAAGGTGTGTTTGCCAAGTATAAAGAACAATATTGTTATTTTCAAGTTTACACAACAATAGCAGATGTGGCTAAATAGGAAACCATAGAGCTTTAGGCTAACCAACTGTGTTTTCCTTTTAAAAAGGCAGATTTTTATTTTTAAATATACAAATAGCAAATGACTGAAAGTAGAATTTTGCTTTTGCAAATACCATAAACGTTCACAGCATCTCTGACTACTGACATCTCCTTCACTTTTTTTTTTGACAAAAATGAAGTTAATTTTGCTGCCAAGTACTAATAAAATATATTTATTGGTGGTGCTAGTTATTTCATATCTGTCCAAAGTTATTCATTTTGCTTCATCCATAGCCAAGCTCATAGTACTGTATTTTGATTTTTAGATAGCAATGAAAATAAGGAGACAACGTAGATTTCTCTGAAAAAATGTATTTCCAAGTCAGAGATAAAACTAATATTTAATTTATTAATCACTTAAAACAATACAGAAATAAATGGTAATACCCTTGAGAATTTTAGAAGTACTCTTCTAACAGAAGTGCCTATCCAGGACCAAGAAAAAAAAATCCTATATTAATAGGAAATTTAAAATTCACAATTTCCATTGTAAAGCAGGAAGTCTTGAAATCATTAGCTGCCAGTAAGTTTCTAGTCCTTAATGATCTGTTTTACATTCCCATGAGATCAATGTTGTACAAAATTTAAAAAGCATGAGTGGCAGTTAATATAAAGTCTGTTACTGTAGATTTTAATGTTCTGTTTGATCCACACAAATCTAATATTTCATTTCAGTGACATGTATTAGTACTCTAGTGAGATCATGTTAACAACATTATAATCCTAGACTCAATCTGAATAGTGATACTTATATAATTAAAAATTGAAATAAATAAATCAATAATCTAATTACTGAACAGCTGTTGACCATATAAATGTCTCTCCAGTCTTCAAAAGGGGCAAGAAAGAGGACCAAGAAATTTGCAGACCAGTCAGCCTCACCACCATCCCTGGAGAAATGATGGAAAAGAATATGGTAAGGAAGAGTAAGCATGGATTCACCAAGGGGAAACTCTGCTTAACCAATCTGATATACTTCTATGATGGAATGACTGGCTGGGTAGGTGAGAGGAGAGAGGTGGATATTGTCTACCTTAACTTCAGCAAAGCTTTTGGCCCATGACATTCTCATAGGTAAGCTCAGGAAGTTTGGGTTAGATAAGTGAACAGTGATTGAGAACTGACTGAATGGTAGAGCTCAGAGGGTTGCGATCCATGACATAGAGTCTAGTCGGAGGCCTGTAGCTAGTGGTAATTTACTCCCCCAGGAGTAAATCCTAGGTCTGGTCTTATTCAATTGGTTCATCAATGACCTGGATGAAGGGACAGAGTGCACCCACAATAAATCTGCTGATGACACAAAACTGGATGGCATGGCTGATACACCCGAGGGTTGGGCTGCAGTGAGACCTGGAAAGGCTGTAGAGATGGGTAAAAGGAACCTCATGAAATTCAACAAAGGCAACTACAGGATCCTGCACTTAGGAAGGAATAACCCCATGCATCAGTACAGGCTTGGGGGTGATATGCTGGAAAGCATCTCTGGGGAGAAAGATCTGGGTGGAGAACAAGTTGATCATAAGCCAGCAATGTGCCTCTGTGGCCAAGAAGGCTAATGATATCCTGGCATGCATTAGGGAGAGTGTTGCCAGTAGGTGAAGGGAAATGAACTTCCCTCTCCACTTAGTCCCAATGAGATCATAAATGGATGGGATGTGTATCCACAGTGCAAGAACATGATGGTACTGGAGAGACCACCTTAGGGCTGCAGAGATGATTATGGGACTAGAGCATCTCCCCTGCATGAGTAGAGGAAAGCTGAGATAGCTGGGCCTGTTTAATCTAGAAAAGAGAAGACCAAGAGGGGGTCATAATCAGCATATACAAATATCTGAAGGGAAGATATGGAGAGGAGGGAGCCAAACTGTTTTAAACAATGTTCAGAGACAGGACAAGAGACAATGACCACAAACCAGAACACAGGAAGCTTCATCTTGATAGGAGGAAAAGCTTTAACTTGAGGGTGACAGAGCACTGGGATAAGTTGTTCAGAGAGTTTGTGAAGTCTCCCTTGTGAAGATATTCAGAAGTTTTTTGGATATGGTCCTGGGTAGTGTGCTGTTAGTGACACTGTTTGACCCTGTAGGGGAGTTGGACTAGATGAACTCCGGAAGTCCCTTTCAACTTCAGTCATTCTGTGATTCTGTAATCCTGTGAAAATATTTGGTAAATAAGTCTAGAAGACAGATCTATGGACAAACAAAATGTTAAAGATGCCCAATCTTTTGTTTTGACAGTATACATCAAGAAAATAAAGTCAATCAAGAAAATCTCTTTAAAAGGATGTTATAAAGGTAAAGAACTGTTGTATTTTACACTGCCATACCAAAATGCCTGATATGAGAAAGAATAAAGTCATTATAGAATATATTAAGGACTCAATAACACATGAAAAGATTGTATAAGAATTTATGCTCTTTTAACATATTTGGTATTCATGATTTATTTCTGCATGAAACATCCCAAAAAAGATATATATATCTTTAAAGGGACTAAATAAGCTTCAGCTAAGCTGCATTTTTCTTCAGCCTTGTTTATCTTTTGAGAAACAGTTCTGCAGTCAGCTATATCCATACTTGTGCTTACTTACACCCATGTTCTCTCCTGCTTCACATACTTTTGGGGTTATTGTCTTTCAACTTGTGCCATTACTAAACTTCATGACCTATTTCTGTCAAAAAGACAACAAATGAAATTCAAGATGAGTATGGATGTACGTAGAAGTCTAAAGATGGAAAAGTTTACAAGGAGTTGTTTGCTGTTGCTAGAAAGGCAGACGTTTCTCATACTTTCAGGAGTTTGCCCTAACAGCTGGAAGTTTCAGGTATATGAGAAGATTTTCACAAAGGGCCACACTAAGAAAGCAAAACTTAGTATTCACTTGTAGTGAGGTGATTCACCACATCTGAATTATAGTCACCATATTGAAAACCTGCCTGGATGCGACCCTGTGCCACATGCTCTAGGTGTCCCTACTTGAGCAGGAGGCTTGGACTAGACGATCTCTCGAGGTCCCTTCCAACCTCAACCATTCTGTTATTCTCTGATAATCACAGATAGCCAAGTTGCCAATCCTCTATACACAATCTCTCAATATGCTGAAAACATGCTGCCTAACACATGTTTATAAGAAAGTACTGCACTTTTCACCGGTTTCTACTATATACTTTGAAGACTAGTGGAAGAAGATGCAGAATGATTTTGTGTTGGCATGAGGGAAATAAGAGATTATTCTCCATCCTATCTTTATATTGGATCAGTTCCTCATTTTAGATGACTTTTCATGTGAAATGAAAGGCCTGTGATTTGCCTAAAAATCTAAAAATCACTCTTAGCTTTAAGGAAATAACAAACATAAACAAATCAAACAGAACATTAGTATAGTAAAATTTTGAAGGGGATACAGGATTATCTCTTTAATCCATTCAGGGTTATGGTTTTTATTTTTTGTTTTTTGTTTTCTTTGTTTGGTTGCTATTTTGTTTTGTTTAATTTATTTCCTCCATTTAACAGATTTCTAGGTCACAGAGTTCACTACACTTGGAATTCATTTCTTTTAAAAATTCTTGCTTCTTCATTTTTCTCTCCCTGAATGGATATTGAAATGAAGTGGTGAAAACTTAAGGGTTGCTCTGGACTGTATATTTACCACCGAGGCCTCCTGGGAATGGCCCCTTTTCTCACTGGCAAATGATCCAACAAGGCTTTGCATTGTCTTACCTGAAGATCTGAAGATGAGACTATTCAGTGCAAATATAGTTTAATTTATTTATTTATTTATTTATTNTATTGTCTTACCTGAAGATCTGAAGACGAGTCTATTCAGTGCAAATATAGTTTAATTAATTAATTTATTTATTTATTTATTTTCCCCTGAGAGTCAGGTAAGTTAAATGAAAATTGTGTGTGTCTAGAAACAAGTTCAATTTCATAGTCACCTACGGTTTACCAACATATAATTTTGTAATTATTTACTCCAGATGTACATACGTAGGAATGAGAATACTGTCGGCAGTTCTTTAACATTAGAACTGCATTAACAGTTCTTAACTGAGATTATGGTACACCACAACCTTTCTAACTGATAGAAAAGATCCCAAAATATGAGCTACTGGAATGAGAAGGGCAGGGAAGCCTGTTTCTCTTTTTGTAATCATGTACCTCTTATTCTGCTTGGTCTTTTCTGTGCATCAGACTGGTCTGTTAGTAATTGGTTTTCTTTTCCTCTAACACAATGCACGTTTCCTAGTTAAGCCATCAGACTCTTGAAGTATAAGTGCCTTCCTTCTACAATATAATTAAGTACAAACAAAAAGACAGAATAGAATGCAACACATTTCTAACTTGCAAAGATTTTCATTTATTTCTATTTTCATGATCTGTCTCCTTGCTCTGACTGCTGGAAAACTAAATACATCATCTTAATTATCAGATATAACCACTGAACAGTTGTGACTCCATATCTTCTTCCAAAATAACATGTTCTCACCAGTCAGAAAAGAAAGAGATATTGCTCTGTCACAATGCTTCCATATGCCACAAAGAGTCATTATAGCTAGTAATGTAAAATTTCTTCCAAAACACTTTTTCAGTGGCAGACATATGAATGGAATGGGTTGGTCTGATTATATGTGTACCAAGAACTTATATTTCATTTAACTAAGCGGTAATGAGTCAAGTACTTCAAATCTCCAGTTTAATCTGGCAACTTTTCTTTTCAGGCATCTAAATTTCAGAATGTGTGTGTGACTATTTTTTCATAGAAATAGCTACGTACATATATATAAATACATGCATACCTGTACACACACAAACACATTACAGATATTAATTGGGAGTATTCAGCATGAAGTTAACAAAACATCATAAACTAGGGCAGCTTCATCTAATACCTTAACAATATATAAGTGCAGTTCCATCTATCAGCTGAGCAGCCCCTTAAAGATCCCTGGAGTTAGCTTTGTTTGCAGGGCATTATTTTAAGGCTTATATTGTATCTGTCAGTTTAGCAATTGTAAATTGATGCCTTACACACCTACCAGCACATTTTGGACTGAAAGAGTCAAGCTGCTGCAAGTGATAGAGATATACTGGCAGACCTACTTGGAAAAGCCTGAAGAGCCTCTTCTGTCTATGAATCTGGTATAGCTAAGGCTATTACTGTATATTGATTCCTTTCATAAGCAATATATTTCATCAAAATCATCTCCATGCATGAAATCAGAAAAACACATAAGGAACATTGATTGTACTGTCTATTATTGTCTCAGTTCAGTGAACCATTAAGAATGAACTGAATCACTGAAACAAAGTGAGCTGAATTACAAAATCCTTGAATTAGTAAAAAATAAGATTTCTAGGGTGAAGGATTTTTATTTTACCTAATAAAAAGTCCTTTGGGACTATTAAATCATTTTTTCTGCATTTTCTTCACTTTTGCCTTTATCTTTGGATTTTAACTTGTGTATGGTCTGCGTATTTAGGACTCTCTCCAATGCATATAGTAAAGGTTTTGCTCCCCTACTAGAGTAGGGGCAGGTTGTGATCCTTTGCACAGACATAGGCAGGACTGCAGTGAGAGTACAAGAGCCTTAGTTTAAAAGCAGCTGCCTTCTGACTCCTTCAGCTGCTTGCAGAGCTGTTTGGTGGAAACCCTCCCTGAAGCTCTTCTAGATATTTCTTTCTAGGACACCAGACACACTAGTTCTAATTTGGTCCTGAGCCCAAGCGGTCAAACCCACACTCAGGGGGCTGGTACTGACCTTTATTTCCAGAAAAACGAAATCGTCTTGGTTTTACTAGTAGGCTGACCACACCACAAATGAAACAAGAAATTCTGAATGATCAGATGAATTTAAGAGCAGCCCTGCTGCAGCCCTCTTTATGTTTCCATTAAAAAAGAAAATATTCCAAGCAGCAAAGGTTTAAATAATATATGAACCCTGCGGCATTAAATATGTAAATATATAAAATTCTATTTAGCACTCATCACTGTCTAATTTAGTACAATTGACCGTAAAGCTGATAAACAAGTTCATAAATAATTTACAAAGGACTTGAGTGCGAACTGAAAGCCCTATATACCACTGAAAAGGTGAAGCAAGCTGCTTGAGGTATTAGATGTACCTAGCAGATTAGAATAGGATCCCATCTGAAATCTGATAAGGTGGGATAATCTCTAACATAGTCGAAGGAGTGTTAAGAGAATGCAATATGTATGCTTTCCACACCTCAAACAAAGAATTGAGATACTGTAGGATTTTTCTAATGAGACACTCACTCGCTTCCAATGTTCAAGATAATGTGCAAGTATTAGGAATTTCTTACATATTATAAAGGAGAAAAAATGGGCGTAATGCTACCAGCAAAAATCTCAGTGGCACAATGAAACCTGGTTTCTCAACGCTTGCATTAAGCTGAATAGAAATTGCAACTGTCACCAAGAAAAAGAAGTGGAAAAGAAGCCTGAATGTCAGGTATCCTGAATAACACAGTGCAGAGAGCTGTCTTTCACATATTATCACATATGGGACCTTGGAGTCCTATAGATGAACTTACAAAACTAAAACTGAATACAACTCAAAAAAAGCCAGATAGAGTAGTGTAAAAATACACCAGTCATATCAGGAAAGAAAAGGGGAAAAAGCATCTACTGTGTGATAACCTGAATCAAAAGCAATCAGAAAGTGCAGGTACTTACCAATCAGTAAAGTGGAGTGGAACAGTGGAAAAGGACTTCAAGCTGGTAATTCTTGCAGTCTCCTCTACAAGAATTTAGTAACCCCATATCATAGTCTCCCATCTCAATGCTGAATGTCATTCTCCTGCACAAATAAAGCATAGGGTTTTTTTAGGTCAGAATGGCAGAATAAGAGCCTGAATGACTTGTGATGCTGAAACAATAAATACCTCATGCTTTATATTTTAGTCACTGATGGTAATACCAAGTAATCACTGTTAGATGTAAGAAAAATCAGCTGAGATGAGGTTGATCAAATTTAGATGCAAACTTTTAAAAGTTAGTTGTATATTGTCAGCAAGATACTGGAGGTACTCTTATAGATGACAGAGGAAAACAGTCATCTCCAGAGGGTGGTTCTTTCATCAGTTTTAGACACTGATGTTACAGAAGGTTAATCTCATTGTGATGATGCCAGTTCCTCTCTATTGACTCTAGAAAGAAACTTAGTGACTACTTTAGACTAAATGACTGACGCTTAAAGATAGTGAGGTAGTGGATCTCCTATCTTAGAACAGTAATACAAAAGAAAAGGAATTTTGCCTCTCCACTCCCACCCATAAAGTGAGTTATTGGATCAGCCATAGCCACTAATTGAACACAGATAAACCAGGAAGTGTTTCTGAAGAAAAATGCTTTTCTTTTAGGAGTCATTCAAACGTAAGTTTATTTATTTTTTTTTGTATGTCATCTTAAAGCATAAGAATATGCTTTAAGATATGCTTTAAGCATAAAGAATAAGCTTTTGTCCTGCTTGCGTAATTTAATAATAGCTTGTCACATTGTCAGATGTTTGATTGCCTACTTATTTGCATCTATATGTCAGTAATTTCAATGGGATAGTCAGCTTAGGCCAAACTTGTTGGAGATATCAAATTAAATATCTGTATTATTAAATAAAAAAGAGCTAGAATTCAAGCCCTCACCTCTAGATCAAGTGGCACTAATTGGCTCATGCCTACAATCTATACAGTCAGCCTAATTCACAGTTGGTCTGTATTAGGAAGAGTTAAGTGGAACAGTTCATAGCAGAGCCTGTAGGAGAGCTAATATTTGCCTAATCAGTAGATCAATGCTTCAGTTTATTCCCTAGAATTTATCTTAATTACAAGTCCATTCAGAAGGTTAACAGAGAAAGTATCTGTTGGGGAAAAGAAATCCAAATTTGTGATCTTAGTGACATGAAATCTTCAATATGAGCTTACATGACCCAAAGTGATAGAAGCCTTCACGTATTCTGTTTCGCATAGAAGTATTTGATTTGATGATTGATCATGTTTTTATGCACATTCTAAGAGGAATAAATTAAAAAAAAAACAGGAGGTTCCATCTCCATGTGAGAAAGAACTTCTTTTCTGTGAGGGTGACAGAGCCCTGGAACAGGCTGCCCAGAGAGGCTGTGGAGTCTCCTTCTCTGGAGACCTTCCAAACCCGCCTGATGCCACCCTGTGCCACGTGCTCTGGGTGTCCCTGCTGGAGCAGAGGGGTTGAACTTGATGATCTCTAGAGGTCCTTTCCAACCTCAACAATTCTGTGATTCTGTGATTGGGTCTATTACTTTTTCAGTCAGGCAGTAAAAGAATAATAAATATAGTTTAGTAATAATGTTAAATGACTTTATACACATATTTGTTCATGTTGAGATGTATTTTATATGAACAGTCCCTCAGATTTTGGATACCACAAACTGCTATGCAGTACCATCATTTTTATCAGTAGATCTTTTTCATGGGGTAAAATCATTGCTATTTTGGATAACCTGCCTCACAGAGAGTTGGTGTCCCTTGTCCAAGGTCAGTGATACCAATAGCAATAGCAGTTGTCTCACTGGGAGGAACACATTAGGATCCAGATGATTTATTCAGTGAGTATCACCTGTACATCAGATATGCCAGGTGTGACCTGAAATGTCAGTGTCTATGAGTAAACCTTGGTGTAGGAGTATGCACTCTCTGTACTTCACAAGCATGACATAGTAATAAATAAATGCTGTAAATATACAGTATTAATTGCTGCCTCATAAGTAGCTTATGATAGGTATGCAGTAAAATAAAATCCTGGTGTAGACTTGCTTTCTGTTGTTTTTGTGTATCCTTAGTATCCTTGTTTGTGTTGTTTTGTTGTATCCTTAGTGAATGAGAAACTCATTTTTTTTTCTTGTAGTGTAAGGTACTAGAGTTACTGCTAAGACTTCTTACAAAACAAGGAATCAACACAGAAATGCCTAGGGAGATGAACGACAACTGGAAGGTGAGACAAAGACTGTACAAAAGAAGTAATCTCAGTTGGCAGGTCCAACCAGCAGCAATGGAGTGATAGTGTAGAAATTTGTTGAGTGATATTTTCAGGACACCTCTGTCCACATCAAAAATAGGGTGTGCATTATGGAGTTCAAAGCACGGCCCTCTGCTATTGCTGCTCTCAGATGCGTTAAGCGTAAGCATCTGAGAGCAGCATGAGTTTGTCTTCATGTCATTTATACTTCTCTTTCAACAACAGCCAGTCATCTTGATACACATATATTCCTCTGTTGTGAGGAGAGGACTGTGCTTTTAAATACAGTCTGTAAGTGGTTAATAAAGCTAACATTCTAGCTAGTGACGTAAAATATCACCATTTTTTTGCCATGAAGTTTCAAGACTGGGTGGTGAGATGCTTTCAAATAAATGTTTGCATTTGTCCAAGCAGAGGTTATATATAAAACAAACTAAAATGAGCAGAGTAACTCATACCTGCTTTACAGCAGTGGATGTTATATATGTGCAATTGTCCAGCATTGCAGGAAGTCCCTTCACCATTAAATAGGACTTGTGTCTATTTCAGTTTGCAGAGGTGTATGTGCTTATTGAATGCAACTTGGCCCACTTCCTAAAGACAATTTTGGAGTTTAATTTCACTGAAATAAATGAGAGATAGAAGCATAAATACCTTTGTGGACTCATGCTTTACAGTCTTTTCTAATTATATGCTATGAAAATTCTGATGCTCTAACCATATCAGTAGATTAAACAGTGCCAGACAATGATTCCAGGTACTGAAACATGATCATTTATATTAGTAAAATTTTCACGTTGTCTCTGGCATGGTTTTGGCCACTGCTAAGTATTCCTGGCTGAAATTTATGATTTTACATGAAAGTAGGATCATTCCCAGGATGTTCTTTGGATATTGGCATGCTGTTGTGGAGTGTACAAGAGTTTATTCAAATTAAGCATAGGCTGCTTGAAGCCAGCTGGCCACTGTGCCAAGGAGAATAGTCGTGTGTGTTTCATATACTAGTATGAATGTAGCCTGAATGGTTCTGGGAGAAGTGAAGGGTTGCCTTCAAAATAAAACAATAATTCCCTAAAGATGGAAAAATTCTCAGTATTTCTAAATAATAATGAGAGAAAGAGAGGAAAAAAATAGGTATAGAGTAGATTTTTACCATCTTAGAAGGAATGACACCCTAATCTATTATATAATATGAAATGATCACCCATTAGCTTAGAGATACTTGTGTGATTGCAGTGTAAATTTGTATGTCTTTCAGGAGGCACTGAAACTAAGTGTAATATTATGGCAATGTCAGGGACAGAGAGAAATGACACACACCTTACAATATATACCAAAACTCAGCTTGGACTAGAATTAGTTGTACTGCTGAATTTGACTATTTGATTTATATACTTATACACGATATAAAACATGTCTAATAATTTGTAATAATAATAATAATAAAAATACACAGGGAACAATGGTTTGTTTTTGTGCTCCTTATTTTTAGGTCCCAACATTTCCCCTAAAATAAAAACTGTTTTTTATGCTTGAAATACTCTGGAGAATATGCAGCTGCTATAATTTTTGTAAGGTTTTTATGGAATATTCTTTTGTGCTACTTCTAGCATTTACTCTATGCTGAAGTAAAAGTTGTTTTAGGATCTATATAATCGTTTTTACTGAGATTGTTTAATTGGTTCATCTCTATCTTTTTTATAACACTGCGCATGCAATAGCATATGGCATGTTTATTCCCATCTCCTGTTTTTTCAAATACTGAAATTAAAGGCATGATCTCACTGAATTCAATTAGAAAGTATTCATTGATTTTAGACCCTTTTGTAGGGTATATATTGCAATATCCCACCAGTGATTATCATTTCCCTACAAAGCATTTAATAATGACAATGACACAGTAATCTCTACATTATTTCTTTCTGAATAAAATCAATCATATGAAAGTGGTCACCTCTGATCTTTCATCAACTAATATTGAAACATTTTGGTTTCCATTTAGACTATGGAAAATAGGATTATGATCCAATGATGTTGTATTTTAGAAACTGATTATAAAGCTTTTTGAGTAAATGTAGCATGCGTACAAAACAGCATTACTTTCTGTTTTGTTTTGTTTTGTTTTTTTTGTTTTGTTTTGTTTTGTTTTCAGGAAAAGTTCCTCGAGTCTGAATTCTTTGCCAAGGGCATGCCAGAAATCTATAAAGATTGTTTCAAGAGAAGGGTTTTAACTGTAACAAATTCTACAGTTTCGGTTCCTATTCTCAAAAACTTTCAAAATATATGTGTTATAAATTTGTTTTCTTAAGAATGTAGTACATGTAAAGATTGTTTTAAGATGCATTTTTTATGACAAAGGTCTTTTAAGTTTAAATGAATATGCCTACCTTTACTAGAAGTAGGCTTCCAGTAGTTAGCCTGACAAGTGCCTAAGACAAATAGACTTTTGGAAGGTTTGTTGTATCCCGTTGTCCCCTTAATATCTGTTCCCCCAAGATACATGAGAAATACCACAGTGTTTCCTTTTTTAAATGTGCTTTTCCTTTCAAACTGAGATTCATCAAAGGACACAGGTGCTATCCTTCACAAGGACTACTTGCATGATGACTGCTAAGGAAAGCTGTCTCTTTCCCCATCTCTTCATAATCCTCCAATATTTTGAGACCATCTTGACAGAGTTCATAGAACACCTTAATGGGTCAAAAAATCCATGGTGTGTCCTATCATTTTCAGGTGGTCAGTAAGACCTAATTCCATGATAAATGGTTGGTTAAAATTACTTGCACTCTAAAATGAAGCAATAACTGTTTTCTACGCTGCTCTGCACCCTGTGATTTGTAATCTTGCTTGCCTTCAATCACTTTATCATTTATATTTATACAAGACATATTCATGAAGAGAGGAATTTATCCCTTTGTGATTATTGGCTTTCCAAACTCTTTTCTCAGGGTACTACTGTAAAAATCTATTAGTTACTCCTCAGCTAATGTGCCGCTTGTTGTCCATGTAACAGATTTTCCATTGTCTTCTGTCTTTTGCCAAAAACTAGAAACTAAAAACCACACCAATGGGAATTAAAAGAAGTTACTTTTATGTCCAATTGCTATTCTCCAGGTTCCTGGAAATGTCATTTAACTTTCTATGTTTAATGTGGTGACTACCCAGGAGCTTGGTGAAGCTGGCAGTCTTGGCAGGCATTCTTGACAGCTTGTCAAGCCTGAGGCTACTGCATGTTGTCTTTCCTCTCAATAATTAATAATTAATTAGTAGCCATGATTTTTTAATGATGGACTGATTTAAATGTACTAGGTTTTGGGGGGTTGTATTTTTAAAAAACATTTGTTTTTGAAAGTAAGAAAGACAATTAAGAGGAGCGATGTGCAGGCTTTCAAATGAGCCAGACAAAATTACTGGAGAAATACAGGCCTAGTATACACATGCATTCATCTGAGTATATAAAGACGCATTTGCACACAAGGATTCTGGTCCCTGCTGGGCAAACGCAAGTAACTAAACACTTTTTTTTCAAGCCCAGAAAATCAAATACAGCCTGAAGCACCTCATTTGAGGATTTCCCATGCACACAAAATCCAAATCTCGAAGCAGAATTGTTTTCCCTTGATCAATTGGTGTGTTCTGAAGAAATGTAGGAAAGCTATGGCCCTAACCCTCCAAGAAACTAGGAGACACAGAACAGAGAAAAGAAAAGGAAAGGATGTTGTTAATTGACGAAAATGCTGTTTTCATTTAGTCTCTTTCTCCATTGCTGCTGACGCCCAAGTTTGAAGGTAATGCTTCAGGATGCTGAAGACAATGTTGCAAAGGCCCCCAGCTAGCCCTTGGAGCAAATTGCAAACCTTGCCCTGAACGTCCACGCTCCACATCCAGTGCCTAAGTTACACCTTTCAGAGTAGCAGGAGACCAACACAAATCACAAAGGTACCACAGAAATGTTGGAACAGTTCTGGTTGAAGTGCTTTTCTCTGTAATGTCAGCTGCTTTGTTACCAAAAGCTGTTTCTGCATACTGAGGAGTCAGAAACTGATGTTTCAGGAAGAAACAAAAATACCTCTTCAAAAGTACCTGGATGTTTCACTGAGCATGGTTTCCAAGAATGTCTCCTCCCCATCCTAACAGAGCTCATCCCAGGGTGGTTCTGCTGCTTTGTGGATAGATGGTAAAATAGTAGCAGAAGAGATTTCACACTATGCACTACAAAAGCTTGACAACTGTAGGGAGACACGGGTCTGAGTTTAGGGATGCTTAAGCATGTACAGGGGGGTATCCTTGACCCTCCTGTGACCCCGAGACTGGAGCATGCTCAGTCAGGCCGACGGGCCTGACTGAGCAACTCAGTGCAGCCAACTAGAAGGCTCCAGAAGCCCGCAGGTGGGGGCCGGAGCCCGTGAAGGTGGGGGCCGGAGCAATCTGCTCCGGCCAGATGACCGCCCACCTACAGGGCTCCACCAATCACCGGGGCCTGGGAATTAGCATGTACCCAATCTCAGTCCTTGCTCCTCCCTGTCTCCTCCCTGTTACCCATACTGTATAAATGAGTGTATTTCCTGGATAAAATTTGGCGGTTGACTCTTACTTCTGTGAAGTAGTTTTGTCGACCGTCCGGGCAAGGCGCCCTTTTACTCAGGCGGTGCTCTCCCACCGAACCTTCCTTACCTGAGGCAGCACCCGGACCCAACCCGTACCATCGCATCGCATCTCCCTCGGCGACGCAGGCCCAGGCCGGGTAAGAGAGGTTTCCTGTCACCGGAGAGCGGGGAATCGTAGGGAGACGGGATGCGCCCCGAGAGCGAACACCACGTGAGCGGCAGGCCTCGGAAGGCCATAAGGCCCGAGGGCTGGAGCAGCTGCGTCCTTGCTGGCCCACCCTTAGACAACTGCATATCTAATACTATTTCTTGTTATGCTTATATGTGCCTGGATGAAATTATGTTTAGGCTAGTGAACACAGTTCCATTTCTGTTATTCTTGGAAAAGCAAACAGAACAAAACAAAGCAAAACAAAACAAAATGTTGATCAATATTAATCAATATATTTATTAATTTTCAGATAAAGGTATTTTTTATAATTATTTAACATTTGTGAAGGCTACTTTCTTTAACTAACATCAATAAAGGAGCACTGCAGATATAAATGCCCTGTCCCACTCCTTCCAGCTTGCCAGCACTGATAGTAATATCAACCCAAAGGCCCTCCATAGAGAGAAACAATCTTTTGTTGCAATTATTTCCCTAAATATATGCTGTGCAACTTGTAATTACCTCAATGTGGCAATCAACAGGAAATGTAATAACGAAAAGAAGTTTGACAATGAAGTAGAAGCATTGTCACTTAGACTATTTCGTTCTTCTGCTAATGTCAGGTGACGAATGTTACCACATGATGATGGCAAGAAAGTTTTGATATCTTTCTTCTTTGAAGAAGTATCCTACAAAGACAGGAAAATTTATTTTCAGTTTATTTCAGTCTCCAAATAAACTAACTTATTGAAGCTGAATTCCTCTTGGGGGAAAAAGACTGGGTACAGACAGAAAAGTCTCCATTCCATAACTGGTCTTGTTGGATCAGTCTGCACTTTCTGTCTGTTACTGTATTGTAGGAACAGCATACATGTAAATAAACACAGAAAAGTATCTGAACTCTATTATTGTTTCCCTTTCAAAGAATTTAAGAAGTCAATTTTCAATAGCTTGCTATCACTTACTGCTTGGTGAAAGGTTCATACAAAGGTTCCTATGAAGATCATAGAAAGAATATTTTCTCATGAAAAGAAGATGTGCAGAGTTCTTGACTAATTTCTAAATTTATTTCTGCCCAGAGTCAGTAGCAATTGTATAATTGTCATTCCGGGCTATTGCTTTTATCAAACTTAAAAATGTCAAGTGGTGGGGATGAACACCTACTCTAGATGTTCTGTTTGAGTGTTTCATTATTCTTAGCACTACAATAAGCTTCTATTTCTGAATGTTTGACTTGAATTTGCATTTCACATCATTCTTTACTTTGATGTCACAGTGGTATCAAAAGATGGAACAAAATGTTTCAGAAAAATGCTTTCCTATAAGTATAGCCAATATTAACCAGAAATTCTGGAAAAAAAAGGAAAAAAAAATAATATTTCATTTTTAAAAGTATAATACTACAATACAGTTTATATTGAATAACTGAGTATGCTTGATGTCATATAGTCATGTAGAGACTGTATTATTCTGTGTGTAGTCCATTTCAATGCAATAATAATAAAATAAAATAAAACGCTTTTATATCTTTGCTTTATAGCCCAAAAGGTGTATGGCAGATTAATTAATTAGACAGTACTCCTTAAGCAAATATATTCTAGTGGAGATAGATAGAAACTCTCCACTCTCCCTTTTCATCTGATCATCTTTAGTTAAAAGGATTAGGAGTAGCCTGCAATTCACTCAGGTCCTGCTTTGGTCAGAGTCTATGTTACATA
This sequence comes from Crypturellus undulatus, assembly GCA_013389825.1. Classification (NCBI taxonomy): domain Eukaryota; kingdom Metazoa; phylum Chordata; class Aves; order Tinamiformes; family Tinamidae; genus Crypturellus; species Crypturellus undulatus. The sequence goes on from VWPW01013517.1 coordinate 19,073, forward strand.
ATCTAATTGCTCTTTTCTGACTATATGTTGATGAAATCCCTAAAAATCATCTTTCGTAACTATAATATAGTAGGAAAGGTTCCATAGGGACAGACAAAAGAGGAACAAAACAAACAAACAAGAAGACTTGATACTTCTACTACAGATAAATTCCTTATTTCTGCTTGATGGAAATGTACAGAGGGAAAGTCCATACAAATTTCATGGTCATGGAGATATTTGCTGAAGGAGTTCCTATCAGTTTTTCGAAGAACATAGCCAGTAGAAAAGCATGTTTACAACAAACAAGACAGAATATCTACAGAGGACCAGATAGGTACACATACTTGTTATTTGAAATCAGAAACTTTTCTTCATTTGTTATAATATAAAGAACGCACCAAGGAGGAATTGAGAACTGTTTCACAGCTCTTGAATATTACATTCATGAGCAAGAGCAAAAAATACACCATAAATACATCATCGCCTTGTAACAAGCAAACCTCCCAACTTATTTTGGTACATGTATTGGTAATGTATTCCTTTATAGATTTTTAAACAATTTCTTTAGTTCAAATGTGAATAAAATTTAATTACATGCTACTGATGATGTTATAACATACTACCCATCTCATTTGGGATTTATCAGTTTTCATCTTGATCAAAAAAAAAAAAAAAAAACCTGCAACTCAGAAGATTTTGGAGAGTACTGTATCTTTTTCTGTTTTGTTTTGTTCCTCCTTGCCCCGTGATTCCTCTGTTTAAAAATGACTGCTTGATATGGAATCCTGTTTGCATAGTTACTTGTACTCTTTCATCAATTGTCCCGCCTTCTCAGCAGGCAAACTAACTCTTTGTTGACCTTAAGGGATGAGCAGGATATTTCTTAGACAAGCAAGAGAGGACAAGTGGTATAGTGAGGATAGAAGGTTAAAGGAGAAATAGGGAAGATAAAAAGGTGAAAAGTATTGTCCTCATCCCAAAAGCATCTTCTTTGTACCCATACTGAACTTCATTTGTCCAGCACTTTTTAGTAGAAAAAGACTGGCTCTCCAGCATAAAGTTATGGAAATAGTTTCACCTAAAATATCTCACTATCATTGCTTGAGAGGAATTCTTTTCATTCAGCAACTAGTAATACCAAAAACTGTCTTCAACAAATCTAGAAATCCAATACCCCTGACTAAGCCAAATACACAAGATAATAGGATGTTGCCTGATGCAGCCCTATTTAGGGGAAAGAATACAGAGGATTTCCAATTCTTTAGTATGTTCTTTCACCTCCCATTTCCCAGATTTATGACTACTAACTTCAGTGGGAAGGGAAGGAAAAGAAGAGAGGATTCTGCTATTGCACTTTGAAACCTGAGCAATTTCAATACTGGCTAGCTAAAACAAAAAAAAAAAAAAAATCACTGTGGATTTTTAAATTAGGTCCAGAATAAGTGTATAAAACGTCCTGGAAAAAAAAACATTAAAGCATGTATTAACATTTTTTTCTTTTTTAAGCAGTCATCAGGCTAACAGTAACAACTGTGAACAAACATTTGGCAGATCAGTTAGCATGTCAGAAACCACAAACAGGTAGGTTCAATATTAATAAAAGGCACAAGAGGACTCAAAACCCTGTGTATAATGTCATCTGTTTTCTGGGCTGAGGTGGATATTGATCATAAATAAATAATAAATGGATAATTCCATGAGCAGAATGTTTCATTCGGAATGAATGTTCCATTCTGCTCTTGATTAAAATGGTAGAAAAATTACAAGGTTACAGGAGAAGAATCCATAAGCGTGCCAGAAATCCAAATGTTTTTCTATCATCTCGCTTAATTCAATATATCTCTATCACATGGAATTTCAGAAGGATAAAAGGTCTGAAAGATGGTGCTTTTCACTTTTCATATGCATATGACAATACATTCTCATGAGGCATTTACATTATATCATTTATATTGTATATATTGTATTATATAAACATACACAGAAAATAATATATAACAAATCTTTAAACAGAAGTAAAAATACCTTCTTTTGCTGTTGGTAAATTTACTGGATTCTTCCTTTTGCAAACAATGAGAAATTAGAAATATAAATCAATACTTTTTATTTCCTTAATACTGAAATAATGCTTTTTTTTTCTCTTGAAGATCACACCACTTACTTATATATTCCTCAAAAGGTAAGTTCCTATGGCCATTCTTTTAGTGAGTAGAGGCATAGATTCTCCTAAAGTTTCTTCACATACCTTTCATGAAATTAGATGGGTTTACACTGAAACCAGTTGGCTGTTATGTGAAGTGATAACATCCAGATGAAAAGTGGCAATAGGTAACTGCAGAGCAGAGTTATCTGAAAGCAAAAACTGTTTCTAAAATGACACTAGCATATGGTTAACATTGTCATCTTCTAGAAGAATTTATTCACTTGTGTTTAAAGAAGCATCTGTGTGGTTAAAGAACTTTTGAATCAGACATACCTTGTGCTTACAATACTTTTTTATTGTTTACAATATAACACATGGGAACACACCTTAACGAGGTCTAAAGATCTGCATGACTTTGTGTTATCCCTTGTTTTGTTTTTATTCTGAAGAAAAATAAAACATGACTCTGTAAAAAGCATGCACATCTCATCTATTAAGCTATTTTTCACTACTTAGCTGTCCTAAAATCTAGCTATTAAATAGCTATCTTTCAGTTTCCTTCAGTCATTTATTGGTCTTATTGCTTAATATTGAGGATAATTTTATTTTAACCACCAACTAAAATAAAATAAGCTTTTTAAAATGGAATTTGTAGAAAGATGCTTTTATTTTGGGCTAAACAGTATATTGATATTTAAATTAGATAAAAAAAGTCTTTCTGTATTAGAACTCATTATATAAAGGGCCCATCACTGGAATAACTGGGTGCACATTTAATAAGAAAAGTCAAAAAGAGGGGAAAAAATCAGTAATTGAACATGTGGGTGTAATTGGGTTTATGCATTCTTCATTTACATAAAAGCAGAGTGAATTCATGCTTAGACTGTACAAACTGAAATCCACACTTTTTGTCATTGTGTAGGGAGCACAGATTTTCTTCTAGATGATCAAAATTGAAGAGGGGTTCTTTGTACTGTTTAACTGAGATAAGAAAAAAGAAGCCTTTTTGAAATACAGTGAAAGAATTGTTTTTTTTATTATTATTTTGTTTTGTTTTACTTGAATAGATCATCAAAACTACAGTTGTCCAAAAATTAAATACCATTATTTATTTTTTTATAAACAATATTTTCTGTATTGTTAATTATGTTAAAAGAAGGAAGAAAAAAGATGTTACTTAGCAATGCCTTCTTGAGCTCTTTTTTCTACTCTTATCAGTTGTTAAAAAAAAACTGCAAATATTAGCATCACAACCATAGCCCAGTTCTCCAGTATTTGAATCAGTTTCCTTTGATGTTCCTTTCAATGTTCCCCATCACCAACCAAAAAATCTTGTGTCACTTGTGTCACTTTGGCTGACAGAGGGCATTTTTGATACAGGTACCCATTTTTCACTTCTGCCAGGTGGGAGAACTGAGATTTGAGATCCAGCTAGCAGCTATCAATGAACTATAAAAAAGAGTGACCACAGCTGGCAGGATCTAGGACAGAAGGAGTTTTGGTCATGAGCAGAATGAAAACTATTACAAATAGCCTTCATATTACAGAATGAGATTTTAAAAAAAAAGCATGAAAAGGCTAAAAATGAAACATGTCATTATCTGTGATAAGAGGAAGTAAAAAATACTACTAGTAAAATAAAATAGAATAGGCAACTAAAATGAAGAAGGAAAATTTAGATTTCGTGTGTGTGTGTGCGTGTTTGTATATGTGTGTGTGTATATGCATAGGAAAGGACTGAGTAACGCCTCATATCCTGAAGAGATATGGTAAATCTATGATTTGGTAAAGCTGAAATGTAGAGAAAACACAAAAACAAAGATCTTCCAGCACTTTGCTAATTGCTGTGAGGTTCTTTTATGTATTCATCCAAATGTTAATTTGTTTATTTTGCAGTAGGGGAGTTGATAACCTTTTTCTGTCCTTCTGGAGTCATAAGAATTCTCCAGAAAATGTTGATGCCTCACTTCAAATCTTTTGACTCTGTCACAAAAATAGATTAAGAAAAAAGAAAGAAAAAAATGCAACAACACCCACTTAGCAACAATCTTTAAAATCAAGGTAGGCTTAAGGCGATCATAATGACTGACAGACAAATTTATATAAAAGAGAGCAACTACTTCTCCATTAATTGATAGAATTTCTCCACTACTACTTCCATGTTAAAATGAAAACAAATGAGTGTTGCTATGAATGTGTTCTTATCTCATAATTTACTTTTGATACTGTTTTTCTTATTATTATTAATTCATATTATTTTAATCAGGAAATGAATGATTTAAGCTTTTGTAATATATATATGATCTCTTCTTCCTGCAGTGTTTTCCTTCTTGAACAAGATACTGAATTTACTCTTTCAGAAGATATGATTCATATATCCTGAAGACACTGTACCTTGTAATCTAATTATCATATGAATTTACTAGAAGTTCACTGTCATATCTCTTCAATGTGTGAAGCAGTGATGTGAGTTACCAAGTAGAATAATTTACAAATTGTGAAATCTAATGGGTAAAATTGTTTTTCTTTCCTTTTTGAAAAAAAAGAAAAAAAATCTTTCCTACTTCTCCTGATTCTCATTCTCATTCATAGTCTTTTAAACAAATCTATGAAGTAGTAGGAAACAGAAAATAGGCTTTGGCAAGACATATGTTCCACAAAAAAAAAAAAAAAAAAAAAAAAAAAAAAAAAAAAAAAAAAAAAAATATAAATAAAAATTAATAAATAA